>JBCNJP010000023.1:43910255-43998421 GCA_039602395.1 Deinandra increscens subsp. villosa
TAGCCAGCGAAACTGTGTCATCGGGTATAACCTAGCGAAAGTGCTGCCTGTGCACATAGCGAAACTGTGTATTGAAACTGTGACCAGACCAAAACCCAAATTTGTGCAACTTATTTGAATGTTATGCCATGACTTACATGATTATGCAATAATGAAACATGCTTTGAGTTCTGAGTAATGTGAACCCTCGTTTTTGATCAACCATCGGTGTCGTGTGTCGGTATGTCGAGTCGTAGTTCCAACGTGCTATGTTATGGGCCATAGTGACGTAGTTAAAGTTTAGACACAACCTAACACCTAAGACCTTAATGTGATTATTAGGTCTTCGTTAGCAATCATAATTGGATTATTTGAAGTGTAAGCTGAGCAACCTAAGGTGAGTTTCACTAACCCTTTAATTGTGAGCCCGTTTGGGTCACAACGAATATACTTAACGGAAAACAACGCTGACATTTTGAGGTATTGCCAAATGGGATATCTGTTATGGAAGTTGGAGTGTTTTATGGGAACACTTGCAACTGTCCATCCTTGGGGTTTCAAATGAAATCCGCAACCAACCACTTAATACTTAAACTCATTTGGGATTTTAAATGAAATCCGGAACAACTATTTTGACACTTAAACTCTTTTTAGGATTTCAAATGAAATCCAGAATAAAACGGTTTTTAATATGACTAGTGTAGGTTAAAGTCTAAACCAAATGATATCACATGATTTCTAAGGATGCCTTAAAACTTAAAAGTCCTCAACAATTTAGTACCATTAATTTGCGAAGCGAGGGGATGTTGGGTAGATCTACTGAGGGTTTGACAAACCCTGCTCCGCGGTACACAAATGTGTAGCCAACCGGTTGGAGGCCGAACGGAGTTCAATATCAGCCTATTTAGTTGTGGGTCCCATGAGGAACACAACTGGAGGCACAAACCAATCGGAAAATGCCGAACTCTGTTACGTCAGCTTTGGTACGAACTTCCTTAGTGCATGGAAACCGGATTAGCTACCCGCGATATCGGTTGACCGCTTTAATCTTTACTTAACTAGTGCATATTCAATAACTCAACACTTGGCAATTGTTTTGCAAAACTATTACTTATTTATATGTTGATACATACGCCTATGAGACCGGGCCACTGCATGACATGCCCACTGTGAACTCCCCAACCGTTAGGTTGAAACTTGTGTGGTTTTCACTTTTGCAGATCGCTGAGGAGTATCCATCGGAGGTTAGCATGGCACCCGATGTTACTTATTTCTTAACTTAAATTTGGGAATTGAATAACAAATTATGTTTTGTAATTTAAGCACGTGGTTAGTGCTAAGACACTCATGTTTCTTTTCCGCTGCAAACCTTTAAACTGTTTTATGATGAATGTTTGGACTTTACTCTGATTTGTTTAGTATTTGTAACTAATGGTTGTGGTCCTGGTTTGCTCGCACCCCTTAACGGTATAAACTCCGTTAGTGGTTAATTTGGGGGTGTGACAACCGAGCACCTATCGATTTTATATAAGTAAGTGTGTGTCCGCACAAGAGTAACATAGCCTAGACGACGGTTCATTGCCAAGTGAATCCATATGTGACGTGTGTGATAACTTCCAAACTTGACACGTGACAAAGATTTTTGTACTTAATAATCAAATTGATGATGACGTGGAGTTGAAAATATAAAAGTTCACTCAAATGCGGATAAAAGATAAATATCACATCTTTTTATAAAAATCGACTTGTTGAAATGCATATGCATGTATATGTATATATAGATATATTTACGAATATACAAATATATTCCCGAACACAACAAAAAGGTTTACATCGCGAAATACGACCAGATATAAAATTCATATACGTTTTATTTTATTTATCAAAGCATATATAATTCCATAGTCACTAAGATAAATGTACACCAATCCATGATAATAACCAAGTGCATATTATTTATTTATTTACGTATTTATTTGTTTTCAAAACCAAATTATAGTTGAAATGGCGAGATAATGATCTTGAACGAGTTCCACTAGAATTTAGGGTCTAATGTATTGTAAGATACGACCGGGGATTGGTTTTAGATCACCAAAAGGTTTTTAAAAAAAATAATAAAATATACAGAAATAGGGAGGTTGCAAATCTCGAACTTGTGACCTCCCTGTTACAAACCCAGCTCTCAAACCACTACACCAGTAGGCGATTTGTGTTAGAGATCGATCGGGAATCGTTTTATAATAACAGAAAAGGGAGCTGGTTCAAAGCGCATGGAAGAAAACAAAAAGAAACCGGTTTTAGGGAGGGTGGCCGGGTTTTGAACTCGTAACCTCACGGTTCCAGTTTCATAACCTTAGCCACTGGACTAAGCCTTAAAGTTGTGAACTAAACAGAAAATAAATCTGATATAATATCTCGGCCCGTCACCTTCTTCTTCACCCAAAACCCTAATCCCGCCGGAAATACTTACGATCACCGGAAAAACATAAAAACGTGAAACGAGCGACGGATAACATGCGACTATCATAAAGGATCGTTACCTTGAATCAGATATGTTAGTTTGACGTGTTTTTGATGACGAAACCGAACCGAACGTGAACCCATATTTTTAGTTTCGTCTTCGGCAACGATCTGTGGTGACCACCAGAGTACGTACGTGGTTGACGACGGTCCCGAGATGGTTGGCAGCGGACCAGGGGCGGCAACAGTGGTGGTGGAACTTCACCGGAACTCTTTCTCGGTGGATTTCTTTGGTAGCTTGCGGTGGAAACGAGAGAGAGAGTTTACATTTGATCAAAATGAAGAGTGATGATGATTATGAATGGTTACACAAGAATTCACTATGTTGATAATTGCTCAATGTTTGTAACTGGTGTATTAATCGGATCAAATAATGGTGACGGTTTCTTTTTTTTTTGAACGTGAAAGGTTGCCGGAAAGACCCACTGTCGTCGGTTTTTCTCAAAACTCCAAATTGATTTAGAGAAATGGCAAGAGTGGCCCCTACACCAATTTACAATACAGTGTTTCATGTTTGGTTATTTACACCACTAGCCCTCAAGGTTTAAGTTAACTAGAAACGAGTTTGGAAAGTGACAAGGTTAATCCCTCCAATTAAGGAGAGGTTAATCGAAGCTAACTGGGTTAACGGAGACGACTTTAACCGAGAATACGAGAGTTTGACCGAATAAAATCAACGGGTTATATATATGCATATATATATATATATAAATAAACCCTAATCGGGACACATAAAATCATGAACATAGACTTATAATTTTATAAGCGATTCTCATAAAATCACGGAATACTACGCGCCATACCAACGACGTTTTAATCGTAGAATCATATGTGGTTATGTGATACGTTAACACATAAAATCGTGAAATGTAATGTGTATATATCTATATAACACATAAAATTATAAAGGTAATTATCACATAAAAT
Organism: Deinandra increscens subsp. villosa; assembly: GCA_039602395.1. Taxonomy (NCBI): domain Eukaryota; kingdom Viridiplantae; phylum Streptophyta; class Magnoliopsida; order Asterales; family Asteraceae; genus Deinandra; species Deinandra increscens. Next base: position 43,913,682 of record JBCNJP010000023.1, read on the forward strand.
GATAAAGTATTCGCTTGAAATCATAGAATATGATTTATATATATTTAAAAGACGATTTACATAAAATCGTAAATTATCGTTATTCAAGTTAGTTTACCAACGTCTAGACTCATGTGTAATGTTCGTGTAACTATTTTAGTTAACTGAGATTACGGACATTATCGAAATATAACACAAGTTGTTAACGGAGTTAACCTGGAAAATTGTCGGTTGTCACAAAATGACTTCATGTGAAGCCATCTCTGCCATAAAATTCCAAGAGAAAGCAGAGTTAGTTAACAATTTTAATAGCATTTTAATTAAATAAATGCACAAGTATAGAAATAGTATAGCATGTATATTGGATAAGCTAACATAAGTCAATACGTTAGAGAAGTGGTCTTGCATGTAAATGGTAGCTCCAGAGTGAGTTATAGTTCAAGTTTGGTTTTGTTTGTTTGTTTAACCTAGTTCTCTATAACCACGGCTCTGATACCAATCTATCACACCCCGAACAATGGAGAGGCGTGAACAAGATGGAATCATAGTCATGGATACAAAGAACAATTTATACGTTATTCAAAACATTGTAAAGAAATGACGTATCATTAATTACAGTGGAAAAAGTGTGGTGACATGATAAAGTCTTACATTTTGAATAAAAAGTCTTATATATAATTAGAAACACAAGATATTTATTTAGGGATAGGTCGGGACTATGACTCCGGATTGCAGGTCGGATAAGTTATAGTAAGCCCCATTTGTATGTCGTCATCCTAAGCTCAATTACCCGATAAATCACGAGTTCAAAAAGGTCAACATAAAGTTGGTGAGGTTCATAGGTTTATGACTCTACAAGTAATTGTAAAACAGTTTATGGCATACTTGAATATTACGTTGGTTTATCTTTGTGTTTAAATGATCTCACATTAACCTTGATTTCAAATACTGACAGATTTACCCATTCATGGAATCTCACCCGAGAGATACCGAACGGAGCAGAATTACTGGCATGTACCCCAAGACAAATACCGCGGAGACAAAATTGGAGCGACCAAATAAGGTAGGGTTGTTAACTCAAATAGATCTATTCACTAGCTATCATTTCGTACCAGAACTAATCAAAATCAATTAATGTGGGGTTTAGTTGTACAAACGTTTATAACGAATTGTGCCTTAATTTGGCTAGTAACAGAACATGTAGTCATACGTCTAACAGGTAAGCCATAATATCAAGTAAAAAGAGTTGTTTGTTCATGATTTCTCTCCCAATATATAAAACAGTTTATAAAAAAAAGGGGCCGTGAAATTCACTTGATCACGAAGCAGTGAATGAATGAACTAAACCAGATATGATGATAGCAAGTAACGTCCTAAATATATATAATACAATAATTGCATAAGGGTCTTTAATCATTTGAGTAACAATTATCACCCAAGTGATACCGGTCAAGTCTTGATGTATAATCCCGTTTGTATTTGTTTGAAAAACCCTATTCATTGGTATTTATTGTGCAAATAAATACGTATGTTCAAGATTTATATTTATGTTCAAATAAATATAAAGAAAAGTAATAAAATAAAATAATTCATTTAAGAAGTAAATCAATCAAGTGTTGAACATTGAATTAAATAATAATGTCCATTATTATTTTATTGTTCAATTGATTATTTATATAAGTTTCATGTTAAATTTCCAATTTTTGTCAAGTTATAAAATAACTATTGTTTATTGGAAATTTAGGTTATAATTATTGTCAAAATAATTATATTAACTTGTAAGAATAATTTATCAAATTATTTCAAGTTACAACGGTTTAGAATAACATAAGTTGGTAAAAATAATAACAATGTTTTATCATTTATACTTATGCAAATATATATATATATATATATATATATATATATATATATATATATATATATATATAGGGTTAGGTTCAAATGAGAACTTTTTGTTTTGAGAACTTTTGAGAACTAAATCTCAACCACAAATTTCAGGGGAGACCACTATAATTCATGGGAGGGGAGATACATGTAAATAAACTTGTGGCTCAAATTGGTTCTCAAATCAAATAGTAATTATAAACTTTGACTAAATATATATATATTTAGTCAAAGTTTATAATTACTATTACAGTAATTATAATTAACTAATTTTAGTGAGTTTTGGTAAAACATGAGTTTTTAAAACTCTTCAAATAATTATATGACAAAATAATATTCTAAAGTTTGTAACGTCGTAAAACATTTACGTTTATCTATTAATCACTTGAAAACGCATATGTTTTTGGTACATATATGAAACGATTAGTTTTGAGTCAAAATATTTAGTATTCTCAAGATAATATAAATCTTTTTAATATTTTAGAAACTAAAATATTTATTTCTATTTTTAAAAATCGTAGTCACCATTTTGTTTTAAAAATAAGTTTTATGACACTTGGGACTATAGGATTTTCAAGTAAGTGTTTAGATTTGGTTTTTTAACCATTTTGCAACATCAAGATATAATGTTTGGTCGGTTTGACGTTATGTTGTAAATCTTGCGTTTTCGCGTTGCGTATATCGCCATATTGTTCCCGGTTTTCTTAATACTAAAGTTTTTTTCATTTCGATTACTCTGGTTCATATAAAGTACTATATTTGTTTATAGAAATATGTCCAAAATCAGATTTCACCATGTCTATATTTTTATAAGTTTTTTCATGATTTTAATTTAAAAAAAAACATACCCTTGGGTCTAGGCTTTAATAGAAAATTCCAATGTTTATAAACATGCTTTTTATAGTAAAAAGCTCTATTTTGGTCCAAATACTTGTATCATAAAGAATGTTTGACATAAATGTAATTTTTACTAGTTTTGATCAAAAGTATATAATCCATTTCAAGTCTTTTATACATAAATTCTACTAACACATTTATATGTTAGGTATTGATTAAGTGTCCATAAAATCATAGTCTTAGGTTTATTTATCTAGGATTAACAAATCATAGTTCAAGATTTCTTTTGTGAAATAATTTAAATCAGAATGTATAAATAGATCATACTAATTAATTCATTTTTTTATTGAGTCCATGATTTAGCCATTTTTAACATGTTTTATGGTATCTAATAAGTCCCATAACAAATATATTACTAGCAATATCACATGTAATCATATAAAGGTCTAAAAACATAAGATACTAATAATAATATATATCCATGATGATATCTACTAACACAAATGTGTTAGGACCATATATAACCATAGTCCACATAAATAGTGTAGGTTAACACCCATGATTAGTTTATGTCTTTTAACTACCCATTTTAATCATAACATGATTTTAAATAAACTTCTACTAACACTTTGTTAGGATTATATAAATTGATCAAGAACATCGGTTCATCTAGTGAGTTCTTGGATAAAATCCATTAGGGTATGTTCTTAATTAACAAGACAACATAAAACATAAAATGGAGATCATGGTGCACACCAATACTTTCTATGGATTTCTTGATGTGTTTTACCCATATTTTGGTTAGCTTTAAGCCTCAAAGGCACAAAAATATGTTTAGATCAAAGTTAAACAAAAATGAATGACAAGTTCATAAGTTCTTTCATTTTAGGTGTAAGAAATGTTGAAAATGAGAGGATTTCCATCAAGACTTGGTGTGGATTATTAGGTGTTAGAATGTATGTAAGAATGTAGAGAAAAGGGGTTTAGAACGGCTCACAATGGGGTGCTAGAGTGGAGCGAGAGAAGAGGATGAGGTGTGCGGCGGTTGGTGGTGGCATGATGGTTGTTCCAGTGGCAGCAGAGGCTCCTCACAGCGAAGAGGAAGAGAGTTGGGTTTGTTGTTTGTGTGGTGTGGAAGTTGTGGGTGTGGCTTGATTATGGTGTCTAATCTGGGTATTAGTCCCTAGAACATGTCTTTACCTAATGCAAAGTACCCATGCCAACTCATTTAGGACTTGATTGGCATCTAGCCCCCTATTAGTCATTTGTTTAATTGAATTTGGAAGATTAGTTATTGTAGATTGGTTTTTATAAAAGTGTTGTGTGGTAGGAGATTTTTATAAGCTATAAAAAGTGGTGATGGATCAATGGTCATAGTTTTTATAAAAACCAAGTATGGTGAGATTGTATAAAATACATAGGTGTTAAAATTATATAAAAGGTGGTGAGCTTGTTTTATAAAAATAACCAAAGTGTTGTGGATTTATAGTTTGGGCCGAAATCAAATAAGGGTGGGGGGGGGGGGGAGGGTGGGCCGGTTTGTTTTGGGCCAAAGGATGAAGGAGTTGGCTGGGCCGCTTGGGCTGCGGGTCGGGTTGACTGGTTAGGCCGGGTCTTCGGGGTAATGGGTTGGGTCACCGGGTGAAGTCACGGGCTCGTGTGATGTGTTTATGGGATATTAAGCCAAACTGGGCCCAACAGGGGTTCCGGGTTCGGTTAGGATCAACTGGGTGGTTTTCTGAGTGAAATGGGTTTATAGAATGTGTCTTGATGATCGTTATGATTTTTAATAGGTTTGAGTTTGAAAACAATAACGCATTGCGTCGTTTTTTATTTACATAAAGTTTTATGTAAATATAATGAATTTGATATACGATGACCAAATCCGAGATTCTTGGTAAATAATGAATCATGTACCGAAATCGTGTAAAAACCCGAAATTGCTTTATTTTCAATTCGAGACATCAAATTTAATTCCAATTGATTGTGATTAAGTATTCGGTTTCGAAAATCGATTATAAATCAATTAGATCCATTAATTAGGGTATAAACACCCGAAAATTCTTCCGGTTCTCAATAGTTTGCAAAGCGGTAAACCGCGAAAGTTCAAAACGGGTCAGGTTTCACAATCGGGTAATTTTCAAATGTTACAGTCGCGCCCCTACTTTAGGGAATTTCTTCCCAAAATTAGAAGAGACTTAGTTAAAAGATTTTTTCGATAACCAACACATTTTGACATTTTTGACATTTTGAATCCAACATAGAGATGACATAAGAGATTTCACCGAGGATATGAATATATTCTCAATTACTGAATCAATTATATCTGCACTAAAACTTTACCCGACCGTAGGGGTTGGGTTTTAAATAGCGACTAAAGATAAAGGCTTATGATATAACCAATGATCAGAGACATACCTCACACATACACTGTTCTCGGTCCAACTCCCAATGCACCCTAATGGAATTATCGATGCTTATATATAGGGTGTACCGCAGCTAACCCACCACATCTTTAATACCTTTAGTGAGTACTGTTTGCATTCGGATATCATTCTATATTACACAATAACCAATAGTCAACCGAACATCACACCACAACATAGGGTGACCAACAAATACTGAGTGAATGATCTGAGGAATACACTACGACCAAACCAGAATCAACCAATAAGACTTACCAAAGATAATGGACCATAGTCTCCCATACTTTAGGGGACTTAGGTGAGTAATGGATGGAACATGATTTCTTCAAAGTATCCCAACTCAATCACATAGATTTACATTTATCACCAAAGAATAACCCAAAACCAATACTGATAATAATGATAAACAAAGGTTTGGAGCTTCAGACTTCTTATCCAAACAAAGCGTCAAGTTCTGGTGAGCTAGATGGGTAGCGACCCACATCCGGTTTACCTTACGAGACACAATATCGGGACAGAATCCGAATCAGCCCTCGCTAAAACCTAAGACCTATACCCCACAACCAATATCGATCGTTGCTAAGCTAGCATCAAACATAATCGTTGGTAGCGGCGCGTATGAGTCACTGATTTAGCAAGAGTAGAGTAATGATCAACAATCAAATTTATGATATGCAATCGAAAAATTCATGTGGTGAGCACTAGAAGGTTTAAAAAATGATACCGAAGAAATTGAGTACCATGAACTAAACAAAAAAACCACGCATCGAATTCCATGAGCCGATTAACACTCGCTCGGGTGTCACGACTAGTGTGATCCGAACGGTACATCTCAAAACAACATGACTCCGCTGACTGGGAATAAACCGCATGATTCATGGTGTATGAATTCGATGACAAGAATTGAATTACATGATCCGAGATGCATAAATTCGATAACATGAATCGAACAGCATGTCCCGAAATACATGTACCGATCCAAACAACATGTCTTGTAATACATGTACTAATAACATGAACCGAACAACATGCTTCGAAATACATGTATTGATAACACGAACCGGACATCATTACTTGAAATCCATGTTCCCGATGATATAAACCGGATAACATGACTCGAAATACATGAGCCCGATAACATGAATCGAATAACATGACTCGAAATGCATGAGCTCGATTGCATAAATCAAATAGCATGACTCCAAATACATGAGCCCGATAACAAAAACCAAATAGCATGACTCAAAGACATAGTTTCAATAATGTCAATCGACTATCATGACTCAAAATACATGAACTCAATAATATGGACCGAATAACATAACTTAAAATGCGAGAATCCTGATAACATGAATAACATAACTCAAAATACGAGAAATCTGATAATATTAACATATCTTGAAATGAAGAATAACTTGATTAACAGTGATTACCAGTCACATCCACCCATAGTACCATTCAGATGATGCCAAAGATTTAGAATTAAATGATACATTCGATGAAATAGATTGAGAACTAATAAATGGTCAATAATGATAGTGTGAAGAAAGACTGAACCACAACCAAAACAACCATCAAAGTCATGCAACAATCAGGAGTCGAAACAAAGGATCGAATTCATGAAATGATGGATACAAAATCTAGAATGAGTCAATGGTAAAGCAATGCCAGGAAAATCCAGGGATGAAATGGCACAGATCAATTCCATAAACCGACTATTAAGTAAACCAAGAGCCGAATTCACAAACCTAACTAGCCAAAACACCCCAAAGTTTCTAGTCCGAATAAATACGAGTTTCCCCATGATAGAGATCAAGGATGAAAAATGAGAAAATTCATATAGCCTATGAGTGCGATCACAAAATTGAAAAAAAAAAGCCCATGAAGTGTCGGACGAACATGTAGTTTAGATCAAGACACTACCACATAGTAGAGAGATAAACCCATATACAAAATGAAAGCCGATATGCAAGAAAGGCACAGGTTAAGGAGGATCTTACACAATGGACGAGGTAAGACCCATGAGGGAGAAACAATCGCGTAGAGGCGAACATTTCTCGAGGGTTAGAGACGATAAAGTGACTGGCAAATAGAGTCGCACAAGCATATAGGCAATGTGAAAGTATATTTGGTGAATGGGAGGAAGACCCGATGTGACTTGGGATGTCTCCGATTCCCATTTCATTATGATGAACTTCCATAATTTCGGGTCCTAAATTCATGCGCTCCATACGCAAGTAATTGTGGACTGAAGCCCACATATTGGTTTATTGTCGAGGATTGTCGGGACCTGAACACCCAGCGAGATGTGAAAGATTTCTATAATGCATACAGATACTTAATGATAACTGAAATAAAACTTGGAAGGTACACAAAGATGAGTGAAAGAAAAGGGGTCTGGAGGTGCAAACTGTGACATCCGAGAATTTCAAGGTTTACTTCCGTTAGACAATCTCCGTTAGTTACGTTATAAGTATTAACTTAGTAACTAATGCTTAACTAGGCCGAATACGTCCACGACCTTTGGTTGATCACCGAACCCGTTCATATGTGTTTATTTATTGAATTGTCTCTATGAGGAAGTATGTGCAACATGTTTGTTGATTAATTGTGTAATTGCGTGAAATTCATGAACCGTGCTTATCTTGCTTAGAATGTAAATTGGTCACTTGTGGGTTCCAGCGAAACTACCGGGCGAAACTATAGTGTCGCCCGGCTAGCTTAACCTTTGACTTACAGAGTCAGTTTCGCTTGGCCAGCGAAACTAGCCCCTGATATATAATAACATAAAATCCTAGAGATCTCATTTTTGCCTCATTTCATACAAAACACACACACCACTCTCATCTGCTCACTCGAGATTTCTGGTCAGTCAAGAAAACCATCAAGGAACCATCATCTCATCTCATCCATTCAGGCCCTAGATTGAATCGTGAGTCCCAAAACCATTCTTTATGTATTTCTATGTGTTTTCTTAAAAAGCATGCTTAGATCTTCATGTAATCACTTGATCTTTTGATATGTTGCTTAGGAATGCTAGATCTATCATAAAGTCAGTAACTTTACGTTTGAAATCAAACCATAATGAAGATTTATGCTATTTAGGTCGTTTTAGGTTTAAAATGTGTTTTTGGTGATTTGAATGTGAAAACCCATGTTTAAGGTGTTAAAACTTGTTGTTTGATGTTGGTAAATGATTATGCATGCTAGATATCGAATTACATGAAATATGGAAGCTGTTAGATTGATTTTTAGGCTGATTTATGTGTTTTTCGCGACCAGCGAAACTAGCCTGTTCTTGGGCGAAACTATATAGCGAAACTATGTATATCTCCTTCCAGCGACACTATACAGCGAAACTATAGTGTCGCCGGGTAAACCAACCAGACCTGTCCGAACGAAACTACCGAGCGAAATTTCCTGAACGAAAGTTCAAACCAGTTTCGGGCGAAACTAGGCTAGCGAAACTGTGCCAACAGTTTCGGGCGAAACTAGCCTAGCGAAACTGTGTCATCGGGTATTGCCTAGCGAAAGTGCTGCCCGTGCACACAGCGAAACTGCCTAGCGAATCTATACTAGCGAAACTGTGACCAGACCTAAACCCAAACTTGTGCAACCTGTTTGAATGTTATGCCATGACGTACATGATTATGCAATAATGAAACATGCTTGATTTCTGAATTATGTGAACCCTTGTTTATGATCAACCATCGGTGTCGTGTGTCGGTATGTCGTGTCATAGTTCCAACGTGCTACGTTATGGGCCATAGTGACGTTAAGTAAAGATTAGACACAAAACTAATACTTAAGACCTAAACGTGTTCTTAGGTCTTCGATAAGCAAACAATACTTGGACTATTTAGCAAGTGTAGCAGTGCAACCCAAGGTGAGTGTCACTAACCCAATTACCGTGAACCCGGTTGGGTCACACTGAATAACTTAATGGAAAACAATGCTGACAACCTTAAGAGTGCTATGCACCTCTCTGATGAACTTGAAAACCTAGGAGTGCTTGGCACCCACCTGATGAACTTGAAGTGTTTTATGGGAGACACTTGTGAAACAAGTAAACGACTATTTCTAAAACAAAACTGAAAATGTTTTCGGGATTCATGAGAACCCAAAGTAAACCGTTTTAATATGGCTAGAGTAGGTTAAAGTCTAACCACATGATATCACATGATTTCTAAGGATTGCCTTATAATTGAAAAAAAAAGTCCTCAACTAAATTGTACCATTAATTGTAAAGCGAGGGGATGCTGGGTAGATCTACTGGAGTTTGACAAACTCCGCCCCGTGGCACGGGGAGTGCACGGAGGTACAATATCAGCCTATCTGACCGTGATCCCGAGAGGACACGGGGGAGGCAAATCCGCGATGATGTAGGTCCGCAAAACATGATGGCGCTGCCACTACAATATTAGTCAGCTTTGGTACAAACTTCCTTAGTGCATGGAACAACGGATTAGCTACCCGCGATATCGGTTGAGCACTTTAACTATACAAAACTAGTTCATACCCGATAACGTATGTTACGGACATCAATTCTACTAAACCACGTTACTATGATTTTGGACATTACAAAGCATTGCTTTCCACAAATAAACATCACATAAGTATATGTTGACACGTTATGATTATGAGACCGGGCCACTGCGTGACAAGCCCACTGTGAACTCACCAACCGTTAGGTTGACACTTGCGTGGTTTAAACTTTTGCAGATCGCTGAGGAGTATCCGGAGCTGGTTGGCATGGCACATGAAGACTTTTATTTTTGGTTAAACTTAATTGGGAATTTAAAACACTGATTTGTAAAGCACGTGGTTAGTGCTAAGACGATATATATTTCCGCTGCGTAATTTGAGACTTTATTTATGATATATCTTTGGACTAACTCTGATTCGTTTAGTATTTGTAACTAATGGTTGTGGTCCTGGTTTGCTCGCACCCCTTAACGGTATAAACTCCGTTAGTGGTTAATTGGGGGTGTGACAGATTGGTATCAGAGCCATAAGTTGCAGAGAACTGGAATCAATTTTGAAAACGATTTGGAAACTGCAACTTGAAACCTTAGTTACAAACGAACAAACGAATTCCCATAAACAAAATTTTTACGTGCCAACCTGGGATACTCGCTCTGCTGTGTAAGTAAATACTTCGTACGTATGTATATATATATATATATGTAGAAATATATAGACCGTGTCTAAGTAGTCTAACGGAAAGCCTTAGGAAATTTTCACACACAAATACGAAATGCGAACGCTAATACGCGCACTATTCCGGGGGAAAGCGACAACGAAACGATGCTACACGCTACGTCCTGATTTCTACTACGATGACTACGCCGACGGTGACTTTTATGGGAAGGCCGACTTTCGACGATAGTACTTACGACTTACGACGTTCTTCAACGACGCCTCCATTTTGCACGAAAATTTCCCTGGACTAATAGTGGGATAATGGGAAATTGTTATTATGCATATTATGGGATATGTATAAAGTATAACTGTGACTGAACACTGGCTACTTTAACTGTCCAGCAAGATGTCTGGAAGAGGACACGGAAGAAGCAACATTAACATGACTCCTGCACAACTGCAAGCTATGATTAATGAACACGTACAAGCCGCGGTGGCAGCCGTCCAAGCTACATATGCCGCACAGGGAAACCACCATCACTGCACGTTTAAGTCCTTCATGGACTGCAAGCCAATGACGTTTTCCGGCGAAGAAGGAGCGGTAGGACTCCTCAGGTGGATTGAGAAGTCTGAGAAGGTCTTCTCTATGTGCAACTGCCCTACTGGAGACCAAGTGAAGTATGCGACTGGTACCTTTGAGGGAGCTGCTCTCTCCTGGTGGAATGCCGAAATCCAGATGATTGGGTTAGACGCGGCTAATAACATGGAATGGGAAGCGTTTAAGGAGCTGATTATGGAGGAGTACTGTCCCCGTGACCAAGTGAAGAAGTTGGAGGGCGAATTCTTGAATCTGAGAATGATTGAGTCTGAAGTCGAACAGTATACTGCACGTTACCATGAGTACGAGGTCTTGTGCCCCACAATGGTTGATGCTGAGTTCAAACGCATTGAGCGTTATCTGGAAGGCCTCGCGCCTCAAATCAAGGGACTAGTGACTGCCAGCAACCCCGCAACCGTGCAGCAAGCCATCCGTTTGGCTCACAAACTTACTGATCAGGAGGTTGAGAAGGGTACACTTCCTGCAAAAGCCTCGGAGAAGACTGCCCTTAGTGGCAAGAGAAAAGCTGATGATGAAGCTCCTGAAAACTCAATGAACAATCAGAGTGTTGGAAACAGCACTGGGAGGTCTTATAATTCTCAAGGTCAAAGTAAGAGGTCTGGAAACAACAGTGGAAACAACCGCCAACGTGATTAACGGTAAATTCATCCTAAATGGTTTCTTTGCTACTGTATTGTTTGATTCTGGTGCTGAAAGAAGTTTTATTTCCACTAAGTTTGCTAAGTTAATTAATGCTAAACCGATTGCCTTAGACGCTAAATATGTGGTAGAACTAGCGAATGGTAAACTTCATGATACAACTCAAATAGTTAAGGACTGTAAGTTAGAACTAGCTGGCCATACATTAGGAATCGACCTTATGCCTTTCCCGATTGGTAGTTTTGATGTTATAGTAGGAATGGATTGGTTATCTGAAAATCGAGCTGAAATCTTATGTAAAGAAAAAGTGGTTCGTATCCCACTCGAAGGAGGTAAAGTGTTAACGGTTCAAGGTGAAAAAGGTGGAGCAGTCACCGGTATTATCTCTTTCCTCAAAGCTCAAAAGTGCCTTCGTAAGGGTCACTTCGCGATCCTTGCAAACGTCACCGACACGACACTTTCCGAGCATAGAATCGACGACTACCCGATAGTCCGCGACTTCCAAGATGTATTTCCTGAAGATCTGCCTGGTTTGCCTCCATTTCGACAAGTCGAGTTTGGGATCGACCTAGCTCCTGGAGCCGCTCCGATTGCACGCACACCTTACCGTTTGGCAGTAAGTGAACTCAACGAACTCTCCTCACAACTTCAAGAGCTACTCGACAAAGGGTTTATTCGTCCAAGTTCGTCTCCATGGGGAGCACCGGTTTTGTTTGTTAAGAAGAAAGATGGAACGTTCCGAATGTGTATTGACTACCGAGAGCTTAACAAGGTTACGATCAAGAATCGGTACCCACTTCCTCGAATCGACGATCTCTTCGACCAACTACAAGGTTCGAGCTACTTTTCAAAGATTGATCTACGGTCTGGATATCACCAACTTCGCGTTCGTGATGAGGATGTCCCCAAGACTGCTTTCAGAACTCGGTATGGTCATTACGAGTTTCTAGTTATGCCGTTTGGGCTAACTAATGCACCTGCTGTGTTTATGGATTTGATGAATCGAGTGTGCAAGCCGTACCTCGATCAGTTTGTGATAGTCTTCATTGACGATATTTTGATCTACTCCAAGACAAAGGAAGAACACGAGAGACACCTGCGACTTATCTTGGAATTACTCCGAAAGGAACAGCTTTATGCTAAGTTTTCGAAGTGCGATTTTTGGATTCGCGAAGTCCAGTTTCTTGGACACATTGTTAATCAGGAAGGAATTCACGTCGACCCAGCTAAAGTGGAAGCTATCAAGAATTGGTCTACCCCTAGAGCGCCAACCGAAATCCGACAATTTTTGGGACTTGCCGGATATTACCGAAGATTCATTAAGGGTTTCTCGCAATTGGCTCAACCCTTAACAGCTTTAACGCACAAACGAGTGCAATATAGATGGGGTGAAAAAGAGGAACACGCGTTTCAAACTCTTAAGGATATGTTATGTTCAGCTCCGATTCTCGCGTTACCCGATGGGGTTGACGACTTTGTAGTTTACTGTGATGCATCCATCCAAGGACTCGGTTGCGTGTTGATGCAACGGGACAAAGTGATTGCCTATGGGTCCAGGCAACTGAAGGACACTGAAAAGAATTATACAACGCATGATTTGGAATTGGGAGCCGTTGTTCATGCACTCAAGATTTGGAGACATTACCTCTACGGAACAAAGTGCACAATATTTACCGACCACAAAAGCTTACAGCACATCTTTGATCAGAAGGATCTCAACATGCGACAACGACGGTGGGTCGAGCTACTGAATGATTATGACTTAGCAATCAAATATCACCCGGGAAAAGCCAATGTCGTGGCTGATGCCTTAAGCCGAAAAGAGTATGAAAAGCCTCGACGAGTACGAGCGCTGCAACTGACCATCCACACGGGATTGCCGGATCGGATCCGCGATGCCCAACAAGAAGCTTTAAAAGAGGAAAATTTCGCAGCTGAAGCACTGCGAGGGGTGGATGGTAACTCCGAAATTAAGCCCGACGGACTCAGGTAATACAATGATAGAATTTGGGTTCCTTTACTTGGAAATCTCCGTGAGCTCGTGATGGACGAGGCTCACAAATCAAGATATTCGGTGCACCATGGATCGGATAAAATGTACCAAGATTTGAAAAACTTGTATTGGTGGCCGAACATGAAAGCCGACATTGCTCGATATGTGGCTAAGTGTCTAACATGCTCTCGAGTTAAGATCGAGTACCAAAAGCCTTCTGTACTATTGCAGCAACCACAGATCCCAGAATGGAAATGGGAGGATATCTCCATGGATTTTGTAACGGGACTACCACATCGATCGAATCGACCGGATGCGATTTGGGTTATCATTGATTGACTAACCAAATCTGCACACTTTATTCCAATGAGGGAAAACGACAATATGGATAAGTTAACGAAGCTGTACATTGTCCGAATTGTGGCACTTCATGGGGTGCCTAAGACCATTATCTCCGACCGAGATCCTCGATTTACTTCCCGACTATGGCAATCTATGCAAGAAGCATTGGGAACCAGACTGGATATGAGTACAGCTTATCACCCGCAGACCGATGGTCAAACGGAACGAACTATTCAGACTTTAGAAGACATGCTTCGAGCTTGCGTTCTCGACTTCGGTAAAGACTGGGAGGCTCACCTTCCGTTGGTGGAGTTCTCCTACAACAACAGTTATCATACAAGTATCGGTGCAGCACCTTTTGAAGCTCTTTATGGCAGAAAATGCAGATCGCCCGTGTGTTGGGCTGAAACGGGTGAGAAGGGACTCACCGGACCGGAAATCATTCATGATACAACAGAGCGAATTATTCAAATCAGAAAACGGATAGCCGCAGCACGAGACAGACAAAAGAGCTATGCCGACAAACGCCGTAAACCTTTGAAGTTCGAGGTAGGCGACAAGGTATTATTGAAGGTATCTCCCTGGAAAGGAGTAATACGCTTCGGAAAGCATGGAAAGCTAAATCCTCGCTATATCGGTCCATTTGAAATCATTGGGGAAGTAGGCCCGGTGGCCTACCGATTACAACTTCCTACTGAACTCGATGGAGTTCACAACGTGTTTCACGTTTCTAACCTAAAGAAATGTCTGGCTGAAGACACTGAAATAATTCCTTTGGAAGAATTGGAAATTGATGAACATTTGAGATTCATTGAGCAACCAGTAGAAATCATGGGACGCGAGGAGAAATCCCTCAAACGTAGCAAGATTCCGATCGTCAAGGTTCGATGGAACTCAAAGCGTGGACCTGAATATACTTGGGAACAAGAGGATCAAATCAAGAAAAAGTATCCTCACTTGTTCGAGCAAACGTCCACGGAAACTCAAGGTATGATTTAATTTTGGGGACCAAAATTCCTTTAACAGGAGGAGGATGTGACGACCCTAAAACTTTTGCTTTCTTTCCCCAGCAAATACAGCAACGACGACAGCCGAGGCTGCGAACGCTACAACGCAAGAATAATTTTCGGGACGAAAATTCCATTTACAAGGGGATGATGTGACATCCGAGAATTTCAAGGTTTACTTCCGTTAGACAATCTCCGTTAGTTACGTTATAAGTATTAACTTAGTAACTAATGCTTAACTAGGCCGAACACGTCCACGACCTTTGGTTGATCACCGAACCCGTCCATATGTGTTTATTTATTGAATTGTCTCTATGAGGAAGTATGTGCAACATGTTTGTTGATTAATTGTGTAATTGCGTGAAATTCAAGAACCGTGCTTATCTTGCTTAGAATGTAAATTGGTCACTTTTGGGTTCCAGCGAAACTACCGGGCGAAACTATAGTGTCGCCCGGCTAGCTTAACCTTTGACTTACAGAGTCAGTTTCGCTTGGCCAGCGAAACTAGCCAGCGAAACTAGCCCCTGATATATAATAACATAAAACCCTAGAGATCTCATTTTTGCCTCATTTCATACAAAACACACACACCACTCTCATCTGCTCACTCGAGATTTCTGGTCAGTCAAGAAAACCATCAAGGAACCATCATCTCATCTCATCCATTCAGGCCCTAGATTGAATCGTGAGTCCCAAAACCATTCTTTATGTATTTCTATGTGTTTTTAAAAAAAAGCATGCTTAGATCTTCATGTAATCACTTGATCTTTTGATATGTTGCTTAGGAATGCTAGATCTATCATAAAGTCAGTAACTTTACGTTTGAAATCAAACCATAATGAAGATTTATGCTATTTAGGTCATTTTAGGTTTAAAATGTGTTTTTGGTGATTTGAATGTGAAAACCCATGTTTAAGGTGTTAAAACTTGTTGTTTGATGTTGGTAAATGATTATGCATGCTAGATATCGAATTACATGAAATATGGAAGCTGTTAGATTGATTTTTAGGCTGATTTATGTGTTTTTCGCGACCAGCGAAACTAGCCTGTTCTCTGGGCGAAACTATATAGCGAAACTATGTATATCTCCTTCCAGCGACACTATACAGCGAAACTATAATATCGCCGGGTAAACCAACCAGACCTGTCCGAACGAAACTACCGAGCGAAATTTCCTGAACGAAAGTTCAAACCAGTTTCGGGCGAAACTAGGCTAGCGAAACTGTGCCAACAGTTTCGGGCGAAACTAGCCTAGCGAAACTGTGTCATCGGGTATTGCCTAGCGAAAGTGCTGCCCGTGCACACAACGAAACTGCCTAGCGAATCTATACTAGCGAAACTGTGACCAGACCTAAACCCAAACTTGTGCAACCTGTTTGAATGTTATGCCATGACTTACATGATTATGCAATAATGAAACATGCTTGATTTCTGAATTATGTGAACCCTTGTTTATGATCAACCATCGGTGTCGTGTGTCGGTATGTCGTGTCATAGTTCCAACGTGCTACGTTATGGGCCATAGTGACGTTAAGTAAAGATTAGACACAAAACTAATACTTAAGACCTAAACGTGTTCTTAGGTATTCGATAAGCAAACAATACTTGGACTATTTAGCAAGTGTAGCAGTGCAACCCAAGGTGAGTGTCACTAACCCAATTACCGTGAACCCGGTTGGGTCACACTGAATAACTTAATGGAAAACAATGCTGACAACCTTAAGAGTGCTATGCACCTCTCTGATGAACTTGAAAACCTAGGAGTGCTTGGCACCCACCTGATGAACTTGAAGTGTTTTATGGGACACACTTGTGAAACAAGTAAACGACTATTTCTAAAACAAAACTGAAAATGTTTTCGGGATTCATGAGAACCCAAAGTAAACCGTTTTAATATGGCTAGAGTAGGTTAAAGTCTAACCAAAAAAAAAATGATTTCTAAGGATTGCCTTATAATTGAAAAAAAAAGTCCTTAACTAAATTGTACCATTAATTGTAAAGCGAGGGGATGTTGGGTAGATCTACTGGAGTTTGACAAACTCCGCCCCGTGGCACGGGGTGTGCACGGAGGTACAATATCAGCCTATCTGACCGTGATCCCGAGAGGACACGGGGGAGGCAAATCCGCGATGACGTAGGTCCGCAAAACATGATGGCGATGCCACTACAATATTAGTTAGCTTTGGTACAAACTTCCTTAGTGCATGGAACAACGGATTAGCTACCCGCGATATCGGTTGAGCACTTTAACTATACAAAACTAGTTCATACCCGATAACGTATGTTACGGACATCAATTCTACTAAACCACGTTACTATGATTTTGGACATTACAAAGCATTGCTTTCCACAAATAAACATCACATAAGTATATGTTGACACGTTATGATTATGAGACCGGGCCACTGCGTGACAAGCCCACTGTGAACTCACCAACCGTTAGGTTGACACTTGCGTGGTTTAAACTTTTGCAGATCGCTGAGGAGTATCCGGAGCGGGTTGGCATGGCACATGAAGACTTTTATTTTTGGTTAAACTTAATTGGGAATTTAAAACACTGATTTGTAAAGCACGTGGTTAGTGCTAAGACGATATATATTTCCGCTGCGTAATTTGAGACTTTATTTATGATATATCTTTGGACTAACTCTGATTCGTTTAGTATTTGTAACTAATGGTTGTGGTCCTGGTTTGCTCGCACCCCTTAACGGTATAAACTCCGTTAGTGGTTAATTGGGGGTGTGACAGATTGGTATCAGAGCCATAAGTTGCAGAGAACTGGAATCAATTTTGAAAACGATTTGGAAACTGCAACTTGAAACCTTAGTTACAAACGAACAAACGAATTCCCAAAAACAAAATTTTTACGTGCCAACCTGGGATACTCGCTCTGCTGTGTAAGTAAATACTTCGTACGTATGTATATATATATGTAGAAATATATAGACCGTGTATAAGTAGTCTAACGGAAAGCCTTAGGAAATTTTCACACACAAATACGAAATGCGAACGCTAATACGCGCACTATTCCGGGGGAAAGCGACAACGAAACGATGCTACACGCTACGTCCTGATTTCTACTACGATGACTACGCCGACGGTGACTTTTATGGGAAGGCCGACTTTCGACGATAGTACTTACGACTTACGACGTTCTTCAACGACGCCTCCATTTTGCACGAAAATTTCTCTGGACTAATAGTGGGATAACGGGAAATTGTTATTATGCATATTATGGGATATGTATAAAGTATAACTGTGACTGAACACTGGCTACTTTAACTGTCCAGCAAGATGTCTGGAAGAGGACACGGAAGAAGCAACATTAACATGACTCCTGCACAACTGCAAGCTATGATTAATGAACACGTACAAGCCGCGGTGGCAGACGTCCAAGCTACATATGCCGCACAGGGAAACCACCATCACTGCACGTTTAAGTCCTTCATGGACTGCAAGCCAATGACGTTTTCCGGCGAAGAAGGAGCGGTAGGACTCCTCAGGTGGATTGAGAAGTCTGAGAAGGTCTTCTCTATGTGCAACTGCCCTACTGGAGACCAAGATGTATTTCCTGAAGATCTGCCTGGTTTGCCTCCATTTCGACAAGTCGAGTTTGGGATCGACCTAGCTCCTGGAGCCGCTCCGATTGCACGCACACCTTACCGTTTGGCAGTAAGTGAACTCAACGAACTCTCCTCACAACTTCAAGAGCTACTCGACAAAGGGTTTATTCGTCCAAGTTCGTCTCCATGGGGAGCACCGGTTTTGTTTGTTAAGAAGAAAGATGGAACGTTCCGAATGTGTATTGACTACCGAGAGCTTAACAAGGTAACGATCAAGAATCGGTACCCACTTCCTCGAATCGACGATCTCTTCGACCAACTACAAGGTTCGAGCTACTTTTCAAAGATTGATCTACGGTCTGGATATCACCAACTTCGCGTTCGTGATGAGGATGTCCCCAAGACTGCTTTCAGAACTCGGTATGGTCATTACGAGTTTCTAGTTATGCCGTTTGGGCTAACTAATGCACCTGCTGTGTTTATGGATTTGATGAATCGAGTGTGCAAGCCGTACCTCGATCAGTTTGTGATAGTCTTCATTGACGATATTTTGATCTACTCCAAGACAAAGGAAGAACACGAGAGACACCTGCGACTTATCTTGGAATTACTCCGCAAGGAACAGCTTTATGCTAAGTTTTCGAAGTGCGATTTTTGGATTCGCGAAGTCCAGTTTCTTGGACACATTGTTAATCAGGAAGGAATTCACGTCGACCCAGCTAAAGTGGAAGCTATCAAGAATTGGTCTACCCCTAGAGCGCCAACCGAAATCCGATAATTTTTGGGACTTGCCGGATATTACCGAAGATTCACTAAGGGTTTCTCGCAATTGGCTCAACCCTTAACAGCTTTAACGCACAAAGGAGTGCAATATAGATGGGGTGAAAAAGAGGAACACGCGTTTCAAACTCTTAAGGATATGTTATGTTCAGCTCCAATTCTCGCGTTACCCGATGGGGTTGACGACTTTGTAGTTTACTGTGATGCATCCATCCAAGGACTCGGTTGCGTGTTGATGCAACGGGACAAAGTGATTGCCTATGGGTCCAGGCAACTGAAGGACACTGAAAAGAATTATAGAACGCATGATTTGGAATTGGGAGTTGTTGTTCATGCACTCAAGATTTGGAGACATTACCTCTACGGAACAAAGTGCACAATATTTACCGACCACAAAAGCTTACAGCACATCTTTGATCAGAAGGATCTCAACATGCGACAACGACGGTGGGTCGAGCTACTGAATGATTATGACTTAGCAATCAAATATCACCCGGGAAAAGCCAATGTCGTGGCTGATGCCTTAAGCCGAAAAGAGTATGAAAAGCCTCGACGAGTACGAGCGCTGCAACTGACCATCCACACGGGATTGCCGGATCGGATCCGCGATGCCCAACAAGAAGCTTTAAAAGAGGAAAATTTCGCAGCTGAAGCACTGCGAGGGGTGGATGGTAACTCCGAAATTAAGCCCGACGGACTCAGGTATTACAATGATAGAATTTGGGTTCCTTTACTTGGAAATCTCCGTGAGCTCGTGATGGACGAGGCTCTCAAATCAAGATATTCGGTGCACCCTGGATCGGATAAAATGTACCAAGATTTGAAAAACTTGTATTGGTGGCCGAACATGAAAGCCGACATTGCTCGATATGTGGCTAAGTGTCTAACATGCTCTCGAGTTAAGATCGAGTACCAAAAGCCTTCTGGACTATTGCAGCAACCACAGATCCCAGAATGGAAATGGGAGGATATCTCCATGGATTTTGTAACGGGACTACCACATCGATCGAATCGACCGGATGCGATTTGGGTTATCATTGATCGACTAACCAAATCTGCACACTTTATTCCAATGAGGGAAAACGACAATATGGATAAGTTAACGAAGCTGTACATTGACCGAATTGTGGCACTTCATGGGGTGCCTAAGACCATTATCTCCGACCGAGATCCTCGATTTACTTCCCGACTATGGCAATCTATGCAAGAAGCATTGGGAACCAGACTGGATATGAGTACAGCTTATCACCCGCAGACCGATGGTCAAACGGAACGAACTATTCAGACTTTAGAAGACATGCTCCGAGCTTGCGTTCTCGACTTCGGTAAAGACTGGGAGGCTCACCTTCCGTTGGTGGAGTTCTCCTACAACAACAGTTATCATACAAGTATCGGTGCAGCACCTTTTGAAGCTCTTTATGGCAGAAAATGCAGATCGCCCGTGTGTTGGGCTGAAACGGGTGAGAAGGGACTCACCGGACCGGAAATCATTCATGATACAACGGAGCGAATTATTCAAATCAGAAAACGGATAGCCGCAGCACGAGACAGACAAAAGAGCTATGCCGACAAACACCGTAAACCTTTGAAGTTCAAGGTAGGCGACAAGGTATTATTGAAGGTATCTCCCTGGAACGGAGTAATACGCTTTGGAAAGCGTGGAAAGCTAAATCCTCGCTATATCGGTCCATTTGAAATCATTAGGGAAGTAGGCCCGGTGGCCTACCGATTACAACTCCCTGCTGAACTCGATGGAGTTCACAACGTGTTTCACGTTTCTAACCTAAAGAAATGTCTGGCTGAAGACACTGAAATAATTCCTTTGGAAGAATTGGAAATTGATGAACATTTGAGATTCATTGAGCAACCAGTAGAAATCATGGGACGCGAGGAGAAAGCCCTCAAACGTAGCAAGATTCCGATCGTCAAGGTTCGATGGAACTCAAAGCGTGGACCTGAATATACTTGGGAATGAGAGGATCAAATCAAGAAAAAGTATCCTCACTTGTTCGAGCAAACGTCCACGGAAACTCAAGGTATGATTTAATTTTGGGGACCAAAATTCCTTTAACAGGAGGAGGATGTGACGACCCTAAAACTTTTGCTTTCTTTCCCCAGCAAATACAGCAACGACGACAGCCGAGGCTGCGAACGCTACAACGCAAGAATAATTTTCGGGACGAAAATTCCATTTACAAGGGGATGATGTGACATCCGAGAATTTCAAGGTTTACTTCCGTTAGACAATCTCCGTTAGTTACGTTATAAGTATTAACTTAGTAACTAATGCTTAACTAGGCCGAATACGTCCACGACCTTTGGTTGATCACCGAACCCGTCCATATGTGTTTATTTATTGAATTGTCTCTATGAGGAAGTATGTGCAACATGTTTGTTGATTAATTGTGTAATTGCGTGAAATTCATGAACCGTGCTTATCTTGCTTAGAATGTAAATTGGTCACTTTTGGGTTCCAGCGAAACTACCGGGCGAAACTATAGTGTCGCCCGGCTAGCTTAACCTTTGACTTACAGAGTCAGTTTCGCTTGGCCAGCGAAACTAGCCAGCGAAACTAGCCCCTGATATATAATAACATAAAACCCTAGAGATCTCATTTTTGCCTCATTTCATACAAAACACACACACCACTCTCATCTGCTCACTCGAGATTTCTGGTCAGTCAAGAAAACCATCAAGGAACCATCATCTCATCTCATCCATTCAGGCCCTAGATTGAATCGTGAGTCCCAAAACCATTCTTTATGTATTTCTATGTGTTTTCTTAAAAAGCATGCTTAGATCTTCATGTAATCACTTGATCTTTTGATATGTTGCTTAGGAATGCTAGATCTATCATAAAGTCAGTAACTTTACGTTTGAAATCAAACCATAATGAAGATTTATGCTATTTAGGTCATTTTAGGTTTAAAATGTGTTTTTGGTGATTTGAATGTGAAAACCCATGTTTAAGGTGTTAAAACTTGTTGTTTGATGTTGGTAAATGATTATGCATGCTAGATATCGAATTACATGAAATATGGAAGCTGTTAGATTGATTTTTAGGCTGATTTATGTGTTTTTCGCGACCAGCGAAACTAGCCTGTTCTCTGGGCGAAACTATATAGCGAAACTATGTATATCTCCTTCCAGCGACACTATACAGCGAAACTATAGTGTCGCCGGGTAAACCAACCAGACCTGTCCGAACGAAACTATCGAGCGAAATTTCCTGAACGAAAGTTCAAACCAGTTTCGGGCGAAACTAGGCTAGCGAAACTGTGCCAACAGTTTCGGGCGAAACTAGCCTAGCGAAACTGTGTCATCGGGTATTGCCTAGCGAAAGTGCTGCCCGTGCACATAGCGAAACTGTGACAAGACCTAAACCCAAACTTGTGCAACCTGTTTGAATGTTATGCCATGACTTACATGATTATGCAATAATGAAACATGCTTGATTTCTGAATTATGTGAACCCTTGTTTATGATCAACCATCGGTGTCGTGTGTCGGTATGTCGTGTCATAGTTCCAACGTGCTACGTTATGGGCCATAGTGACGTTAAGTAAAGATTAGACACAAAACTAATACTTAAGACCTAAACGTGTTCTTAGGTCTTCGATAAGCAAACAATACTTGGACTATTTAGCAAGTGTAGCAGTGCAACCCAAGGTGAGTGTCACTAACCCAATTACCGTGAACCCGGTTGGGTCACACTGAATAACTTAATGGAAAACAATGCTGACAACCTTAAGAGTGCTATGCACCTCTCTGATGAACTTGAAAACCTAGGAGTGCTTGGCACCCACCTGATGAACTTGAAGTGTTTTATGGGAGACACTTGTGAAACAAGTAAACGACTATTTCTAAAACAAAACTGAAAATGTTTTCGGGATTCATGAGAACCCAAAGTAAACCGTTTTAATATGGCTAGAGTAGGTTAAACTCTAACAACATGATATCACATGATTTCTAAGGATTGCCTTATAATTGAAAAAAAAAATCCTCAACTAAATTGTACCATTAATTGTAAAGCGAGGGGATGTTGGGTAGATCTACTGGAGTTTGACAAACTCCGCCCCATGGCACGGGGAGTGCACGGAGGTACAATATCAGCCTATCTGACCGTGATCCCGAGAGGACACGGGGGAGGCAAATCCGCGATGACGTAGGTCCGCAAAACATGATGGCGCTGCCACTACAATATTAGTCAGCTTTGGTACAAACTTCCTTAGTGCATGGAACAACGGATTAGCTACCCGCGATATCGGTTGAGCACTTTAACTATACAAAACTAGTTCATACCCGATAACGTATGTTACGGACATCAATTCTACTAAACCACGTTACTATGATTTTGGACATTACAAAGCATTGCTTTCCACAAATAAACATCACATAAGTATATGTTGACACATTATGATTATGAGACCGGGCCACTGCGTGACAAGCCCACTGTGAACTCACCAACCGTTAGGTTGACACTTGCGTGGTTTAAACTTTTGCAGATCGCTGAGGAGTATCCGGAGCGGGTTGGCATGGCACATGAAGACTTTTATTTTTGGTTAAACTTAATTGGGAATTTAAAACACTGATTTGTAAAGCACGTGGTTAGTGCTAAGACGATATATATTTCCGCTGCGTAATTTGAGACTTTATTTATGATATATCTTTGGACTAACTCTGATTCGTTTAGTATTTGTAACTAATGGTTGTGGTCCTGGTTTGCTCGCACCCCTTAACGGTATAAACTCCGTTAGTGGTTAATTGGGGGTGTGACACAAACAGTGAATAAGGCTGAAGAACGAACATTAACGAGTTAGGTCGCAAAGCAGACATAACTCAACGGTCATGAAGTCCTAACTTCGAACGAATAGATTAGATACCAGTACGTGTATAAGGGTATCTACTCGAAAGGTCGTAAAGTTATAAACTCATACACATGTAATCCCGTAAACATGTGGACTTGTAAACTCATAAATTTCAAACGGGTAGACTACCCAACACATATACCTAGGGGATACACGAGACGTATAAAATGAAAGCGTTTAAAATGGTTAACTTGAAATCTTTCAACAATACTGGTGAATCATGTGTGCGCAGGCTCGTAACCCGTTAATGTGCTCACTTATTTGCATGTATGTATGTAATCCTGTAACCACACATCCTGTAAACTCATGAACCCATCAACGAGAATTCACCCAACGTACACACAATAAGAAAGTTGAATATATGGAACAAACGATGCAGAGTCTAAAAGAGACAACAAATATCTGGGCACATAAGTGCATAAAAGACATAGAACAATAAGGTTTCAAACGACGTCATAATAAAGGAAATTACTACTTAAAGTCAGTGATTTCAAACGATTACAAATCACCAAAATAAGATTTATCAAACAACATCCGAGTGGGAAGATCCAACATGGGGTCCACGGACAACATTGTCATTGATAACAGTGTTTAATGTAGCTAACAGTGGATGTGCCAGAGGACTGCGATCAGGGGCACCATAGTAATAATAATCATAGGTGGAGACAAAGGCAGTCTGGAGATCAACAAAGGCTTGAGCAGGCATGGGCATCACAGGTTGAAATATTTGAGGCTGAGCTTGAGTCAGCTGGTGACTGCTGCTCCTAAAATGGCTGGATCGGCGGCAGATACCCACATGATGACCAAAAAGGCCACAATTTGTGAATTACCAACCTGGAAGGTGGTAGGGTGATGATGGTTGCATCGATTGCATAAAGGGTGATGTCCCAAGTAAGGATTCTTAGCTTGCGGCACAACAGGAATACCTTGAGTGACAGGAGGTGCGGGGATAGTAGCATCAATTGGAGCATCAAGGGTTGTGGCCCTAACAGTAGGCTTAGTCTTTCTCTTCTTCTTACTGGCTCTGGTAGAGGAGGATCCAACACCCGGCTTTCCATGTGCTGGATCGGTGGCATTGGTATTGAGAGCTTGCTGAATTAGATCAGGGAGGACAACCATCACTTGACGTATGACTTCATGAACCACTTGACGGTTGTGGCAAATGCGACGATCCATGCAGAGAAAAGAGAGAAACAACCATGAGACAATGGATACATTAGGGTGAGTGACCAATTTAAAATCATGTGACAACTGATTTGAATAAATCATAGAATAGTGAGAATCATAAGAGAAAATCATAAAATCACCGACATATAAAACGAGAAATTAGGTTCAAATTTCGTTTAGGGCACAATAGGTTAAGTGTGTGACAGTGAGATGGTGTAACTCAGATTATCATAGGTTATTGAAAATTCTACATACAACGCGTAGAACACGAAATCGAATGATTTTCGAAAACATACGGAATGACCCTCATTTCCCG
This sequence comes from Deinandra increscens subsp. villosa, assembly GCA_039602395.1. Classification (NCBI taxonomy): domain Eukaryota; kingdom Viridiplantae; phylum Streptophyta; class Magnoliopsida; order Asterales; family Asteraceae; genus Deinandra; species Deinandra increscens. Next base: position 43,939,246 of record JBCNJP010000023.1, read on the forward strand.
AGTGGGAAACTAGTGTGTTGTGGTGTATATATAAAAATTGACGTTATTTTGTGACACCTTTTTAGCATTTGAAGCTTTTAAATTTATAAAACCTGATTTACCGACAACTACTATTTCACCACATCACAGGCAAGTGCACCCATCGTGGAGCAGTATGGTAGTGGTAAGTTGAATCTGGGTCGATCAAGGACACAATGGAAAGTGGGGATTTTAATACTTTATCTTTGTTAACGTCTAACCAAATCTATTTAGTATGTAAAATGTTAGTTAAACTAAACTAAAAATAAGAAAAGAAAATAAAGATAAAATAAGATGGTGTTTTTAGAAATGTAAATCGAAGTTAATATTGCTTGGGAGAACTTACCAGTGGTTAGGGAGAGCTAAACAGTTACTTATATCCTTGCTTAAGATTGTTCACTAGCAGAGGTTAGCCACCTCTCAGCCCTCTTTGGGTATCTCACCATCCAACTGCTAATCGTCTGCGAAGAGTACGAATTCCGAGAGAAAGTGCTGCAAGTGGACATATGAAGTGGTGTAATGCCACTAAGTTACGGGGTCCCTAAACCCGGTAAACTTACCGTACTTGACACGCCGTCATGAACCGACAGGGGAACAACCCTGCGTGCCATATTATTTTATTATAAAAACATTCTTTTTTAAGGGCTAAGACCAGTTCCATACACCGCTCTCGCGTAATGTACATCTGACCAGAGCCAAGTTCACGAACACTTACCTCTCGGTCCCGTGAAGTGACAAAATATTACCAACCCTCGTTCCCAACCAAATACTTTCAGCCCGCACATGCGTGGTCAGCCGAGTTTGCTTACATAGACATAAGGACCTCGAACGTATTATGTAGCATGGGGTGCGAGTCACCTTTCAGATCATGCATCGTCCCCCGACCAGGTGTCACGGGTCCGGCCTTTGGGATTTCGACTCCCCAAATGGTCTGTGATACGTGAAGCACGCTTGGTTCAGAAAATCAGTAATATAATTTCAATAAAAAAGGATTTTTATAAAGTCATTAAACACACCTTAAGCGAGGCTATAGGGTTGTTAACTAACCTGCCAAAGGTTTGTTACTTCCCAAGCAAGTATAAGAGTTTAGCCAATCATGGCTTTAAAGATTTGCTTAAGAGAAAAATAAGAATTCATTGACAAACACTTACAAAATCTTGCTTAAGTTAAAGTTCTTATAAACTTGATTACAAAACATAAAAACGACCAAATGACTCAATACTATGGGGGAAAAGAGAAGTCTTGAGCAAGGAAAAGTGAAGGACGAGCTCGGCTTTTATAGGCAGAATTTAGACTCGGGCACGGCTCGTGCTAGGTTGGGCACGGGGCGTGCCATGTCAGAGAAAATCTTCGATACTGTACCCTGTCATACGGCACGACCCATGTGAAGTTGGGCACGGGGTGTACGATGTCAGAAGGTCTGTCTGCTTGGTCAGGGGCACGGGCCGTGCTTCACCAGGCACGGGGCATGTTATGTCAGAGTCTTCTTCCAATGGTTTCAGTGGCACGGGGCGTGCTTGAAGGAGCACGAGTCATGCTGTGTCAGAGGCTTCTACCATGGTGGTTAGGGGCACGGGGTGTGCTGAGTGGAGTATGGGGTGTGCCCAAGAAAGTCAATTTTTAGGTTTAACACAGGGCGTTTTGGAGTATGGCACATGGCATGTTGACCCAAAAATCACCTTCCTCTCACTGAGATACTCAGAAGTCACTACTCATGGGTTTCGTAACTCATTTTCTAGCACGAGATATGCTTCTACGAAGTTTAGGTCATTTTCTGACCGCACCGGTGTCTTTCAGCAGTTGCGCTTCGAGATGTGGTTGAGTATTGGGGTTACCACTATGTCTTGACTTCAGAGAAGGTCATATAAGGGCATCATGTCCATCTTGCAAGGTCAGAGTTCGGTTCTTGGCACAAAATCACGAAGTCTTCATATTTCCTTCATTCTTGAGCATTTCTGACTTCTTTTGTGATTTTCACCTGGAATACACTGAAAAACTAAAAAGAAAACAATATAACACCATTTTGATAATAGTTAGTCAGATATAACCCGAAGTGTGAGGAATATTTAATATTAAAGTATGTATAATATAGCGCATATCAAACTACAACTGTGACTAATCAGAGTACGATCCTAGTGTTTGACATGCTTTGGCCTAATAGGTTTCAGCACTCTCATCGAGGCGTCCTAGGTGATCGTCCGGGTATGTCAATTCGATTTTGTACGCAACGCTTTTTTAGTCAGAGACCCTAACCACCAGTGCTTCCACCCTTCCAGTTACTACATGTCAATCACTAAGGCCCCATGTCTGATGAGATCATAAAGTCAGAAATCAACATCCTAAATGGTACGCAAGGCACCATTTCTAAGGAAATAAGCTAGGAAGCCTCAAGTGATTTGTGTATAAGTGCGTGCTAATCGATAAGGGCAATAGTTAAACAAGCATGATTAAGAAGCAATTTTTGGATATATAAATTATATAGGCATCCTATGCATGAGGCACTCATGTAGGACACATAAGGCATAAGTATAAGTTAAGTCGGTTCTAATAACCTAGATCCCTATAGCCGTGGCTTTAATACCCCAACTAACGGTAGAAGATGTCGGGGCACGATGATAGTCCAGATGCTCACAACACTAATTAATGTTGCGATAATCTTAATCAACCCAATTTCAAACATTATATAATTCAACAACATTAAAACACATTAATTTGAATAATTAGGTCACACTAAGTCCGCATGCGATCCTATGGTGTCATCAATCATGGAAAACTATCATCAAACTTCATAACCTGCAACATGTATAAAATAAAGTTCAACTATGAATAGTTGGTGAGTAAACATAGGTTTAGTGTACTACACAGATTAAAACATTCGAGCCAATGTGTTAAGTTCGACCGAGTATGATAACCACAATGATATAGAGCATAGGGGGTGTATGAGCCAACCCTGACCTCAAGGTTTCCAATCACCAGGCGCCACAAGCGAGGCAAGCCAAGTGAGCTTGTCAAGCCAATAAATCTATCACCGTAACCCCGACTTTTTACAACTAATGTCACGCGAGTATGATAACGAGCTTGATCACAACAAGTCATGAATAAACACACAAATTCACATACAAGGGTACACATAATCACATAGAATTTGCATGTAGTTTTAGAGTAAAGAATATCGAGTAAGGGTTTTGAATACGATACATGTTGCATCCCAAATCGTTTAAATAAAGAGGGGCTATGAATACTCACATGTTGCGGAGACAAGATTTGAGAGAAAAGACACCACACAACGAGGAAAGATAGACCCGATGGTAATCTTGCCGACTAGTGAGATAGAGGAAAAATAAATAAATGATTAATTAAATAGCTTAATTCACGACATGACCGGTTCGATGGTGATTTGGTGAGGTGATACGTACGATATGGGTCCAATGCTAAACTAAGGGTAAGGTCAAGGGTCGTGATTTGACTATTTATACGAAAGTCAACCCAAATTAATAAAAGTCAAAATAAGTCAAAATGCACATAATTTATAGCAATCTTATCAATTTTACTCCTAGACTTATGATGCAACCCTAGATCTAAACAAAATATATTATGAAGTATAAATATATAGCTAATTCTAACATGGACCTAATTATTTAACATCATCAAACCAATACATGACATGGGTCTAGTTGTTTTTAGGCGTACATGGCAAAACCCTAAACATATATTAATCATATGAGAAATGTAACTAAACATATTATGACAAAAGGGGGCTGATTTGATCATAATAAATCTAGACCTAACGTTAAATATAGAGCATGATATAGATCTAGTCATTTAGAGCATACAAATCCAACCATAATGTCCAAACACATAGATTTAACCCTGTATGACATACAAATTGTAGATCTAGTCCTCTTAATTCATAAAACTACCAACTTGATGATCATAACATGTAGATCTAGTCCAAAATTCCAAGCATAAGGTAGATCAAGTAATTTGGAAGCATAAAAATGTAACCTTGATGAACAAACTCATAGATCTAGGTGTAGATGACATGCATGTACTAGATCTAAGCATTACAAAGCATAAAAATGTAATCTTGATGATTACTTTCATAGATCTATAATTAGTAGCATATATGACCAAGATCTCATCAATTCCAAACATAAAAATCATGTCTTCATAGACAAAACTCTAGATCTACACATATCAACCATTAATAACATAGATCTATGCAAAATTAACCATAAAGTTTCAATATTGGTGCAAGAAATAAATTGATCTAGATGGAGAGATGATTTAGAACATAGATTCAATCATAAAAACCCACAAAGGTCTGATCTTGATAGAATTGGTGAAGATGGTTACTTACACGTAAACCAAAAAAGTGAAGAAAAGGGTTGAGATTGAAGGATCCAAGGCTTGATCTTCAATCCTCATGCTCCAAAATTGATATGAAGATGAGGTTTGATGATAATCAGGGGTAAATGGCCCTTTTAGAGAAGAATGGGACTGGAAATGAGAGGCTTGGAGGCTAAATGTGCTTAAATAGCTGAATTATAGGGTTTTGCTGGAAATATACTTGTAAGCTTATCGCCTGGGGGAGGGTGATGCTCCAAGCGATACGCTTGGAGCTTTCCCGAAGATCCTTGTACGATTTTCTCGTTTTGCGCGCTCGGTTCTTTGTTTTTCGAGGTTTTTGAGTCTCGTTTTCTCCCAAAATACCCATTTAACACTCCCATCATGATTACCAAGTATAATCCACTCAAAATGTTATAAGTACGTAACGTAACTCAAAACGATGCACAAATTTGGTCAAATTAGGCAATTTTGGTCGGTTTTGGTGTACGTATCGATTTTGGGCAATTCACCAACGATTCGCGACTCGATCAAGTGTGTGATGACTCGTGACATGATAATTGATTATTAGACTCCGAAAAATGTTGTATTTGATATATGATGACCAAATCCAAGATTCCCGGCAAAGAACGTATCGTCTACCGAAATCGCGTCACGAGACATCCAATTTAATTCCAATTGATTGTAATTAAGTATTTGGTTTCGAAAATCGCTTATAAATCATTTAGATCCATTAATTAGGGTATAAACACCCGAAAATTCTTCCGGTTCTCACTAAATTAGAAATTGGTAAACCACGAAAGTTCATAACAGGTCGGGTTTCTCAAACGGGTAATTTGCATATGTTACAAAGATGTTCCAGGATGACATTTAGGACTCATTGTGGACATTATGAGTTCCTAGTTATGCATTTTGGTTTCACGAACGCACCTGCTGTGTCCATGGACTGGAAGAACCGTATGTGAAAACTTTTTCAACATAAATTTGTTATCGTGTTCATATGATACCCTATCTACTTACGTAATAAGGAAGAACACAAGAAACTATTAAGACTTATCCTGGAGCTACTTTTTTTTTGGGTAAAGGGTTACCCCGGTGATTTTGTATAAATATATACCAACAAACAAAAACAAGTAGTATGGAGAAACCCATACTAGTTCATGAACTGGACAGACCCCAGAACATGTAAAACCAGAAACAAACAACCCAATAAAACACAAAAACACAACAGCCACCTAGCACTCAACTAGGAAACCAAATCAGGACACTACGTTGTATCCATAGACCCATCCCGGACCTGAGTAGTCTTCCATAGACCCATCCTCGAGCTACTTATGAAGAAAGAGTTAAATGTGAGACGACGATAATGGATTGAACTACTCAATGATTTCGATTGCGAGATTCGTTATCATCCTGGTAAAGCTAATCTTGTAGCTGATGCCCAGGGTAGAAAGGAATAAATCAAAGATTGATGATGCTAAAATTTAAGCTCTCAAGGATGAGAACCTGAAGGAAGAACACTTGTGTGGCATGGTATGCCAATTTGGGAATAAGAAGGTGGACCTCGACATTTCATGGATAGACTTTGGGCGCCTACTTACAGATGTATGAGGAACTGAAACATGGACGAGGCCCATTAGTCTAGATATGCCATTCTTTCGATGCTAATAAAATGCATCATGCTCTACAAGAGTTATACTGGTGGCATCGTGAAGGATAATATCACTACCTATATCGGTAAAGTGTGTGATAAGTCCAAAGGTTAGAGCCGAATATCAGATACCGTCCAACCTACTTATACAGCCTAAGATACCCCAATGGAAATGAGAACAGACCTCTATGTAATTTAGCAAGAAGCTGCCAAAGACCCGTACCACTTGTGATACTATTTGGATAATAGTTGGTCGATTGACAAAATCCGCGTATTTCCTGCCATTCGAAAATACTGACTCGTTGGAACAACTTACAAGAATCTACCTAGGAGAGGTCGTCTCCCGAAATGGACTACCTACTTCAACCATATTCAATAGTGATAGCCGTTTTACGTTAAGCCTAGAAAAACGGGTACTGCCGCAACCCTAGAAAAATGGCGAAAGCAAACAAACGGTACAGAAACTGGAGTTTATGTTACGTAACTAACTTCAGAAATGATTAGGATAATAATTTTCCACTTGTCGAGCTCTTCCTCAATAAGAGTCACCCCACAAGTATGAAAGACGCACATTTTGAGGGACTACATGGAAGAGAGTGACATTCACCCAATGGTTGTACCAAGATTTGAGACAACCAAATTACCGGTCCTAAATACATCTCTAGGGAAACGGAAAGGATATTCCAGATTCACAATGGACTTACAAACGAAGGCGATCATCATAAGAGATAATCTTTAACCCAGGAGCCTGTAACCTGTCTTTGATGTTATGATCAGTCATGTGGGACTAATCGTTTACGAGAAACGATATGTTAAATATTTAAGGTGTCCAGATATTGCGGTATATACCAGTTAATTTAAGTGTGCACCACATAATAAACCTAACTATATAAGACAAGTATTTTGTCTTTTCTTCCATTTCTACACACACACATTTGTGTGAAGAGGAATCTGAGAGAAAGAACATGGGGCAGAAGCCCCATTTTTCGGCGAGTAATTCCGGCCGGAGTTCCAGCGACGGCGACCATGGGTTGGCTCCAAAAACTTTTCCTTACTCCTTCCTCTAGCCGAATCTTTAACCCAGGAGCCTGTAACGTATCGGGAACAACAAGACCAGGGTCCCCGGTGATAGTACTGGTAGGAAATGGTGGCGAAAAGGGCAACAAGAGTCGCGACGAACCCCTAGGGTTCCGCCTCGAGGTAGCACCGTCGGTGCTACGGTCGAATCCAACGAAGATAAAGATGGTAAAGGGGATTCGATTTTCTTGTTTCTCCTCTCATTCTCAGTTTTGTTTCACTTTTTAAGATTCGATTTGCTCATGCATGTCATAGATTCAAGTGTTAGATGATATTTGATGACTTGTAATGTTGATGCTTGGCGGTTAATAGAGATTCAAGGATGCTTTAGAGATTTCTGACGGCAGCCATGGCTTCCGGACGCCAGAACAGATTGTAGATGATGGTAAATGATGGTGGTTGGTCTTAAAATGCTTTTGGGTGTGTTTGGATGTGAATTGGGACTGTTTTAACTCAACTTGGTACTGAGTCACCCGGTGGACTTCAGTTGACTAGGTCAATAATTCTGGTAAACAAAAACATGGATAACCTGGTTTAGGGTAGAGGGAGAAAGAGCTTTGGCCAAAAGAAGTAGGAAAAGTTAGCCGGCAGGGTAATCTTGGGTGATTTCCGGCTAGGGTTCCGGCCGTATTCCGGCTAGTCCTTCGTTCGTTTCCGTTCATTGTGAGTGATTTCCATCACTGATTCTGTTTGTGAATCGACACCTAGCAGTCCTATGATCTCCATCTTTAATCGTTAGATTGGTACGAGTGTGTTAGCAATCTATTTGGATTAGGGTTTGAGTTTTACGATCCTGGTCCGAATTCTTGTTTAGCATCCTGTGATCGATCTAGCTGAGAGATTGGTGGGATACGAGTACGGTTAGCGGTTGATCTCCATTCGAATTAGTGGTCGTTTCTGTGTGAATCGATCTTCCCTTCATTGGGTAGATATCGATTAGGGTTTCCGGTTCTTTGAATCGTGTTTCTTGGGTGTGTAACAATCTGTTTTCTTATTTTATCTTTGATCAAGTTGCATATGTTAGATCCTTGGTTTAAGATAAATATAAAACGAATTTGTTAGCGCTCTGTTGATTCCGATTTAGGGTTCTACGGTTCTGAGTGTTACATATCATTCTGCTTGGCGAGTCTCCATCCAGGCAAACCGCCTGATGGTAGGCCTCCTCAATCCTCGTTCTCTAAGTTAAAGAATATTGACGGGAAGCTTATTCGGGGGTCTTTTAAGTCTACGACTGGGATCCAGAAGCCGTCCACAAAGGGTGCTACCAACTCCTTAGATACTCCGCTAAATGATGGTAGAAGTACGATTGTGACGAACACTTGAAACGATGAATCCCGGAATGCTGACGTCATCACTACTCCTGCTAACGTAAGCCCTACGATCTGCTAGCCAGGTTGATTCCGCGTCTGTTCCCGTGGATCCTAATGCATCTAACCCTAATGCTCCCCCTCAGATGCATGGTACGACGGGCCAATTAAGTTTTGCGGATACTGTTGTTGCTGGTCAGCCCTCTAGAAAGCCAATTAATTTCCGTGCTCTGACGAATACAACACCTATCCCGGGAGTTGATGTTGTTCTATCTAAAGAATCGGTAAGAGGGGTACAAAAAAAGATGGAGTATACACTTTATGGGTATTTTCTGGGTGAAAGAATTGCTTTCCCTGTGGTTGATTACTTTGCTAAGAATAATTGGAAGCAGTTTGGGCTTCAAAAACTTATGATGAACGGGAGTGAGTTTTTTTTCTTTCGATTCTCTGACAGGAAAGGAATGATGGAAGTCCTTGAGGGTGGGCCGTGGTTAATCAGGAACAAACCTATATTTCTGAACATCTGGACCCCCTAGGCTAAACTAAGGAAGGAAGATATCCAAGAGGTAGCGGTATGGGTTAAATTCCATGATGTTCCTATTGCTGCCTACTCGGAGGATGGATTGAGTATGCTTGCTACTAAGTTGGGGAAACCAAAACTGCTTGACACGCATACTGAATTGATGTGCCATGAGCTGGGGTAGAACTGTTAGGGCGTTAATTGAGATCTCATCGCTGCAGGATTTCATTGAATATGTCTCCATTGCTATCCCAGACCTAGAAGGCAATGACTATACGGTGGTAACACGTTAAGGTGGAGTATGAATGGAAGCCCCCTAGATGCAAAAGATGTGAGGTTTTCGGCCACATTGACGATGCATGTCCGAAAAAAACCTATTACTGTTGAGCAGATTAACACAAACGAGGTAGACAAAGATGGATTTACCAAGGTGACGGGTAAAAAGGGAACAAAAAAAACGGGAGTGCCAGTTAAAAACTAGAAACAGAAAATGGTATATAGACCTATTTACGTGAAATCTAATGAGGATAAAGGGGCCTCTTCGAGTAAAGATCCAACTAAACAATCTGGTGATTCAACTATCTCGTCAAATCCGTTTGCAATACTAGCGGGTGAGGAGAACAGGGTTTTTGAGATCAATGACCTCCAAGAGTATGCCAAATTGTTGAATAATAGATCTCGGGGAAAGAATGATCATGAAAATGATGAGGACGTGGAGGAAGTCTATAATGAAACTACGGAGTTTATGATGTCGGGGACTAATTCTAACAAAGGGGCAAGCACTCCTTCTGTCACTGGGTCCAAATGATAAGCCTTGCCACATGGAATATAAGGGGGTTGAACCGCCCTCTGAAACAAAAGGAGGTTCGTTATATTGTTAAGGAACATGCTCTCAATTTTTGTGCTATCCATGAATCGCATGTGGACGTAAAGAAGCTTTTTAGAATCTGTGGTAACATCTTTTGTGCATAGGATTGGACTACAAATGGTGGAGTTTCTCCTAAAGGGACAAGAATCATCGTTGGTTGGGATAAAACTGTTTTTGACGTTATGGTTCTCTTCCAATCGGACCAAGTTATGCATCTTCAATTGATCTTGAAATTGGACAACAAAGTGGTTTTTTGCTCTATAGTTTATGCAGCAAACTATTACATTACTCGTCGTTCCCTTTGGCAGGACTTGCAGAAGTTCAAAGCTGTCACTCTTAATGTGCCTTGGATTGTCATGGGGGGATTTTAACTCAACTCTTTTCCTTGAAGATAAGCTCAGTAGCTCCTCCTATATGGATATCAGTATGCATGAATTTAGAGATTGTGTTGTTGATTGTGAAATTTCGGATTTGAAGGGTGTTGGAATGCATTTTACTTGGTCTCAAAAACCTAAGACGGGTGTGGGTACTAGAAAGAAGCTGGATAGGGTGCTCACTAATGACAAATTTGTCGAGGCTTTCCCTTCAGCCACTGCTATGTTCCATCCAAGCCGTATATCGGATCATTGTCCCAGTGTGGTTAAAATTCAGCATACTATCTCGGCCAAACCCAAACCCAAACCCAAACCCAAACCGTTCAAATTTGTTAATTTTTTGACTACTAAGCCAGGTTTAATGGAGTTGGTTCTTAAGGCTTGGGAGACGCAAATCCAAGGGGTTCCCCAATTTTGTGTCGTCAAAAAACTTAGGTATCTTAAGACACCATTGAGGTCCTTATTGTTCAATCAGGGAAACTTACATGCTAAGGTGGCTCAGCTAAGGAACGAGTTGGACATAATCCAAAAGGCCATTGACCTTGACCCGTTCAATGTTGAGCTGAAAACGAGGGAGGTGGCTATTCTTAATAAGTTCCAAGAGGCAAGTCTAGATGAGGAAAGTTTTTTAAAACAAAAATCCAAATTCCACTGGCCAGCGACGGGTGATAGAAATACGGCCTACTTTCATAAGACCCTTAAAATTAAAAACCACAGATGCCGTATCGATATGATTAAAGATGGGATGGGGGTGCTTCATGAAGGAGGTAATGTCCCTCAAGCCTTTTCGAATCACTATACTAATTTTTTTGGATCCACTGGTGCAAATACTTTGGATCCAGACCCAGACATGTTCACGTCTAAGCTTGATAGTCATGGCTGGTCACATGGTTCGTCCTGTGACAGTGAAGGAGATACATGATGCTGTGTTTGATATAGAGGATGCTAAAGCCCCGGGTCCTGATGGTTTTACTTCGGCCTTTTATAAAAAGGCTTGGCCGATTATAGGTAATGATGTGACGAAGCCAATTCAGGACTTTTTCAAGCATGGGAAACTGCTACAGGAGATTAACCATACCTTGATTGCCTTGATCCCTAAGGTAACAACGCCTGCTTGCATAACTGACTATCGTCCTACTGCTTGCTGTAACGTTCTTTACAAGGTGATAAGCAAGATTCTGGCTGGTCGGATTAAGGGGTCTCTTAATGATATTGTTAGTATTAACCAGTCTGCCTTTGTCCCTGGGAGATTGATAACGGACAATATTATGTTGTCCCAGGAATTATTGCATAATTACCACAGAAATGTTGGGGAGCTGAGATGTGCGCTTAAAGTGGACATTATGAAAGCTTATGATACGGTTGATTGGACGTTTTTGAGACGTATCTTACATTGTTTCGGATTCCACAAAAAGATGGTGGATTGGATTATGACATGTGTGACTACGGCCTCGTATTCGATTTGTATTAATGGTGAGTCCCATGGTTACTTTAGAGGCAAAAGGGGACTGCGTCAAGGTGACCCCATGTCACCGTATTTGTTTACCCTTGTTATGGAGGTCCTCACTCTCTTGTTGAAACGTGATGTGGAGAAGGATCCTCATTTCAGATATCATAAAAAGTGCGAGACTAATAAAAGTGTTAATCTTTGTTTTGCCGATGATCTTTTTCTATTTGCCAGAGGTGATATTAGATCGACTACATGCCTGATCCGATCTATAGAGGGATTCGCTCAGTTGTCGGGTCTCAATCCTAGCATCCCTAAGAGTACTATTTTTCTTTTGCAATGTCAAGGCTGATATGAAGGAAGCTATTCTTACGCGTTTGCCGTTTACTGAAGGTACTCTTCCGGTCCGTTATCTTGGTGTGCCTCTTCTTTCCTCGGGGTTACGGTACAAAGATTGTATTCCTCTGCTTGAAGCTACTGACAACAGAATCCTGAACTGGAAGAACAAAAATCTTTCTTTTGCTGGTCGTCTCCAGTTGATAATTTCTGTTCTGTCGTCTATGTACATATATTAGGCCTCGATCTTTCTTCTCCTTTCCCGCCTAATCAAAGAGCTGGAGGCCAAATTCAGGGGGGTTTGTGGTCCCAAGGTAAACTTGCGAAAGGTGCTGCCAAAGTTACTTGGCAGACGGTTTGTCAACCGAAATCTGAAGGGGGTTTGGGGATTAGACGCATCATTGATATGAACCGTGCTCTCTTGACTCGTCATATTTGGAGCATTTTAACAAAACGCAATTCGCTGTGGGTAGAATGGGTTTATTGCCATCGGCTTCATGGATGTACTTTCTGGAATTGCAAGACCATTGCAACTAGTAGTTGGAGTTGGAGGAATCTCCTACAAATCAGGCCTATGATTCACAAGTTCACATGGGTTAAAGTTGGGAATGGTACATCTACGTCTGCATGGTATGAAATATGGTGTTCTGGGGGCCCGTTGTCCACGTTTATCTCCCCGAGATCTATCCATAGTGCGGGCTTCTCTATCGGCTCGAAGGTTGCGGACCTAGTTCTGAATAATGGTTGGTCCTGGCCGCTTGATTGGTGTAGTAGATTTCCTGTGCTCAATAATATCCCCAGTCTGATGTTAAACTCTTAGCGTGACATGTATATGTGGAATGTTGAAGGAAAACATGCTGATTTTTCTACCACTCTCGCATGGAACTCTATAAGGCATCCGGTGAGTATGGTCCCGTGGACTAAGTTAGTCTGGCACCATGCATGTGTTCCTAAACATGCGTTTCTTTTCTGGTTAGTCCTCAATGGCAAACTCCGTACTCAAGACAGATTGATGAGATGGAACCGAAATAAGGGTGGCATGAACATGATGTGCTGCCTCCTTTGCTTTAATGATCTTGAGTCTCATGAGCACTTATTTTTTAAGTGCAGCTATTCTTCAAAAATGTGGAACATGGCGTCTTCTAAAATGAAAGTGAATGCTCCTACTGATTGGGTTGACATAATTAATTGGGCTAGTGACTTAGCCTCTTCGAAAATTCTTATCAAGGTGATTTGCAAGCTGATGATTGCTTCTACGGTGTACCATCTTTGGCGAGAAAGGAATTGCAGATTACAGCATAATCATGCTAGACCCCCTGATGTGGTCTTTTCAAATATCATAGCTGATGTCAGATATAAACTGATGGGTCTGAAGTTTGTGAACAGTGATCGGGTACGTGATACGCTTGAGGAATGGGAGATCCATGGGAACGCTGTATTTGATGATGGGGGCTAACTCTGCTTTCGATTCTGTGTCGATTGTTTTTGTCTAGTGTTGGGCTAGTTGTTATGGATTTTTGTTTTGTGTTTGCTTACCTCTTTAGGGGGCCTGTCCCTTTAGAGAACTAGTAGGGATTTCACCCTTCTTCTTGTTTTCCTTTTGTGGTTTTTAATACAATATCAACGGGGTAACCCCTTACCCAAAAAATAATAATTCTGGTAAACATATTTCATGGGTCAACAAAGTCAAAATAAAAAACCAAGCTCATAATCTTGTTCGTGACAAAAAATCTTATGCAATAGACTACTCACTCATTAAAACCAAAAACGTTGCGATTTATGGATAATCGAATCCGGGTTCGCGTACCGACTGAAGGTATACCGTGTTTTAATACATTATTATCACCATAATGATAATACATGTGGAACGACGGAAACGTATTTTTATAAACCAAGAGTTACATTTATAAAATAAAAAGTTAAGGAAATATATAAATGGTTTATTGGATTTTAATAATCCAAGTTATCACCAATTGGCCAATATTAATCCCAATTTCAAAAATTCCCCACATGAATCTCAATTATGAAGGTGTTGGATTTCTTTGGACCGCCATTAACTTTTCCTTAACCCCATTAACTCTTTGCTGATGTGGCATTTATATGACTCTTTTTTAACCAAAGTATTAACAAGGAGGGATTGTTTGTGTAATATATAAAAAAAACCTAAAACCACTACTCCACACAAATTTCCAGCCGCCACCACCACCACAGGCCACCACCACCCCTGGCACCACCATCACCTACTAGTGGCTCTGGCGAACTAATCTCCGACGCCAACGAATCTCACGTTTTTTCCAATAGTAAGTGATTTTTCCTCCCTCTCTCTCTCTCTTGTTAAATTAGTGTGTAACAATAGGAAGATGAGGGAGAGATTAGACTTAGATCTATACGATTTATGGTATGGACGATTGGCACACATTGATTTTCCCGTTGATCCATGCGATTGTGTTCACCGGCGGTATCAACGGGTCTGTTAATCTTTCGGATATTCACCGGCGCCGTGATGGCTCTCTCCACCATCTGCTTCTTCTACGCCGTTGGACATCAGATCATCGATCTCATCCGACGTCTGATCACTAATTCCAGTGGGATGGTGGTCGGATCTAGGAAGAGGAACGATGGGGATGGTGGCGGTGATGATTGTGATTCTTTTTTTTCTCTCTTCATATTTAAGGAGATTACAAAACAAGACCCTCTCTTTAATAAATGGTTTAAAAGTGCCACATAGTATGCCAACTCAGCAAGGGACTAACAGGGTTAAAGAAAAGTTAACGGGGGTCTAAAGAAATCTGACACCTTCATAATTGGGATTAATGTGGGATATTTTTGAAATTGGGATTAGTATTGGCCAATTAGTGATAACTTGGATTATGAAATATCCAATACACCTATATAACTAAATAGTTATAATTTTATGTAAAATAATACCGATTGATCGAGAGATACAGTTAACATAATTTAACTGTTAAGACATGATATACGATTGTATCAAGGCCAAGAGCATACAACCATATCGGGCACGAACTGCTTTAATCAAGGTTAGCAGATAAAATGTGATAGTGGCCATGTTACGTCATACGAGTGTATAGGGACATCCGATCGTATCGGGAAGGTAACGTACGTATATATCATATCGTTTAAGGTGCGGTGAATCACCGAGCCTAGCCAATATTAGTACTATGATAAATTGTTGATACCTATCTGTGTTTAGGTTGACGAGTTTGCAGACTTGACATGGGTCAAGCATTTGCCTAATCTCAAAGGTGTATTGGATGACTGTGAGTACCGATAGCTTCCCCAGTTTTTAAATGCTTTTAAATGTTTTGGGGTGCACATGAACTATTTGAAACTGATTATTCTCTATTGCTATGTTTATGTGTGAAATAATGTTGGTCAGTTATTTCTGGCTAGTTACTTTCAAGAGGAAGCTACTCGGGTCATTAGGGTACATAGGGTGACCACGAGGTATATAGTTGAGGCCTTACAGCTGTAGAGGTAGGCAGGGTAATCTCACACCCATATGTTGCTTTAGTATTAAGGTATTAGGGCAAGGTGTGCCATTATGTGCCTGAACATGAAGGGTAATATAGGAGCACGCTCTTGTGTTATGCTAGATTGAGTGTTGACCTTAGGCAATGACCCAAAGATTCACAAGTTGTGTATATGTAATGAGAATAATTAAATAAAAAATGATTTTGTTATGATTCACCGGCTACGAAGACACCAACAACACTATTGTTGTTGACATGTTTTAGTTCGTGTTGGAGGTAACTAGCTGATGCAGTCTACAGTGGTGTACACAAGGAAGGATAGGCAGAATGATGCTAGTGGGAATGAAATTACAGGACTAGCAGTTTGGGAAAAGAATAGGTTGATGATTAGTTCTATTGATCCCTATGGTTTAGTTTATGTACGTAAGTATTTAAACTCTATTGGATACCAGTCTTAGGGCTACGTGGGGCCGATCTTTAACAGTATATTACGGGAAGTGCACTTACTATAAGTGACTGTCGCCATGATATGTTATTGGTTCATAAAGAGTTGGTTGTTCTTTGTTGTTGTATATTGTTTGTTTGTTTCTGCGCGTTCTGATACGGGCAACTGGTCCCGCACCCTCCTCGCATCCCAACGGGGCCTGCGACGGGTGTGTGACAGATTGGTATCAGAGCTAGGTTTTAGCAGATTAGGCGTTCCGTTAGAACCCCTAAGCTCGAACCTATAATGGCTCTAAGACTCAGTAAGTAGATCACTCCTAAACTTAGACATATATTTGTGTGCTAGGCAGCGATCAAAGATTAGTGTAAGGTTGGTGCGGGTTTCAACCTCGCAACCTGTCATCCATACCCACAGGTGCACTAGGTTTGATGAACCCTACCATACACATAAATATTGATAGTCTATAGTTGTTTGTGTATGTGTGCTTGTTTGCATAAGACGCATAGTCATTAGTGTGGAATAGGGTTTGTTACCTTATGTATAAGTTGTATTGTGTGATTCTGTATGACTAATGGTTAGCTCCCTTGACAGTACTTAAGAAATTTTTGGGTGGTGTAGGCAGCTACCATGCATTCGTACAAGGTCGGCATGGGTTAGACTTGATCAACCTAACTACTGAGCCCACATGTGTGCGAAGAATGTTGGTGAACCCTACTAAATCGATTAATGCTAAGAGTACTCGCGCATAAGGTAATGTTCATCTTGGACTTAAGGTTCTTTTGGTGTGTACCCGTATGGTCCAATTGCCTGGAAGGTTATGTGAACCAGGGACAGGGATGCATGATAAACTTCAGGAACTACGACCAGGGTTAGTAGAACACCTTGTAGTTATATAGTTATGACCCTTGTGTAAATTTAAGACGATGATTCATTTTGGGTATTGGGAGTAGTAAATTTATTACTAAATTGGGTAAATTCTTAGACTTGTTTGTTAGAAAATTAATTGTTACTGTTAACAAAGTTTGTTTAAAGTGTGATAGCATGTCATAACTGTGTTAAATGTTTAATTTCCTGTTATTATAGACATGGAATTAGTACTAGTGTTAGTAAGTAATGGCCATATTTGTTTCTTATACAATGTAATTCGCTGCAGTAGGACTTGCTTTGATATTATGGAACTAACCTATATGTTCTGTGGTGACTTGGATCACTCCTGGAGGTATTTTTGTTTGATATTGGTTAGGACGGACGTCTGGAGGACGACCATGAATAAATATTAAACACACACATGTGATTAAAATTGCAAGGATTTGTGTTGTCACCTGTTCAGATTTAGGGGTTAAATCTCTCATTGCACGTTCCAAGTTGAAGAAGAGTAAAACGAGCTCTTCACATGTAATTTTATCTGAAGTAGGCTGTATAATCTAATCAGAAACTTTTAGAGGAATTGGCTATGAGGAGTCGAATAGAGTAAATAGCAGATGAGTACCAAAGTAACGAAGATGGATATAATGAAGTTTTTTGAAGATATAGTGGAGCTCAACGTAGGACGACTACCAAATACAATATGATGGTGATACTTATTCTATTCAACGTGGAGGAGCAAAGGAGTCATCAAATTATTCCAAGTGGAGACAATCAGTGAAGTGGCAGTGGACAACGACAAACTTTATTTCTTATCCTTATTCTTCTTTTCCTTTCCTTATGAATTGGCCGATCTTATATATTAAGATCATCTTAAATCTTATTGTGTAACGTTGTTACATTCAGATCATATCCGACTCATGATTTGCTCATTTTGCCTTATCAGTTCCAGATAACTGATTGGATCTTTTGTCTGTTGCACGATCTTTGATCTTTCTCAAGAACTGAACATTTTGTAACAAAAACTCCATGCTGAATTCTGTACCGAACTCTTGCTCCAAATCATGCTCGAATTCACCACGAGGCACCTCAGGGCTCTTAGTTTTCCCTTTTTTCGACGAGAAGTCAAAATTGGTGACCTATAACTGAAATCACCTCTAACTGAAATCACCTCTTGAATCCTTCACATTGAAATCAACTTTCTCAAGACTTGATGTCACGATTACATCCTTTTTCTTGTCACTTCGCTAATTGTTGTAGAAAATCAGAAGTTCATATTTGTATCAGATGGCGCCAATTGATGAAGCATAAAATCCCACTATAGAATATAGGATTGAATACTTCGATGAATAGAATGATATTGGAAGAAAAGTAAGATGAAACAAACGAGATGGAGCTAAGTTTTATTGATTTACTCAAGATTACAAGAACAGAGAGCTATTACAGTTGATCAGAGCAAAACACATAGTTAAAGGTGTAAAATTATGAGATCCCTCATTATGAGCCTATGCACGCTTATTTTTAGAGCTTCTCACCCACATCTACCTTTGATCACTTGATCTATAACCTTGGAACTACATCTTTCTCTCTTCCACTTTAGTCCTTCTCGTCAGCATCTGCTAGTGTTTCCCTTCGGTCATCATTAGCCACCCTTCTTCGTACACTTCCGGGTCGAAATACATCTGATTACGACCTATCCACATCAGATATTCTCCTTAAAATTGTAATCTTAATTTAAGTTGAATTGTAATTTCTTTAGAATAATATCAAATCATCCCTCGTATTTATCTAGATATGGGATGATCTAGGATCTCTTATATGCACAGTTGCACCTAACCTATAGCATTAGATTATATAACATAACATAACATTTGGCCTTTGAAAAAGAATAATACAATATTTTGAATGTATTCCATAGATCCAAAATGAACTCCTAACTCATATTTCAAACGCAGGCCTGAATGCTTGTTTTCAGGACATATAGTCATCCTCCCGAATCTACTAATAAAATCCACCTGCTATTTCCCTTTTTAGTTGTAAATCTATCATAATTCTACTCTTAATCTACTCACCAAACTAATTTATACTAATATCTGGGTTTTAACCCAGGACTTACAACTAAGAAGCAAGAGCCTCTACTAAGTGAGTTAGTCCCACCTGTCAAGTTTAAAAAAGTATTTATGAGAATAAAAACTTTTATGATAATTTTTGTTGTCAAAACCTAGATGCAGGATCCTACCCTCCTCGATCCATTTATCGGGAACATTTACATCAACTGGGAGAGAAGATTGCTTTACAAAGACGAATTTACTTTTCCATTCATTAGCTTTTATGGTCTTAAGGATAAGATGGGGCTGCTTGGGTTTAATCATAAATAGAAGTCGGTTGGAACCATGGGTACTCAGGCAATAGATGTATGATAACTCTGTCAACCCGATTAAAGGACTATGGGTCTCATTCAGATGATCAACCATGGAAAGAACCCGCCAAATCATTAGCATTGTTTGCGAATAGCTCAAACCAGTAGTGGCGAAAAACTTCATGATCATTGGTGAGAAAGGAAAGGATAAACCTAGGAGAAAGGGTGTGAATAGAAAATGTACCCATGTTTTTGAGATAAAATCATAAATTGAGTGTATATCAAAGAGGTGGAACTCTACAGAAGCAGGAAAGGAACCTTTTGATTTTAAGGATTCGATGTCATGATTAGTGAACGAACAAACCTCAAGTTCAGGGTTTTTGAGAAAACCATGGGAAACGAAATCGCCAATGACGACTTGTGAAGAAGAGGAAGACAATCGTGTGTTCTTCTTCCCCATAATGCAAAAAAAAAGCGCAAGGTGAAGAATTACCTGGTAGAGATTTGGAGTTTCTGATCGCTACCGGAGGTAGATGAAAGAAAGAAGAAAAGGTAAATGAGGGGGATTTAATCTTTAAAGATTTTATTCAATGAAACGGCTTCGTTTTAACCTTTGGCAAACATATCAGATGAGGTGGAAGGCTAGGATTTAGGCTCATCATGAGATTAAAAATTTGAAAGGTGTGGATTCCTATCCACATTCGACAAATTTAGGGACAATTTTTATGGGTCAAAATCCCGGTCCAGCATCTTGATAACTCTCTAGCATCCTGAATGGTCCAATATCCTGGACCATCTTGGCTTTATGAACAACTAACACTAACGATTTTCTTTATATTGTCACGTGTTATTCGAACCAGGTAACCATACTGACGGGAAAAAGACTTGGTGAAGTTAGTTGGAGGCGTGGAGGAGAAGTTAGAATCTAAAGACTTGGATTCTAATGGCTACTGTTGACCGAAGATCCTCTTCTTGATAACAAATATTAGCTAATTTTATGTATAAATATTAGTGGCATAGGACACTAATTGGGACTTCTTATCCAACTACCACCTGTACTCACGAGCACATAGCAAGCCACTTAAACGCTTTCTTGTACTTCAGTTTTCGTATTAATAATATTGACTCGGTGGTGACTTTCATCATCACCTGAGAGTTTTATATCGGTGATCCTTAGAGACATCTAAGGATTAAGGGACTTCACTCGTATAAATCCTAGTGTTCAACCTTTAATTTTCAGCATTCAAGAGTATATTCTTAGCATTAATAGATTAATCATCAAAATTCAAGGATTTTCTTTTGATATTCTTAGTTCTATTTCCAGGATCCCTAACATATTTTGAAGCATTTTCAACTTGTCAATTGTTTACACTTAAAGCATCCTACCCCACAAACTAATTATATCACTAAATTTTACACTTAAAGCATCCTCGACTTCAACCGCGTCGTTGTTAAGGTTTATTTGACAATGTTCCATTGATGTCGAGCCCATGCGATTATCCATCTCCGTCAATGACCTTTTTTGACACTACCTCTCGGACCCTCCAACATTTCTTGAAATTTGAGACACATTTTCATAA
Organism: Deinandra increscens subsp. villosa; assembly: GCA_039602395.1. NCBI lineage: Eukaryota > Viridiplantae > Streptophyta > Magnoliopsida > Asterales > Asteraceae > Deinandra > Deinandra increscens. The sequence goes on from JBCNJP010000023.1 coordinate 43,959,930, forward strand.
CAGCCCAATGTTTAGCGAGAGGTGGGGTGTACGATTCAAACCTCTTTCTCCAATTATGATAGTGTAGATAAATCTGGTTGAATTTGCTCAAATTCTTCGTGTTTGACTTTTCTGAGTCAAATTGAATGAACTTTGACTCTCAAATTGAGCATCAACTTGTGATTGTTCATTCGTTTGGTTGATTCCAGTAGCTTTAGAACATCATTACGCATCTTTATCAAGTTACAAAACTGATCTGGGTTACGATTTGGTCTGGATCGAAATTTCACAAAACGTGAACGTGTTCTTGATGTTCAACAATGGTGAATCTGTGAATACTTGGTCATTTTGCGAAATTTTAGTTGCGACAGACTCGTTTCGATCATACGAAGCTAATGTAATGATCTGTTTTCGTTTTGATGTCGATTTGAGAAGATCACAAATTCTCAAATTTGTTCATTCACCGGAGCTAGTTGTTCGATGCTTAAACCTCATCAAAACATTTCAACAATGTGTTAGATTTTTTTGCCTCGTTAATACGGATCTAACTCAAGTTACGGATTGGATTTTCGTCAAGTATTGAAGAAGATACGGATTTTTAAAGTAGTTGGGTGTTTTGTGTTTAGTTCACCGGAAAATTCTTTGATTGAACGTAATATTGATCGGAGAAGGAGGGTGATCGGATCATTCCTAATAATTCGACTATTTTGTCTTTTCTAATAATTTTTCACTTTAGTCCTCCTAGTTTTTTAAACTTTTAAGAAATATAAAACAAAGTTAAACAAATATAAGAACTCTAAAAAATAATAACACAAGTTTTCTATAAAAAAATGAAAGTGAGCGTGAACGGTCAGATCGTGCACAACTCAAGTCATTTTTATAGGAAAACGAGACAAAAGGTGTAAATAATACTCAATCCTTTTATAAATCGGACAAACCAGATTACACAAGGACTTAGAGCATACAAACTGATTTCACACTGGAAAACACACACATAAGCAACTCTCTTACAAAATTCTAAACAAACACCTATTTATAGAAAAACCTGACTACCCGAACTAGACCTTCATCTGAACTGGCACTTCGGCTGCCAGTTCGTTTTAGTTCGGGTCAGTTCGGCTGCCCTAGGTGAAGTCTTGTTTCTTCTTCTGATTTTCTTCAATCTGATCCAGCATTCTGCCATTTCATGTATCAACAAACTCCCCCTTGGCAAATGCTGGTCAGTTTCTTTCATCATTAAGCTTCAGCTTCCATCTTGGTCCATGTCTTCTCGTTATTCCTTCCAGCATAGATATTAAAAGCAAAAAAAATATATCTGAATAACCCTCTGAAACTATAATGCATGTTCCATGTAGTCAGGATGAATCAAAATTTGACTATGGTACAGCTAATCGATATCAACCTTTGAAAGATTTATCAACCATATGGGATCAAATATTCTAACAACCTTGTTGTCTTCTTCCAACACTATCACAACCTCACCAGTCTTTTCGTCATAGTACCACCATCTCAGGTTCTTGATAAAATCCAATTCCATTTTCTTTAATGGTATCTTTTTTGGGTAAAGGGTTACCCCGGTGATTTTGTATATATATACCACAAAGAAGAACAAGTAGTAAGGAGAGCCCTTACTAGTTCATACTTGGGACAAACCCCCAAAGTATGGAAAACCAAACAAAGATAAACCAACAAGCGAAAACACTACCACCTAGAACTCAAATATCAAGGAAACACAAAAACAGAAGCACAAACGACTACGTGTTAGCCATGGTGTCAAGTGAACCAATCTTCCACACGCTCAAAGTCTGATCAACCCTCACGGTCCTCTTGTACTTCAAACCCATCAACTTCCAACGAACCACTTCAATAATCCTGCCAGCCACAATGTCAGGAGGGCGAGTATGGTTGTTAAACAGCCGGTTATTTCTTTCTTGCCAAACATGGTACGTCGTAGCATGAACCACCAACTTATCAATAATAGTCTGGACCGACTTCACCGATTTGCCGATAAAGAACCCAGAGATGTCAGCCCAATCATTGGAAACCCCATTCATACTCGTATATGGCTTAACAATCTCCCAAACTTCAGCAGCAAAATGACACTGAAAGAAAAGATGATCACGAGAGTCATAATTCTTGTAACAGAGAAGACAACACATCATATTCATATTCTTTCGTCTCGCTATATCCCACCCCAAGATCTTATCCTGGGTAAGTAAACAATCACGCATAATCAGCCAAACAATAAAAGCATGACGAGGGACACACTGAGCAAACCAAACAAACTTAACCCAGGGAACATCAACACTTCTACACCGAATAGAATCCCAAACAATAGACGAGGAGAAGGTAGCCAATCTATCATCCACTCGCCACTGTAGTCTGTCATTCTCACTGTTCTTCAAAAGAATCTGATCCGTCTCATTCAAGACCGGAAATAAATCACGCCAAGCAGCTGGCCAAATACTCCCGCTAGAGTCAAACACATCAGACACCTTAGTGTGTGAAGTAAAACCTGCCGAGTACCTGATGCGAGGGGATATGTGGTGACATAAGGGACCCGAAGGCAGCCATTTATCAAACCATACCGATGTGGACCTCCCATTACCAATGCAAGACCACACAAACGAACGAATGAGAGGCCGAATGGCCATAAGCTTCCGCCAACTAAAACTACAAACAGCAGGGCATTTGTACTCCCAGAAATTTCGGTTTTTTAACCTATAGGTATACACCCAAGCAACCCAAAGAGAATTGCGTCTAATGAGGATACTCCAAGCATGAGTGGCCATTAAGGATTTATTCATATCATCAATCCGTCTAATGCCCAGGCCACCTTCAGTCTTTGGAACACACACATGCTTCCAAGCCACCTTCGCCATCCCTTTTTTAAAAGTACCCTGGCACCAAAGAAAGTCACGCATCTTCTTCTCAAGAGAAGAAGAGACGCTAGTAGGGAGAATAAAGACCGAGGACCAGAATATATGAAGAGATGAGAGAACCGAGATAATAAGTTGCACCCTACCTGCAAAGGACAAAAATCTGTTTTTCCAATTCACAATCCTGTTCTCAAGACCATCAATAAGAGGGAGACAATCAGCAGCAGACAGTCTAGAAGAGATAAGGGGCACCCCTAAATAACGAACCGGAAGGACCCCCTCCTCCATGCACATAATGGCAAGAATAGCCTCCTTAACCTGATCCGGGACATTGCAAAAGAAAGCAGTACTTTTCTGAGGGCTGGGACGCAGGCCAGTAGTCCTAGCAAATAAGGATAGAACATCAAAAATAACTCTAGCGGAATGCACATCGCCCCGAGAGAAGATAAATAAGTCGTCAGCAAAGCATAAATTGATGATTTTCAGCTTCTCACAATGGTGGTGAAACCTGAACGACCTATGCACCCTAGCAGCCTGCTGAAACATTAGTGTAAGCACCTCCATGACCAACGTAAAAAGATAAGGGGAAAGCGGATCCCCTTGTCTAAGGCCCCTTTTCCCACGGAAATACCCATAAAGATTTCCATTATCAAGGCCTTTTTCTTCATTGAATGCTCACTTTCGGCTTTTTCTTGAACTTCAATACAATCAAGGCCTTGCCTGTTATTGAATGTTTCTTCATTGAATGCTCACTCCGTGTAGGCTTCTGTGGCCTCAGAAATTGAAATGGTTTTTGGCATTCTTTATCCATAATCTTCTTGAATGTAGCCCTTTCCATCCAGTTCCATAATTACAGAATGGTTTTCTTGTTAGCTCACAAACATCCCATACTGGCAATGAGTTGAAATCCAAAGCATTCTTGAAAACCAAACTGCCGTTTGATTCCATAGCAGTCAAGATCATCAGCATATATTCATTGTTAGCTCATATATTCATTGTAATCTCTTCTTTGTTTCTGTTCCTTAACCTCTTTAGCAATCGGGTCATCTAGCATCTCAACCTCTTTTCTATTTAATTTCACATCAGCTTCATCGCCCTTGTCTTTTGGAAATAGCTCAAATTCATCATCGTCTTGATTGTTGTTGTTATTGAAATTAGAATACAAATCGGGATACTCTTCTTCGGTTATAGCTTCAACTTCAACCTCATCATCTTTCTTAATGCTAACTGTATCCATTTCAGATTGTAGATGACAGAATCGAGAAATCAATGCAGGCACTCCTTCACCATCAAAATGTTTAAAGTTGTCAAATTCTTTCCTCAAAACCTTTTTCTTACTCTTCTTCTACTGTTTATTGCCTTCACACCTTTCTTCAAAGCATTTCAGAGTTCTTTCAAACTTTTACATGTCTTGAATTGATGTAATAACTCTTTTGGTAACACTTGGGTAAGTGCACTGTAAGCTTTCTGCTCTCGGGTATAATCATCCTTTTGTTCAACATTCAAGTTTCTTTGCATAATTGGAACATTGTTGTTGTCCATCGGATAAGTATATCCATCGTCGATCGCAATCCAGAGATCGCAATCTGAAGTACCGATGTACGATTTAAACCTCTTTCTCCAATTATGATAGTGTAGATACAAGATCTGTGCGTCGTGTGAAGTATCAAGTCAAGACAAGACCAAGATCAAAAAAATGATAGCTACCAGCCGAACCTGATCCGAACCCGAGGTTCGGACCAGACGAACTTCAGGTTCGCCTGAGGTTCTGCCAGTCGCTATATATAGGTGTTTTGTTCTTTGTAATCGAGACTGAGGGTATGAGATCAAGTGTTAAGTGTGTGTTTGTCAAGGTGTTTTTGTGTCTCAGTTCTGAGTGTTCACTAGTTGTAACTGATCATTTTGATTAATAAAAAAATCGGTTAATTATTTGTTTCATATCCGAATTAACTAGATCGAGTAGACGATCCGATGCTCACGCATTTTCAAGTGGTATCAGAGCTATCTGGTTCATTCTACTGATCTATGGTTGCTTTTTCAGAATTTTTGAAACAAAATGTGTTTTATGAGTTTTTTGATCATTTTGATCGAGTATTTCGTGAAAACTGTGCTTCTAAATCATTTCTCATCACTGCTTCTGATCAACTGATGCAAATCTCGTCAAATTTTGTCCAAATTCGAAAATTTTGAGTCGAGTATGTTTCTGTTCGGATCAACAGTTGTTCGAACCTAAGGTTCGTCTGAGTAACCGCTCTGAACTTCGAGTTCGTCTAGCGTTTGGATTGAGTTTGTTCGGCTGTCATTCGGAATAAGTTCAGAAAGGGTTCGGTTAGGGTTCAGATATTTTTCTGTTTCGGTTGGAGTTCGTTCAAGGTTCAGATAGATGCGGATTCAGTAAAGGTTCGGCAGAGGTTTGGTTAAAGTTCGGATCATATAGTTAGATTCGGATAAGGTTCGGACGTTCAGAATTCAATTTTTTCAAGATGTCGGAATTTCAAGCTTTTGCCGCCATGCAAAACGCAATGCAAACAATGTTGAATTTTGACAACGAAATTTGAAGAAGTCAGAAAGTCCCCAAGTTGTTGAAGTTGGAAGATTATCAAAATTGGAAGCAACGATATTCTGTTTACATAAGCACGAATGATATCGATTTGTGGATTCCGATTAAGAAACTTTATCAACATCCAACTGATCAAGGAGATTTTAAAGAAGTTAATACCTTCGACAGTTCTGAAAGAAAATCATATGAGCTTGAACAAAAAGCGTTCGGTTATCCTACAATGGCATTACCCACTGAGTTGTTACATCAATTTAGTACGTGCAAGAAATCAAAACAACTTTGGGATGCTTTATCAGCAAGGTGTGAGGGGAACGACCAATACAAGAAAAGTCGGAAGAAGCTGTTAAGTAAAGAGTTTGATAATTTTCAACATTACGAGAATGAAAACATCACGGCTCTTGTTTCAAGAATGTCACATCTTATAAGTGAATTGAAGATTGTGGGAATTAAGAAGATTGATGAAGAATTAAAAGAAAAGATTATGGAGGCGTTACCAGAAAAATGGAAAATTATGTGTTGTTGCTTACACATGATAAAGAATTTTCAACATTGACATTTCATGATCTAACTGGTAAACTTTATGCTCGTGAGATGGAAATGATGAATTCCAACAAGTCCAAAGTAAATCTGCAAAATCCAGAATTGTATCATGGTGAGAATGCTGCTAGTATGACGGCTAAGACTAAACCAAGTCTGAGTTCTGCACCGCCTACTATTTTTATTGGAAATAGTTCTGGAAATTCTGATAGTAATTCATCACGGGGTTGTAGCTTTACAATTCCAGAATCATCAAGTCAGAATGCTTTTTTCTGCTGATATAACAGATGATTGTGCTAAAATGATTGCTGCTTTGATCTCATCATCTTTTGGATTGGTTATCAAGAATGTTGCTGATGCAAAAATAACAAGGGATGATCTCGATGAACTTGATTACGATCAATTAATTGAATTGGATTTATCTTGGCAATATGCTATGAAGGGTCAAAGATCAAAAAGGTTCTTCAAACAGAATGGAAGAATTACTTCTGATTTTATTGGAAGATTGGGTTTTGACAAGTCTAAATTGAAATGCTACAAATGTTCAAAGCTTGGACATTTTGCTAGAGAATGTCAACACACTCATGTTAACAAACCTGGTTTTACATCTAATACAGGTTCTTAACCATCTTCAAGCAATTTAACCAAGACAACTTTAACGATTCAGAATGAATGGATGAAGTCAAAAAGCTTACTGATGAATTCAAATTGGTTAAAGCAGATTTGGAAGTTTCTAAGAAGAACGAGAAAGAATTGGTTGTGAAAAATGATCTGTTGGAAAAGGACTTTACCCTGAATAGCAAAGTTCTTCAATATGTAAAGAATGATTTAGAGATGTCTTAAAAGAATGAAAGGGATTGTGAAGAACGAAATGATAAATTGATAGAGGAAAAGGAGGATTTGGTTAAAGAAGTCAAGAAATGGAAGGATGAAGCAGAAGATGATGCTAATGATTTTCAAAATTTGTTTGATAAATCAAAAAATCAAGCTTGATTTGCTCACAAAGAATGCTGAAGAATATGTTGCTAAGATTGTGGCATATCAAGTTGATATGGAGAAATTGTTGGATGAGAAAAGAGAGTTCGTATTCTCGAAGCCCAACATCAAAATGGGTTCATGATCAACGACATCAGGTACATAATACTTCTTTTGATCATGTTCGAGATATTCATGTTTGTGAATCTATTCAGGCACCCAAAAGGTGGAACAAAACTACACGTATCTGTTATATTTGCCGTAAACAAGGACATATGGCAAAGGATTGCCCAACTCCTGCTGTTTCAGATCCCAGATTTCAAAAGAAACCAATTTTTGGTAAACCTGCCAAAATGTCAAAATGGCTTTCCTAAAGGTATCTTGAGGAAGATATTTATATGGTTCAGCCTAAAGGTTTTGTCAATCCAAAACATCCTAATAAGGTATGCAAGTTAAACAAGCATCAAGGAGCTGGAATCATCGTTTTGGTGAAAGAGATAAAGAAATTTGGTTTTATAAAAAACGCTGATGATGCTTGTGTGTACAAGAAGGCTAGTGGGAGCATTATTACTTTTCTAGCATTGTATGTCGATGACAACTTACAATCTAGAAATTATGTTTCAACCATGGAAGGTGTAAAAGCCCGGCTTGGAAGTTGTTTCTCGATTAAAGATCTCGGTGAGGTTGCCGATATTTTGGGAATAAAGATCTATAGGGATAGATCAAGGCGCTGAATAGGTTTGAATCGAAGTGCATACATTGATAAGATCTTGAAAAGGTTCAAGATGGAAAACTCTAAGAGAGGTATGGTACCTATTCAAAGAGGGACTATAGTGAGCGCATCTCAATGTCCAAGCTCAAAGTTTGAGCAAGACAAAATGAGTGGAATCCCATATGTGTCAACTATCGGATCCAACATGTATGCCATGATATGAACTAGACCGGACGTGTCACGCGCCTTAAGCATGACAAGTAGATACTAGCAAAATCCTGGTGATAGTCATTGGATGGCTTCAAGAGCATGCTAAAATATCTTAGAAGGTCTAAGGATATGTTTCTGATTTATGGATCTGGTGAGGACGAACTCGCTGTAAAGGGTTACACGGATGCGAGTTTCCAAACTGATCGAGATGATTCTCGATCACAATCGGGGTATATCGTCATTAGGAATGGATGGGCCATCTCTTAGAAGAGCTTAAAGCAAGAAGTGGTAGCATGGTCCACTACAGATTCAGAATACATTTCCGTTTCCTTAGCTGCACAAGGGGCTTCCTAGTTGAAAAATTTATTAGATACATAGGGGTTGTTCCTTCCATTCAGGACCCCCTAGAGATCTTTTGTGACAATGAGGGTGTGATAGCTCAAATGAAGGAACCCCATGCACATCAGAAAACTAGGCACAATGAGTGAAGGTTCAACTAGATAAGGAATGAAGTTAAAAACAAAAGGATATGTATTCGCTAAGTTCACACAGATAAAAACATAGCGGATCCTCTCACGAAGCTCCTAGAACGGCCCAAGCATGAGGGTCATGCTTATTCCATGGGACTTCGATATTCTAATGAGTGGAATTGATCTACATTTTGTATTTGGATATCAGAACGATTAAAATTTTGACACATTTACATGGGATTATGGTATTTTCATTTTAAATTGTGTAACGTTTCATTGTAGCATGTTTAAGTCCATGAATAAGTAAGTTATTCTAAATTTTCGTTGTAGATCATATTTGTGGGAACAAATATGAAGGTAAGGCTATTATGAACTAGGATTGGTAGGTATTCATATGGGATGAATATAGCAACTGGCTGCTACCAAAGTTCATAGATATTTATGGGATACAAATATTGGACTGACCCGCTCACAAGAATTACTACATGGAACTCTTGTGATTGATCATAAGTAATCTTGAGTAAAGGCGAATATCATTGTATCCTTCTACCTAAGATACATATTGGGTCTTGATATACACTAAATACTATGCCTTGACTTAGTTCTTCGTTGTCCTAAAACATGGCAGTACATAAGGCTAAGCTCGATTATGGTATTAAGTTTTTATGAGAAACATATGTAGTCGAGATGGAATTTGTTCCTCTTATTCGTTGAGAATTAGATTTCTAAGGTCTGTAATAAAGTTAAATCAGCTGAGAAAGATCACTCTATGTCTCCAGGATTTAACATGACATATGTGACAAAAGGATAAATGACCTATTCACCTAAAACATTTCAAAGGGACTTGAAAGAGATGATGTTATTGGATGGCACTTCGTCAAACATATTAGGGGTAGTAAACCGTTGTTAGGCGGTATTACCAACTTACATTAATTCACTATGTATCTTGTGTAAGTGGGAGATTGTTGGACTCTATATATCCAAGAGACATAATAGACTAATGTCGCTAGTACGTTTTGGTCCAATACCGGGTCATACCCAATAACTAGCTAGACAACACCCGTGATATTTATTTATGATATGATCATATGAATAAATATTATGTCTTTAAAAATAAATTTAGAAAATGGGTTTCTAAATTATAGGTTCCTCTCTCCATCGGAACAATAGGGCCGTTATACTCATTACTAAACTTGTTGAAGAGATGAAATATAACCAAGGCATATCTCTTTGATTAGAGGTTGAATCGATCATCAGAAGAAGAATTAGGACAAAAATTAGGATACATTCTGGGAAAATCAAACTTCCATCGAAGAAAAGCAAATGAAAGACTTTCAAAAAATTCTCGTAGAATCGATAATGAAGTTTTCATAATGTATATGCCGATCATGAATTAGTAAAAGAATCAAATTAGTAAAAAAACAAATCCCAATTATTTCTATTTTTGGAAAGGGATATTTACGGAATTGATGTGTGTGGTTTTGGATATTAAAACTGATGATTTCCGGGTCAAATACGGGGGATATATATGTTAAAATTGTTAATCTGTGAAGGTTTCTGACAAATATCATGAGTTACAGGTGAAAACGGGCTTGGCGACGAAGAACGAGACAAGAAAACGAAGAAATTGAGAAAAAGTCAAAAAGTCAAAGTTCAGGTCAAAAAGTCCACCTTAAAAGTCAAAGTCAAAATTTGATCGAAACTGAGCCAGGCCGTGAGATCAAAGTCACGGCCAAGCCCAGGCCGTGAGTATGCACCAACTAGAGCGTCACAGGCAATCCAAGGCCGTGAGTCTAAAGTCACGGCCATGAGTTCAAAGTCACGGCTAGGAACCCTAAGTCACGGCCGTGAGTCTCAGGAATCCAGATCAGCAGCAAAGTCACGGCCTGACCAAGGCCGTGAGTCTAAAGTCACGGCCATGAGTTCAAAGTCACGGCTTAATCTAGGCCGTGAGTCCAAAGTCACGGCCATGCCAGGCCGTGAGTTCCAGATCAAGGCCAAAACTCATTTTTGGGAATTTTGAGAATTCATCCCTTATAAATAGAGGAGCCATTTCCACCATTCAAGACATCTTGGAGAGTAGAGAAAAAGCCAAAGGAAGCCCTCATTGAAGTCCTTTGAAGATTTGAAGATTTCGAGCCTTCAACGAGTCGTAAAGTAGCGTTTTTCATCATTTCGAGCTTCTATATGGTATTGTATTTACATTTAGCCATGAATTTCTATTTGAATCATATTTGTTTTTTTTAAACATTAACATGGTTGGCTAAACCCATCGTATCGTTTAGGCATAGACGAGCCCATCCATGGTTTAATCATGTAATTGTCGGTTTTTACATACGATTATGGTTTGAAGTAACAGTTTTGTTTCTTTGTTTCAATTGATGACATTTGTGTTCTTGATTGTTCTTGGATACTTCTTAGCCTTGTGGGAAACTCATCATTAGGTTGCAGAGCAACGACCGATTAGGAATCCTATTGTATAGCCGAACCACAGAATCTGCGGCGTACGCGTGAACTAACAATAGTCACGATCGTGAAGAACCCTAATCACCAATCAGGAGTCCAACCCTTAGGGCTGAGTGAGAACCTACCCTCTGCCAGTAGCCACCCTCGACATTGTCAAGTAAACCAAGTAGTCACCAATAGGTCGGGTCTGCCCTTACTTAGTCGTGTCTAGAGCCTGCTGGGTCAATTGATCCATAGAACTTAACCGCTTCACAACCCTAGAACCGTTAGGATCATCCATACCCTAACCCTTCGACCAGTTGTGAGTTGAGTCACCGATAACTCGGGACTTAGCCTAGGGCACTTCAAATCCATAACCAACTTGTCTACACTTCACCATGGACCATTAGTAACCATTCAGGGTCTGTCTATAACCCTAATAGTGAACCAATCCATAGGAATTAGGTCGCCTTGTCTTAGGAACCCAATTCACATAAGCGACAAGGCGTATGCACAAATCCGATAAAATCGATTAAACTTGGGTGGGGGAGTCATTGCCTAAGCGATCCTCTTACACTACTGAATTAAACAAACCCAATCTGTAATTTGTTCTCTCAAAACCATCCACATTTCAAATTCATATTTTCAAAATACAAAAAAATAAAATAAACCGACTTAACTAAAGATCAACTGTTTGCATAAAACGTGTCCTTGAGGTTCAACATCCGGTATTTACCAACACTATACTATACATGGCAGGTATACTTGCCTACGTGTGTGTGTAGTCCCTAGGTGGATAACCATTTTTATAAATTTAAAACCTGATAGTGTAAGACCATATTTACATATACACTTTAACACACATCAAGTTTTTGGCGCCGTTGCCGGGGACACGTCAATTTGTAGGATAGTTTTAGTTTTTAGTTAGCCAAAATAGCACATCCTGCGACACGCTGGTGCCCACGAAGAAGTTCTCAGTCCGATCTACTAGTTCCATTCGACGATCCTGAACGAGAATTTCGACAAAGACGCCGACGTGAGAGGCAAAGGATGGCAGACGGAGGTCAGCCACCGAGGAGGATGCTCTCCTCCTACACCAAACCCACCTTGGCTGGTGCGAGCCCGAGTATCGCCCAGCCTGCCACAAATGAGGCCTACACTATACAACCTCAGATCATTACTATGATCAAAAACTCAATCCAATTCGATAGATTGATTGATGAAGACCCCAACGCGCATCTCAGGGCCTTCATTGAGGTTTGTAACACGTTCAAGCTCCCAGGCATGACGAACGATGAGGCCAAGCTACGCCTGTTCCCTTTCTCGCTTCGATCTAAAGCCAAGGCGTGGCTAGACTCCCAATCTGCAGGTTCTATCACATCTTAGAACGATCTTGCGGAAAAATTCCTATATCGATTATTCCCTCCTGGAAAAACTGCCAAATTACGTCTGAAGATCTACGCTTATCAACAGGAGCATGGAGAATCATTCTTTGAAACCTAGGAGCGTTTCAAAGAGTTGCTAAGTAAATGTCCTGGCCACGGGTTGGAACTGTATCAACAAGTCCAAACATTCTACAATGGGCTTAGCCCATCAGCTTGTGGACAAAACTGCTGGAGGAGCCCTGGGCGAGAAGACCGCCGAAGAAGCTGAGCGACTGCTCGAAGAGATGGCCCTGGATGACTATTAGTACCCCTCAGTTTGCAACAACATTCCACTTAGAGCAGGGGTGCACCAGGTTAGTTAGGATACAATGATGACGACCTAATTAGAAGCACTAACGAAGAAGTTTGACACTCTGGTCAAGGTAGTAATGCCACCAAAATCAGAAGCCCAAGAGTGTAAAATCTGCGGAGATAATCACTCGACTGCAAACTGCCCAAATAACGTAGAATTTGTAGACTTCGTAGGAGCTCAGGGGCAACGTGGCGTATATGGAGATCGCTACAACCCTTCTTGGAGGAATCACCAGGGGTTCAGCTACAAGAATCAAGCTGGAAGCTCAAACCCACCGGGGTTTGCTACTAAAACTCAACAACCCCAAGGGCGTGAAGGAAAACTGTCAATGGAGGAGATGATTGCAGAGATGTACGCCTCCAACAAAAAGAGGGATAGGGAAATTAACGACCAATTCCACAAACACGATCAGGACATCGCCAACATAAACCAGCAGCTACAGAATCAACTGGCGTCCCAAAAGAATCTTGAACGCCAAATGGGACAAATTGCGCAATCCCTTTCAGAGAGGCAAAAAGGAGGTTTACCCTCAAATACAGAAGGACCTAGTAAAGGGTTTGCCCATGCTGTGACTACCAGGAGTGGGAAGACAACACAGGAGGTGCAGGTCAACAACGAAGAAGAGCCAAAAGAGGCCACTAGAGATGCACCAAAAGTTGAGGAACATGTCGTCGCGAAGGAGAAGCCAAAGCTGAAGGAGTACAAGCCCAGGATACCCTATCCTGAGAGGCTTGAAAAAGAGAAGATGGAGGAACAACATGGTAAATTCCTCTCTCTATTCAAACAACTTCATATAAATCTGCCGTTTGTAGAGGCTCTGGCATCAATGCTCAAGTATGCCAAATTCCTGAAAGACCTTCTTAGCAATAAGAAGAAATTAGAAGAGCTCTCTACAGTCACTCTGGACGAGCAGTGTTCAGAGTGTTCAGCCATACTTCAACAAAAACTGCCAGCAAAAATGCGGGACCTAGGGAGTTTCACGATTCCCTGTTTAATTGGTGAAACCATGGTAAGCAATGCCCTAGCCGATTTAGGGGCGAGCATCAATCTTATGCCTTATTCAGTCTACGAGAGGCTCAACCTGGGAGAACCTACACCCACGCGAATGACTCTTCAGCTCGTTGATAGGTCCCTCAAATATCCCAGGGGCATGGTGGAGAACATGCTTGTAAAAGTTGGCACGTTCATCTTCCTAGTCGATTTCGTTATATTAGATATGGGGGAGGATGAACACATTCCTTTAATCCTTGGCAGACCATTCTTGGCCACATCCCGTGCTATAGTAGACGTCCACGATGATAAACTTACGTTAAGGATGTGATATGAGGCGGTTACATTTAATATCCATGATTCTATGAAACACCCCGTAAGCCAAGATGATACATGCTACTTCCTTGATTCCATTATGACCAACATTGGATCCATGATTCATAACATATGTGGAAAGAATCAGGAGGACTCCCAAACCTTGAACAACATATATCAGGAGGTGGAGATGGTGAATTCAGTCAGCTACACTGAGGAAGCTAAAGGAGAAAAGGAAGTTGAGGAGCCAGTGCTTGAGGAGGCTCCATTGGAACTAAAGCAACTCCCGTCACACTTGGAGTACGCTTTTCTTGATGAAGAGAAGAAACGACCTGTTATCATAGCATCCAATCTTGAGGCTGATCAAAAGCAAAACCTTCTAGGGGTTCTAAAGAAACACCAGCAGGCCATAGCCTGGAGGATATCAGACATCAAGGGAATAAACCCTGCATTCTGTACGCATAAAATCTTGATGGAGGACGATGTCAAACCTGTGGCCCAACGCCAACGTAGGTTAAACCCCAACATGCAGGAGGTAGTAAAGAAGGAAGTGATCAAGCTGATGGATGCAGGGCTCATCTACCCAATCTCAGATTCAAAATGGGTGAGCCCTGTACAAGTCGTGCCTAAGAAAGGTGGCATGACTGTGATCACTAATGAAAAGAATGAATTGGTCCCCACCCGCACTATCACTGGGTGGCGAGTATGCATCGACTATCGCAAACTAAATGATGCTACTCGTAAAGACCACTTCCCCCTACCCTTCATCGATCAGATGTTGGAAAGGTTGTTAGGAAAACAGTACTACTATTTTCTTGACGGGTTCTCAGGGTACTTCCAGATTCCCATCGCCCCGGAGGATCAAGAAAAGACAACATTTACATGCCCTATTGGAACATTTGCATATAGGCGTATGCCCTTTGGGCTCTGCAATGCGCCTGCAACCTTTTAACGATGTATGGTCGCCATTTTCAGCGAAATGATCGAGGATTCCATAGAAGTCTTCATGGATGACTTTTCAGTATATGGGGACTCATTCGACACATTCTTGAGAAACCTTGACAGAATGATGGCCAGGTTCGAGGAAACAAATCTGGTGCTAAATTGGGAAAAGTGTGATTTCATGGTCACTGAGGGCATCGTGCTTGCTCACAAAATTTCCAAATATGGGATTGAGGTGGATAGGGCTAAAATCGAAACAATTAGTAAACTACCTCATCCTACCAACGTCAAGGCCGTTCAAAGCTTTCTGGGTCATGCGGATTCTATCGCCGCTTCATCAAAATTCTCTAAAATCACGCGCCCCATGACCCAACTGCTCGAAAAAGACACTCCTTTCAATTTCTCCCCCGACTGCATTCGTGCCTTTGATCTGATAAAAGAGAAACTGGTGAATGCTCCCATTATGATGGCGCCTGATTGGTCGTTGCCATTCGAACTCATGTGCGACGCAAGCGACCATGCCGTCGGAGCAGTTCTTGGGCAGCGTAAGGACAAACGATTCCATCCTATCTATTACGCAAGCAAAACCCTTGATGATGCCCAAGAGAACTACATCACTACCGAAAAAGAGCTTCTGGCTGTGGTCTACGCATTTGATAAATTCCGCTCCTATCTCGTTCTGTCAAAAAACAAAAGTCTTCACTGACCATGCAGCAATCAAATACCTATTAAACAAGCAAGATGCGAAGCCTCGTCTGATCAGATGGATCTTGCTACTCCAGGAATTTGATATCGAAATCATTGATAAGAAGGGAGCCGAAAACGTCGTTGCGGACCATCTATCGCGTCTGGAGAATCCTGAAGTCCAGAACAAAGGAACCTAAGATCAACGAACAATTCCCTTGCGAATCCTTGTTTTCCATCTCTGCTCATGAAGGCCCCGCCAAAGAAGATGGAACCCCCTGGTTCGCGGATTTCGCGAACTATCTGGCTGGGGGTGTCGTTAGGAAAGGCATGACGCATCAGCAACACCGTAAATTCTTTACGGACGTAAAATACTACATTTGGGAGGATTCATTCCTCTATCGCACTGGAGCTGATCAAGTCATTCGTCGTTGCGTCTTCGGCAAGGAAGCGCATAGAATTCTGCGTCATTGCCATGATGGGCCAACCGGAGGTCACAATGCCGCCAATAATACAGCAAGAAAAGTTCTAGACTCCGGTTTCTACTGGCCCACAATATTTAAGGACGCCCATGAACTCGTAATGAGGATGCGACGCATGCCAGAGGGCTGGAAACATCTCAGCCAGAAATGAGATGCCGCAGAACCCCATTCAGGCTTGCGAGATATTTGACGTCTGGGGTATTGATTTCATGGGGCCATTTCCGTCATCATATGGAAATAAGTATATACTCGTCGCTGTCGATTACGTCTCGAAATGGGTAAAGGCTCAAGCCCTACCAACCAACGACGCACGAGTAGTTACGAAATTTCTGAAAAAGTTGTTTGCGCGCTTCGGTGTACCCAAAGTCCTAATCAGCGACCGAGACACCCATTTCTGCAATGGTCAAATGGAGAAGCTCTTGAAAAGATACGGTGTGAACCATAGACTCGCAACACCCTACCACCCATAAACTAGTGGACAGGTCGAGGTATCCAACAGAGGAATCAAACGTATATTGGAAAGAACATGCAACGTTCATCAAAAGACTGGTCTGAGAAGCTCGATGACGCATTGTGGGCTTTCCGTACAGCCTACAAACCACCAATCGGCACAACTCCCTTTAGGCTTGTTTATGGAAAGTCATGTCATCTGCCCATAGAACTAGAACACAAATCTTATTGGGCGATGCGCACAATTAACATTGACATGATGAAATCAGGCGAGGAGCGTCTCTTGCAATTGAATGAGCTGCATGAACTGAGAGACGCATCGTACGAGAGTGCCTGACGATATAAGGAGAAGACAGCAAGGACACACGATCAAAAGCTCAAGGAGAAGAAGAGTTTATGTATGGGGATCGTGTATTGCTATACAACTCGCATCTGAAGTTGTTTCCAGGAAAACTGCGATCAAGGTGGAGCGGTCCGTATACGGTCACGCATGTATTCTCATATGGAACAGTGGAGATAGTGGGCAAGGACGGAAACCCATTCAAAGTTAACGGGCACAGACTTAAACGATATATCGAAGGGCCCGTCAACAGAGCTTTTGTGGAGGATCTGAGCTTCCAAAAGCCCCTGAATGACTCATAGGGGCCGAGTCGAGCTAAAGACTCGTTAATAAGTTAAGCGCTTCCGGGAGGCAACCAGATGGTTTATTTTACTTTTTAATTTAATTTTATTTTTGTGTGTTTTGTTTTTGTGTGTTTTAATTTTTAGGAATTTGACTGCTCAAGAAATGATGCAAGTGCCAGGTGTTCGATGTGTGTGGAAGTGAGAATCATGGGCAATCACAACAATCAGGGAGTTCACTTTATCTAAGTATGGGGACAATGCAATATTCTAAGTATGGGGATGGCAAGGGTTGGCTAAGCAAATTGAATATAACTCCCTCACCACATCAGAAGTCTGAAAATCTCCCAAATTAAGAAATTTGTTTATCCCAATCTCACATGACACGAAAGTACACCATTTTTAACGTAAATCATAGATAATTTATTTGTGCCTTATCGTGTCTGCAAGTCGTAAGAACGGTTTTCCTTAAAGATTTATTTTTTAAAAAAATCACATGATCAAAGTTTGTTAATCGAGTTTTGTGAACCAACAATAACCCATTCACCCGATTTCCCTTGTGAGATTAAGCCTACAAAAGAAAAAATATATATTTAGGTGAAAAATATTATAGTTATGAGGGATGTCGTATGTCTAAAACATGTTCTAGGTTTCTGTTGAGACCGTGTCAAATTTATCGCCTTGAGTCGTTATGGATCTTCTCCGGGTCGTCAATTGCCCGAAGATACTGGACTTTCTACATAACTCCAGTATATATATATATATATATATATATATATATATATATATATATATATATATATATATATATATAAAGAAAAAAGAAAAAAAATCAAAAAGTCAAAAAAAGTAGTCTTGTATTGAAAGGTTGGAAAACCCTAAATCAAGCTAAAGAAAAATATATATATATATATAAATAAATCACAATGAAAATTGTGAGACGGCTGTAAGTATACGCCAAGATATACGTTTGGGTGGTAGCTCATACACCCGTATATGTGAGCAAACGTTTGAGTATCCCCCTCCATTTTTTGGTCGGATCCCATAACGAACTCGACGGCACGATCGTATATATAAACCCAAGAAACACTTAGATATACTTGACTTGAGCGTTCATTTCAAAAATCAAACCCATAGGTCGAGTGAATTTGTGAGATTTGTGAAATATATAGAAAATGGTTCGCATTACTTGGTTGAGAGATTTTGTGAGTTTTCAAATCATTAAAACTTGCGAGGTTGTAAACCCTAGTATTGATAGTAAATCTTGTTGACCGAATATGTACACTTAAATGTCTATGTGGTTAAGATAGAGTTGTAGTAGTGTCGAGATTAAAATGGATTGCTTGGGAACAAGCAATGTTTAAGTATGGGGATGTTTGATGTGTGTGGTTTTGGATATTAAAAACTAATGATTTTCGGGTCAAATACGGGAAATATATATGTTAAAACTGTTAATCTGTGAACGTTTCTGACAAATATCATGAGTTACAAGTGAAAATGGGCTTGGCACTAAGAACGAGACAAGAAAACGAAGAAAATTGAGAAAAAGTCAAAAAGTCAAAATTCGGGTAAAAAAAGTCAACCTTAAAAGTCAAAGTCAAAATCTGATCGAAACTGACCTAGGCCGTGAGATCAAAGTCACGGCCAAGCCCAGGCCGTGAGTATGCACCAACCAGAGCGTCACAGGCAATCCAAGGCCGTGAGTCTAAAGTCACGGCCGTGAGTTCAATGTCACGGCCAAGAACCCAAAGTCACGACCGTGAGTCTCAGGAATCCAAATCAGCAGCAAAGTCACGGCCTGACCAAGGTCGTGAGTCTAAAGTCACGACCGTGAGTTCAAAGTCACGACTTGATCTAGGCCGTGAGTCCAAAGTCACGACCATGCCAGGCCGTGAGTTCCAGATCAAGGCCAAAACTCATTTTTGGAAATTTTGAGAATTCGTCCCTTATAAATAGAGGAGCCATTTCCACCATTCAAGACATCTTGGAGAGCAGAGAAAAATCCAAGGGAAGCCCTCATTGAATTCCTTTGAAGATTTGAAGATTTGGAGCCTTCAACGAGTCATAAAGTAGCGTTTTTCATCATTTCGAGCTTCTATTTGGTATTGTATTTACATTTAGCCATGAATTTCTATTTGAATCAAATTTGTTTCTGTTTAAACATTAACATGGTTGGCTAAACCCATCCTATCGTTTAGGCATAGACGAGCCCATCCATGGTTTAATCAGGTAATTGTGTCGGTTTTTACATACGATTATGGTTTGAAGTAACAGTTTTGTTTCTTTGTTTCAATTGATGACATTTGTGTTCTTGATTGTTCTTGGATACTTCTTAGCCTTGTGGGACCCTCATCATTAGGTTGCAGAGCACCGGCCGATTAGGAATTCTATTGTATAGCCGAACCACAGAATCTGCGGCGTACGCGTGAACTAACAATAGTCACGATCGTTAAGAACCCTAATCACCAATCAGGAGTCCAACCCTTAGGGCTGAGTGAGAAATTACCTACCCTCTGCTAGTAGCCACCCTCGACATTGTCAAGTAAACCAAGTAGTCACCGATAGGTCGGGTCTGCCCTTACTTAGTCGTGTCTAGGACCTGCTAGCTCAATTGATCCATAGAACTTAACCGCTTCTAACCCTAGAACCGTTAGGATCATCCATACCCTAACCCTTCGACCAGTTGTGAGTTGAGTCACCGATAGCTCGGGAGCCTAGGGCACTTCAAATCCATAACCAACTTGTCAACACTTCACCATGGACCATTAGTAACCATTCAGGGCCTGACTATAGGAATTAGGTCGCCTTGTCTTAGGAACCCAATTCACATAACCGACAAGGCGTATGCACAAAACCGATACAATCGATTAAACTTGGGTGGGGGAGTCATTGCCTAAGCGATCCTCTTACACTACTAAATTAAACAAACCCAATCTGCAATTTGTTCTCTCAAAACCATTCACATTTCAAAATCATATTTTTAAAATACAAAAAAATAAACCGGCTTAACTAAAGATCAACTGTTTTGCATAAAACGTGTCCTTGAGGTTCGACATCCGGTATTTACCAACACTATACTATACATGGCAGGTATACTTGCCTACGTGTGTGTGTAGTCCCTAGGTGGATAACCATTTTTATAAATTTAAAACCTGATAGTGTAAGACCATATTTTCATATACACTTTAACACACATCAGGAATCTCCATGAATAGGATCAAACCTTATTCCATGGTACTTACATGAGGTTCTTCTTTCTTATTCTTAAGAAAGTCCCAGAGAGGGCTAGTTGATCCATGATTAATAATAAATCATATTGATGGTTTATTTTAGAGAGTATAGTTATGAGTTATTTAAATGGATTAAATAACTTAGTGGGTATTTTATATTTGAAGTAATGGTACTTCTTATATAAAATAATGGACATATCCCTTTTCTAAGAAATGTACTACAAGTTATACTACAAGGTGTACTACAAGTAGTACTAAAACATGTACTACAAGTTGTACTATAAAGCGTACTGTAAGTTGTACTACCAGGTGTATTACAAGTTATACTATAATGTACTACATATAGTACTACAAAGGGCTATATATATCTCTCTCACTTTATAAAAAATTGGTCCACCACACACACACACACTACTTGCACGAACCGAATTTTGTGTGCCCACACTTGTATTCCCTTTGCTTGGACCTGTCCAAAAGGAAAAAAGGAAGAAGTTCAAGAAAAATCCTAATAACATTGGGTGTTCGTTGGAGGATAGTTTGGGTATAAACGCTTGTGGTCTTCTACTTTGAGGACTTGCCTTTTAAGCATCATAATCTTCCTCAACCACCTTTCTTGCCTTCTTGAAGGTAGACTTTAAACACCCTATGGTTGTGGGTTAATCATGATAGCATATTTTCGTATATGGATACTTGTTTCGGGTTGACTTAAAATCGGCTTTAAGTAAAACATAACATGTTTTAAATCTCTATTCTGTTGCGTTTTTCATTTTAAATGGTTAAAATGACTTTGATAAACATGTATAAAAACCCTACAGATAGTACATCAGTAATAGTTTTCTGGTCCATGAATAGAGTAAGATC
The DNA here is from genome assembly GCA_039602395.1 of Deinandra increscens subsp. villosa. NCBI lineage: Eukaryota > Viridiplantae > Streptophyta > Magnoliopsida > Asterales > Asteraceae > Deinandra > Deinandra increscens. The sequence continues at coordinate 43,981,009 of JBCNJP010000023.1, forward strand.
TAAAGTCGCATGTACATTGTATGATATATTGGTATGCTCTATCTAAGGTTGGAAAGGGAATACATCACTTAGGTTGGTGCATGTTCTATCTAACTACATTTGTGATGTCCTGATACACATATTTTACACCAAAAGTCTGAAATTAAGCTAAAAAAGTCGGCGTCCCCTCTGTTTTTTGTAGCAAAGACCTAGGGATGTCAAAGCCATTTGTCCGACTATGTTTTGCGTGAGCAAAGACCTGGAGGTGTCTTGACCGACGTGCTTGTAGATCGCTATATAAAATTACACCTAAAAGATGCCTAAGAGCATACCAAAAGAGACCCTCAAGTGTCCAAAACCCTTAAGCCTTATGTCACTGATGAGTAGTGCGTGTCACACGTGGGGTTGCAGCCTGATTGAAACACCACTGGGATATCAGTTGACTTGTATATTATACCCTCTTTCAAAATGATCCATTCTTTTCTCTTCTCATCTAACTCTCTAGCAGGTTTCTGAACTTTTGAATAGAGTTGTGAAAATATGTGGTAGGGGAACTGCATGCTTGACTAACTGCACACTTGTTTACCTAGGATATGTATGGGATCCATTGTTGCTCATAATAAATAAACTCAAAACATGATAAAATTGGCTCTCGGTTATGTAAGAAGGTTTGGGTTGTGAGTTTAAGTGGACAAACATACTGGTAATCATCTTAGACGTGCGTACTGTTCAATCTAAACTTGAAGAGTGATTAGATGATCTTTCCGGATATGATATCCTAGTCTGGATTGTTTCTCAAAACAAAAATAGTGTGGTTGTTTGTGTTTCTACATGAGTAAAGGATAAAAAGTTTAAGAATATATATAGAAAAAATAAAATAGAGTGTTTTAGCATAAAGTTTTTCGAAGATCCAAAAATATTTTAATTTTTCTTCTTCTGTCAGATGAATCTGCTGTTTCAGGTAACTTGCACTGATTTTCAAAATGTTTTTCAGTTACTGCTTTGGATTGTGTTTGTTTCTTGTTGTGATTGACAGGATTGATGAACGAAAAGAGAAGTCAAAGACTTTGTTTGCAGAATTCTCCTTCTACTGCTTAGTCAAACTTTCAAGGGCCAGCTGAACTGTTGCTTAAGGGAAGTATCCTGCCATAACTTCACATGTTGATCAAAGACCTGTTACTTAGGGGAAGTATCTTGCTATAACTCCCCATGCTGGTCAAAAGAACCATCTTGCTATAACTTCCCTATCTAGAAAATCTGTTATTTAGGGAAAGGTTTTTGGTTCTATTACGCTTCCAAAGGTATTAAAGAAATTGTTCACAGGTTGAGGGGAAGCTAGATGCATGAATGCATTTGTTGAAGAGAAAAAGATGCGGAGCACGCAGATCAAGTGAATGTCAAGTCACTAAAACAATAATTAAGTATGCCAAAGACAGAGTTTTTTTTTTTTTTTTTTGGAAAGGGTTTCCCCGGTGATAATTTTATAAAAAGAACAAGAACAAGAGCTGCAAGGCAGGAAACAAGCCACCAACGGCAGCAAACAAAGGCACAGGGACACACCCCTGGCCAAAACCAAAAACAAACACCCAAAAAAACAACAAACAAAACACAACTAATTAGCCCCCATTGTCAAACAAATCAGACTCAGAAATGTTCCACTTAGCCAACTTCACCGCAACATTCAACGATCTCTTGTACGTCAGGGAAACCAGCCGAAGCCTAGTCACCCCCAAAATAATTCCAGCAAGCACATCAGGAGGCCGAGTCTGGTTGCGAAACAAACGGTTGTTCCGCTCCTGCCAAACATAGTAAGAAGCAGCAGCCACCCCAATACGAGCCACAATCGACTCAAAAGACTTCGACCCAGCCACAGCACACAGCTTTAGAATAATATCAGTCCACACATGGTTGATATCACCCAACCCCAAGTTCGTCCTAATAGTACTCCAAACCGAGGCAGAATACGAGCACCGGAAAAACAAATGATCAATCGAAACAAAGTTGGCATAACACAAAGGACAACACATCATGTTTTGAGATCTTCGAGTAGACACCCAAGAAAGAATTCTCTCTTGCGTAAGCAATCTGCATCTCAAAACAAGCCACATATGAAACGCATGTTTGGGGATGCATTCCGAGAACCACACAACTGAAGCCCACGGAACATCAGGCAATCTATGCCTAATCGAATCCCAGGCCAAAGACGCATTAAAAGGACCCTGATACGAGCCATGAACCCATTCAATACGATCTTTGACACTGGGAACAACAGCCGGTAGGACCACATTCCAATCAGGAGGCACACCCTTCCTATGCAAATCCGCCACCGAATCCGAAAGAAGAAGACGAGCATCATAGATCATACGATTAGTAATAGAAAGACATAACGGAGTATCGTTCCACCGATCATACCAAGCAGAAGTGTTAACACCATCACCCACTTTATAAGTAATAAAGTAACGAACAACCGGACGAAGTTGCAGGATTTTCCGCCACCCCCAGCAACAAGAAGCAGGAATACGGCACTCCCAAAAATTGCGCCCCCGCAAATGATACGCATACACCCACTCAACCCAAAGAGAATCCCTTCTAATAAGGATGCTCCAAATATGAGAAGCCATGAGGGCTCTATTCGAATCCCTGAGCCTACGGATCCCCAACCCACCTTCAAGCTTCGGAACACAAACGTCCTTCCAAGCAACCTTGGCCCTACCATTATACTTAGAACCAACACCCCATAAAAAGTCCCGCATTTTAGCCTCAAGGTCTTTGATAGTACGGCTAGGCAAAATGAACATCGACGACCAGTAAACTTGCATGGAAGACAAAACAGAAATGACCAATTGGAGACGGCCAGCAGCAGAAAGAAACCTGTTAAGCCAACTCGAAAGACGAAGGTTAATTTTTTCCACCAGAACATTACAATCAGCATAACGAATACGAGACGTTATAAGAGGGACCCCCAGATAACGGACAGGAAGCTTACCCTCCATAAACGGCAAGACATGCAAAATATCCCCTCTAACATCAACCGCCACATTACAGAAATAAGCCGTGCTTTTCTGACTACTAGGGACTAAACCAGACATCTTGGTGAAATCACGAAGAGCATGCATGATACATTTAGCAGAAACGATATCACCATGGGCAAATAAGAACAGATCATCAGCAAAGCAAAGATTAATAATGTGTTGTTTACCACATTTATGGTGGTACCGAAAAGCAGGGTCAGCCCTAACAGTTTTCTGGAGACACATCGTTAACACCTCCATAACCATGGTAAATAAATAAGGAGACATCGGGTCACCCTGTCTAAGCCCCCTTTTACCACGGAAATAGCCATGAATATTACCATTGTGGCCAACAGAGTACGAGACAGTAGAAACACACTTCATGATCCATTGAACCATTTTGCTATGGTAACCAAACCCCATCAGCACTTTCTCCAAAAACACCCAGTTAACCGTGTCATAGGCTTTTTGAATATCAACCTTGAACGCACACCTTGACGGACCAACATCCCTATGATAATTATGCATCAACTCTTGGGTAAGCAAAATGTTATCAGAAATCCTCCTTCCTGGAATAAAGGCGGACTGATTAATGCTAATAATCTGCCCTAAACCAGCCTTAATCCTGTTCGCAATAATTTTGCTAATACATTTATAAATAATATTGCAACAAGATATGGGACGGTAATCAAGAACAGAGGCCGGAGTATCAACTTTAGGAATGAGAGCCAAAAAAGTATGATTAAGCTCTTGTAATAAGTTACCAGTTAGGAAAAAATCTCTAACAGCCGCAATAAAGTCAACACCGATGATACACCAAGCCTTTTTGAAAAACGCAGCGGAATAACCATCCGGGCCAGGAGATTTATCATCAGACATAGAGAACAAAGCATCGTGAATTTCCTGAGCGGTAACATCTCTAACCATCGCATTAGCCTCAACCTCATTAACTTTATTAACAAACACAGGCATATCATCCATATTTGGGACCGTGTCAACCCCCAAGAACTGCTCATAATGACTGACCAAAGCAGCCGGGACCTCTTCGCCAATGTACACCTTGCCCTTACTATCCTTTATAACATCAATCCTGTTACGATGCTGTCTACACTTAAGGGACTTATGAAAATAGGCCGTATTACTATCCCCAGTAGCTAGCCATTGAACTTTTGACTTTTGCTTCAAGTAGCGCTCTTCATCAAGACTCGCACATTGAAAACGCTTAAGACAATCAGCATGCCAACTCCTAAAAGTAGCATTTGACGGGTCCCTATCCAGCGACATCTGAGCCTCATCCAACTGAGCCCGCAACACCTCAACCGACTTGTGAATGTCACCCTGCATATCAAACATCTTTCGAATCGGCTTTTTCAAAAGTTTTAACTTTTTTGTTAGCACAAATTGATGAACCCCATAAATTTGAGCTTGCCAACCAGTTTGGACAACATCAAGAAACTCAGGCTTGTAAGCTAAGAAATTCGGGAATTTAAACGGGCCATGTTTTTTCTTAGTATTACCAGGGATATTCAGAACGCAAGGAGAGTGGTCCGAAATACGGTAAGGCTGAAAAACAACAAAAGAGTTAGGGTATCTATCCGTGAACTCGATATTCCCCATAACACGATCAAGCTTCTTTAACAGCCCCACACCCCCACGAGGCTTTTGGTTCCAAGTATAGTGCAAACCCATGCTATTTAGATCACTAACCTCCAATTCCGTAACACAATCTTGAAACTCAATCATACCAATATCAAATTTAGAAGGACCAGCAGACTTATCGGCCAAAAATAAAGTAGTATTAAAGTCCCCCAATATAACCCACGGGTTCGAATTCACGAACTTCTTATGGACAGCAAGGTTTTGCCATAAAACTCTCCTATCAAGGTAACCATTAGCAGCATAAACAACCGAGCAGTAGAAGGCACTAGGGGCCTCCTTTACCATAATCTGCGCGTGTAGAGCCTGGTCATTCATAGCAATCAACATAACATCCATAACCTTCCTGTCCCAACCCACAATTATTCGAGTGCCTTTACTACAATAAGCATTATTCGAAATCCATTCCCAACTACGGAGAGCACTGTTACAAACCTGCACTAACTTGTTCATCTCTACATGAGATTCAAGAATAGCACACAAACTAAGACCATTCTCTCTAACCATCTGACGAACCTCTTTCTGTTTTAGCGAGCGGTTCAGCCCCCTAATGTTCCAAGAAGCGAGACTAATCATCAAAACTTATACCAGAAGGAGTGCTTGCCCCTTTTTTACTCTGATTCATAAACCTCCCAGTTTCACTTGTATTTTCCAGGACCTCGTTATCCGAAGAAACATAATATGGCTGCACCGGTGTTTCACCATAATCAAACCCCGAACCCAACGCCGAGTATTTATTAGAAAGACAGAGTTTTGAAGAATTGAAGGCATATCAGACAGTTACCATTCATTAAGCAAGGACCAGAGATCATTCAAGAGAAGCTAGTAGATAAGAATACTCCTCTTTTTACTTTTTCATCTTTAATTGTCCAAGCTGTTGTGGATAGAGAGAATGAACCAACAAGATTGTCTCGTTCTGCCCAATGAAGAATATTGCTGAAAAGAACTTCACTAACACCTATACCAGCATGTCAACAATAGGAATTTTAAAAGTTGGAGACAATTGATACCACAAGCATAGGGAACGATTCTAAGGATATAATAGGCTTATGTATTAAATAGTTAATTAAAGTTGCTAATGATCGGGTGACTTGTGGGCTTGTAATTAGTTTACTAGTGGGTTTGTGGTGATGGGCTTGGGCTTAGAAGCCTTGTAAGGTTCCTGGACATGTTACCTATAAATACCCATAACCTCCTCTTTGTCTAGGTTAGGCACGTAGAAGCATTTTGGTAAGAAACAAGAACGAGACAGAGAGAGAGAGAGAGAGAGAGAGAGAGGCGTACGATTTTGTTCTCTCATGCGGGTGTACCTGATAAATTGTTAAATTCAATTGTGTGCATCTTTCAAGGTGATTAATTGTGTTCTTCATGTTCTATTCATCTACTTCATCTTTGTTCTTATTTGCTTCTTGAATCACTAATCTAAATGGATTCTGCACGTATAGATTAGTTTGTGAGATCGTGTGAGTGTTATTTGATCCTTTTTTTTTTTTGGGTAAAGGGTTACCCCGGTGATTCTTTATATATACCGCAAAACAGAACAAGTAACAAGGAGAGCCCTTGCTAGTTCATGTTTGGGACAATCCCCAGAACATGTAGAAAAAAGATAAAAACACAAGGAAAAACCAGAGAAAAACAACCACCTAACACAAATTAGGAAAACAACCACACTAGGAACTACGTCCCGCCATCAGCCTCAGTAATATTGCCACCAATATTCCATCGATCAAGGATGCAACGAGCTCTCTGATTCTTCCTCAACTTGAGACCCATCAACCTGCTACGCACAGTGTCCCGGATGATAGAAGCAAGAGCGTCTGGAGGTCTAGCATGATTCTGAAAAATCCGATTGTTCCTCTCCTGCCAAATATAGTATGCAGAAGCATGAACCACCAGCTTAGCCACAACATTCTCCAAAGAAGAAACATGACTATCAACGAAGCAACTAGTAATAGCCGTCCACGTCGGCACAACACTCGAGAGGCAAGTCCACTACCGAACAATACACCAAACCTGCGAGGAAAACTAGCACTCGAAAAAAAGGTGGCCATGAGAATCCAAGGCCCTGTAGCAAAGCAAGCAGCACATCATGTTCATGTTACCTCTTCTACTAGCATCCCAAGCTATGATTTTATCTTGCGTTAGGAGCCGCTCACGTAAGATAAGCCAAACCAGAAAAGCATGACGAGGGATACACTGGGCAAACCAGACAAGCCCAGCCCAAGCAACCATAGGCCCATGAGTTCTAATCGAGTCCCAAACCAAACCCGATGAAAAGTCATGCCAATTGTCACCACTTTTCCATTTAATTTGATCCACCTCACCATCCGTGAGCACCATATCAGTAATTTCACTAAGAACGGGGAATCGGTCGACCCAATCACTAGGCCACAAAGCACCCTCCTGGTTGAGAACATCAGCCACAAAAGAGTTAGTAGAAAAGCCTGCACTATATATAGTACGATGAGTTAAGTAACGACACAATGGTCCAGATTCAGACCATTTGTCGTACCAAGCCGACGTGCTCTTCCCATCACCAAGCACAGACCAGATGAAAGGCCGAATCAAGTGGCGAATCGAACAGATTTTCCTCCAGCTCCAACTGCAATCTTTAGGACACGGGCATTCCCAAAAATATCTATTCTTAATTCGGTAAGTGCGAACCCACGCTATCCAAAGAGAGTTTCTTTTAACCAAAACACTCCATATATGAGAGGCCATAAGGGCCTTATTCACATCCGCAACCCGTCGAATGCCAAGACCCCCCTCAGACTTGGGAGTACAAATATCCCTCCAAGCAACTTTGGCAAGCCCCTTTCTAGAATCCCCATGGTGCCAAAGAAAGTTTCTCATCTTCTTTTCAATCATCAAGATAATACTAGCAGGAAGAATGAAGACCGAGGCCCAATAAATGTGAAAAGAAGAGAGAACAGAATTGATAAGCTGTAATCTTCCGGCATAAGAGAGGAACTTGTTCCTCCAGCTTGAAATGCGATTATCAAGACCATCAAGAAGAGGAGCACAATCACGAGCCCTTAGCCGAGAGGAAATCAAAGGGACACCCAAATAACGAACCGGAAGAGTACCCTCCACCATATGCACAACAGACAAAATACCATCTTTGGCGTGACTAGAGACATTGCAGAAATACACCGTACTTTTCTGCGGACTCGGAACCAGCCTCGACATCCTAGCAAACATACTTAAAGATTTAAAGATGCAGGTAGCAGAAGCGACATCCCCTCTAGCAAAAATGAAAAGGTCATCAGCAAAACACAAGTTAACAATACGTTGCTTGTCACATCTGTAATGGAATCTGAAAGAGGGGTCCGCCTGAACCTCATCATGAAGAATACGGGTAAGGATCTCCATAACTAAGGTAAACAGATAAGGGGATAACGGGCACCCCTGTCTGAGACCTCTCTTACCTCTAAAAAAACCATAAAGGTTACCATTGACACATATAGAGTAAGATGGAGTGGAAACACATGTCATAATCCAACCCACCATAGTAGGGTGGAACCCAAAACCAACAAGGACATCCTTGAGAAAATCCCAATCCACAGTATCGTAGGCTTTCTGGATGTCAATCTTAAACGCACAACGGGGGGGACCCACCGATCGGTGGTATTTATGCATCAGCTCCTGGACAAGAAGGATGTTATCAGAAATCTTCCTACCAGGAATAAACGCCGATTGATTTATATCAACAATACTAGCAAGCTCCATTTTTATCCGATCAGCGATAATCTTGCTAATATATTTGTACACGACATTACAGCAAGAAATAGGCCTATAATCAGTGACCGCCGCCGGAGTAGTGACCTTGGGAATGAGAGCAATGATAGTATGGTTAATCTCTTGAAGAAGTTTCCCAGTCCTAAAGAAATCCTGAACAGCGTGACAAACATCGTTACCCACAACCGGCCAAGCTTTTTTGAAAAAAGCCGCCGAATAACTATCCGGGCCCGGAGCTTTATTGTCACCCATCGCAAAAATAGTCTCCTTAATCTCCTCATTGGTAATATTCCGAATCATGTGAGCCGCAACAGAAGTGTCAAGCGACGATCGGATAACACCCGGGTTCAATCGAAGATCAATGTTGCCCAATCTGCCCAAAAACTTATCATAATGCTTGACGAAGGCAGTAGGTACGTCCTCACCCTCGTGATTGATACCACTCGTATCCGAGATCATAGCAATTCTGGTACGGTGGTTCTTACATTTGAGGGACGCGTGAAAGTAGGCAGTGTTAAGGTCTCCAGTCGCAAGCCAATGCACCTTAGATTTCTGTTTAAGAAAGCTCTCCTCATCCAACGAAGCCTCATTAAGATCCGCCAAACACTTAGCCTCAAGAACACGGAGACTAGCATTATAGGGATCCCTATCAATTTGACGTTGGATACCATCAAGCTGAGCACGCAAAGAAGAAACCCGAGCATGCAGGTTTCCTTGCTTAAAAAGAAGTGATCGCATGGGAGTTTTAAGGAGCTTCAACTTCTTAGCCAGGCAAAATTGATGAACACCCTTGATTTTAGTACCCCACACATCCAAAACAGCCTCGAGAAACCCAGGTTTGGAGGTCAGAAAATTCGCAAACTTGAATGGCTTGGGTTTGCTAGCCATCGGAATATTAAGATGCAAGACGCAAGGGCAGTGATCGGAAATACGATACGGTTGAAAAACGGCACATGCACTAGGAAACATGTCCAAAAAAGGAGTATTCCCCATCACCCGGTCAATTTTTTTGAGGATACCAATGCCCTTCTTAGGTTTTTGAGTCCAAGTGTAATGAAGACCAGAACTATTAACATCAATGACTTCAATCTCCATAACACAATGTTTGAAATCCTCCATACCAATATCTTTCCCAGAAGTATCAACCATTTTGTCCTCCACATTCAAGGCCGAATTAAAATCACCAAGAAGAACCCACGAGGAGTCTTTAATGAAGGCTTTGTGAAGACGAAGATCCTCCCACAAACGTCTTCTGAAAATATAATAATTATCCGCATAAATAATAGAACAAAAGAACACCTGTTTAGAACCTTTACAGAAAACCTTGGCATGCATGACCTGATTCGTTTGAGCAATAATCATAATATCGAAAACGTTAGCGTCCTAACCCAAAAGAATACGAGTACCTTTGGAACACATATTTCCATTAGAAGTCCAGTCCCAAGACCGAAAAGTAGCTTTACAAACCGAAAAGAGTTTTTTCACATTAACATGAGATTCCAGAATAGCACACATACTCAGATTATTATCCCTAATCGCCTGACGAACCTCTTTTTGTTTCAGGGGACGGTTCAAACCCCTAATGTTCCACGAGGCAATGCTACCCATTGGAAACATCTATAGAAGGAGTGCTTGCCCCTTTGTTCGCTATCTTTAAACCCGACACCATGAATGCCTCCGTTTCATTATTATTAACCACAAACTCATCATTTCCAGCTTCCTGATTCCGAGAAGAAGATTCAGCCTGGTACGCATTATTGTGACTTCTCTCAAACCCCAAAGAAACCTCCTCCGTCCCAAGAGCATCATACTTGTTAAAAGTGCTCACCCCAAGACTCTTTTGAGATTTATCATTATTGCCAGTTTTCTGTTTGTTATAAATCGGCCTATATTCAAATTTTTGTTTCACCTTAGTTGGACCAACATTATTCTTCTTTGCCACAAATTTACCTTTAGGTTCAGTGAACCCGTCATCATCAACTTTCTGGGCCACTGCTTTCTTTTTCTGTTTAGGACATTCATTAAAGTGATGGCCATAAACACAGCAATGTCCACATCTTGGGGGCAGCCACTCATACTCCACATCAATAGATTCCATGATAAAAGAGTCACCGTCAACATCCGGGATCGCAACCCTAACAATCTCCACAAAGTCTTGAGCCACCGAGATTTCAACGAGAGCTCTAGCATAACTGCTCCTACCCCAACTGTTAAGACACATAGAAGCCGTAAGAGAGTCTAGCATTTTGGGAACACCCACTTTAGTCGCAATAAGACTCAACCCATCATCAGTGAATGCAGCTAAAGGAACATTATGAAATTTAACCCACACCGAAACAGTTTTAATATCATCCTTTTTCAATTGCGTGATAGGCGTCCAAATATTGAGAAACATAGGACGGTTCTTAATGAGCCAAGGACCACCCTCCAAAGCATCGAGCATTCCCCGTTTATCCAAAAATTTAAAGAAGAAGAAGCCACTAGCATTCATCATGACCTTAACCAATCCAAACTTTTTCCAAGCTTGTTTGACATAGTACTCCACAACCGGAAAAGCGATTCTATCACCAAGAAAATAGCCATAGAGGGTGAACGAAAGTTTATCATGAACCTTTCGGACTGTCTCCTTAGGAATCACAATGTCAGCACCCTCATAAGTTGAATCAGAATTTAAAGGTCTAAAATTCACAGTTTTGGTTTTGTCATTTCCCGTCACCGACGCATAAGAAGGCATAGGTTTGTCATGATTAGTCACCTCTGCCGCTTTGGTAGTAACCGGATTATGGGCCACTACAGGTTGCGTCACATGGGTATCATCCGAAACCCTAGCATGGTTGCCATCTTTCGATTGTGCATGCATGCTAGCACCATGTTGCGTATCATCGACCTTAGGAGGAACAACTTTTGTTGGGCCAGGATTCTTCAGAATACCACGAATTGGTTGCCGGCCACCCCCGCCGGAACCGCTTTTATTATCAGGAGGCTTATTGCTCGTCATGCAGCAAGAACGAGATAAACAGCCGTCGAAACCCTAATCGATACCCACTAGGAGCTAACGAATTCGTTTCACCCGTTAATCAATACAAGGATCTAGTCAGATACAACTTATGATTGACGAACGGACGAACACAGATCGCTACACACCCGGAGTAAATCAACGCAGGAATCCGGAAACGAGAAAACCCTAATCGGACAACAAGAACAGCCCGACACAGAAAAGACAACTAAAAACTAGAAATCGAAGTAAATGAACTGCTAACAGTACTCGTATCTCACCTAAATCTCAGCAGACTCGATCACAGGGCATTATACGATTATTCAAAGAACTAGAATTGAAAAAACAACCCTAATCCGGAGAAAACCGCTAATACTACTCGTACCAAATCAACGATTATAGGTGAAGATCACAGGACCGCTAGGAGAATATCACAATCGAAATCAGTAAGAGAATCAAACCAGAATTGATCAAATCACAAGCTAGAAGGAAACCCTAGTTCGTGAGTCGCCAGAAAAACCAGAGAGAAAAACCATTCCATTGTGTTATTTGATCCTTACACACACCAAATACCATTTATGAATCTTGCCACCATCAGATCAGGTCTTCTTCGGCCCCCACAATCTGTAGGCTCTTGGTGTTATATCTTGTAATGAAATATTCCGTGGACTTTTGATCTCGTTGTTGCATGTATAAGATTTCATTTTTATCCTATAAAGATGACACTGTTAACTGAATTGTTACAAAAACTTAGCCAATAAATTCTCAAAAATTCCAATCTTCCCCACATGTAGGCTTTAGAACCATAGCCCAACAAGCGCTACCAAGGTTCGAACAAACATGTGACACCATATAGGTATTGACCATCCCTCCATACTTCTCGCACTGGTGAGATTTTTGAAGTGATCATCCGGGTCGGATGTGCCATTATGTTTCGACACGATAGGCAACATTTTTATCTTTTTTGGGAATTCTGCCATAGCAATTGTTGAGATAAACTTCGATTATTCCACCAGAACTGCAAGTTGCTACAGGGTGGCAAGGTTGGTCGGGTTAGAAACTGGCATCGCCTGCCCATTGAGAGCCTACGTCGAGTGGAGAAAAGGATATGCGGTTACTAGGGTGGTCTCCCTAGTTGGAAGAACCAATCCTCCACCCACCGGGGTGAGGAAAGCTAGTGGCATAGAAAACTATGCCTTCAGTCCGCCATGCAGATGTTCCGCATCGTTTGTTCGTATGCCCGTAAATTATGCTATTGTTCCATGTTGGACTCGGTCTGCCCAAGACACATATTAGATTGATGTGGCTAGTACGTTATGATCCAAGTCGGGTCATACCCAATAACGAGCTAGACAAACATTTGTGATATTTATTTATGATACGATAATACAAATAAATATTACCTCTTGAATATATATTTAGAAAATGGTTTCTAAATTATGGCACTTAAAAGTAATAAGTCACATGGATGATTTATTTTTAGAGAGTACAAGTTATGGAGTTATTTAAATGGATTAAATAACTAAGTAGGTATTTTATATTTGAAGTAATGGTACTTCATATATAAAATAAAAGACATTTTATTATGTCTTTTTAAAACATAATAAAGGTGGGAAAGTTTTGGGAAAAGAGAGTAATCATTATTTTGCATGTAAGAGACTTGCAAGACACAAAAAGGTGTTTCTCTCTCCTCCTCCCAAGGCAAAATTCGGCCTATGCATCTTTAAAACACCCACTTGATTAATCTTGAGACCCTACAACCTACATACACTCTCTCTAAGTGTTTTTTGGGTAAAGGGTTACCCCGGAGATTTTGTATTATATACCAACAAAAAAAGAACAAGTAGTAGGGAGAAATCCATACTAGTTCATGAACTGGACAGACCCCAGAACATGTAAAAACCAGACAAAAACAACCCAACAAAACGCAAAAAGACAACAACCACCTAGCAATCCACTAGGAAACCAAAAGATACGAGACACTACGTTGTATCCATAGACCTATCCCGTACCCGAACAGCCTTCCACTCATCCAACACGTGCACCACCCGAGGGGTATTCTTGAGCTTCAACCCAAGCAATCGATTTCTCACAACTTCAACAACCATGAGCGCCAGAGAATCAGGAGGCCGAGCATGATTGTTGAACAATCTGTTGTTCCTTTCCTGCCAGATGTAGTAAGCAGTAGCTTGCACAACCAGTTTATCAACCACATAAAGGATATTCCTAACCGGTTTATCCTCCAAGTAATGCACCATATCACCCCAACAGAAAGACCCCATCCTCATAGTAGTACGAGAACGAACCTGCTGCCAAACCCTCATAGAAAAAGCACAACCAAAAAATAAGTGGGAATGCGAATCAAAGGACTTATAACAAAGCAGACAACACATCATGTTCATATTTTTCCTTCTGGTAGAATCCCAGCTCAGAATCTTATCCTGCGTCAATAACCGATCCTTCACAATCAGCCATGCAATAAATGCGTGCTTGGGAATGCACTGAGCAAACCACACAAACCTCACCCACATCACTGGCAACTGATGCTGACGGACCGTCTCCCAGACTATCTTAGACGAGAAATCCGACAACCTCCCCTCCACTCTCCACCAAACATGATCATTCACCCCAAGAGAGAGGCTAGTAGTAGCAGCATCAATAAGCACCGGATATATATCCAACCAAGCAATCGGCCTGAACCCCCCATGCACGATAAGCACCGGATATATCTCTCTAAGTGTTCTACTTGCTAGAACCGAATTTTACAAGTGCTTTCTAGTGTTCTTCATTGCTTGGAACGGTCCAAGAGGAAAAGAAGAATCTTCAAGACAAATCCTAGCAACAAAAGTGTTTGTTGGAACTTCGTGGGTATACAAGCTTGAGGCTTCGTGTCTTTGGAGCTTGTCATTCATGATCCTCATCTCCCTTTTTTTTATTCTTGCTTCAAGAAAGGTATATCTAAAACCCACTATGGTTGTGTTTTATTTTGATAGCATACACTCTATATTTGGATCCTCTTTTGTTCGGTTTTCTCTTTGCATGTTAAAATCGGTTTTAACATAACATAACTTCATGAAAGTAAATTTATTCCGCTGCGTTTTACATATTAAATGGTTAATATGACTTTGATAAACCCGTACGAAACCCTACAATGGCATCTAGAGCCGCTTATATGGATGTATGCTTCAAAGAGTTAGTTGGTTAACTCCACAAACTTTCGGGTTTTTGGTTCCTCATACCACAAATCCGAATATTTGTATATGGTTATCCCTTTGTCTTTCAAGATACTTCACTTACATGCATGTGGTTATCTTGAAAGATTGGTGTATTTTAAGTCATTTGGATGATTTGTTGTTTGGACAACAAACCCACATTTTCGGTTTTGTGTTGGACCGAAAATGAAAGTGGGTTAAAAGGGAGCCATTTAATCTCTTGAAGATATACATACTTGGATGTATATTTTGGTGCATAAGACCTAGCCATGACCTTGTGTTTGTTTGTGGTGAATAATTGTGTTTGTGTTATGTATTTAATTATTTTAAAGGGTTGTAATAGTTAGATAGGGTTTTCATGGTTATGTAATTTATTTATTTTTCATTCAGTATGTAAATTAAATAGATTAGGTGCATTTTATTAGAAAAATGTAATAGGTTTTACTCTTGTAAAATGTAAAATGCAAAAAGGTGGGTTTTCGGTTGGGCCAAGGTTACGGCCCAAAGGCTCTCGCTGGCCAATTTGGGATTCAAGCCCACTATCCGAAACCCACATATTAGAGGCCCAATAACCATGGAAGATCGAAGCCCAACGGGGATCACAAATGAGGATGCAACACGCTTGAAGCATTCGGATGCGGGATCAAGTGGGAGTTCACCGACACATCACATGTCTCATTATGTCCCTTAGGATAGACCTTGACACACTTGTTTCGGCCAACAAGTGTTGTCAATAGTTGGCTAAGGCTATGCACCTACTTTATCATGCTTGTTTATTTTTTTGTTTGGATGATATGTGGATATACATGCTTAAACAAACTAATAAACATTAAACAAGCTAAAATCGATTCTAAAATTGTCATTAACAAGGAGCAAGAAAAAATTGGTTTTATTAAAGGCTAATGATTCAATAATAAAAATGGATTTTATTAAAAGAACCATGAAATATGGATTTCACAACACTAGGGTACCACGCATTTGAATGCATGCGAATTGCATGGTACATAGAGTTTTCTAGACTAGAATTTTGAAAACTAAAAGT
This sequence comes from Deinandra increscens subsp. villosa, assembly GCA_039602395.1. Taxonomy (NCBI): domain Eukaryota; kingdom Viridiplantae; phylum Streptophyta; class Magnoliopsida; order Asterales; family Asteraceae; genus Deinandra; species Deinandra increscens. The sequence continues at coordinate 43,996,642 of JBCNJP010000023.1, forward strand.
CCCTTTTAAAACAAGTTTTAACGTCTTCCTTTTATATGACACTCAATATACTTGTGAACTCTTTATGGGATAAAGGCCACCTAACTACATTGAGGGAACTTGTGTAGTTGAGGTGAGTTTACCATATTTGTGGGATAAAGGTCACCTAACCACTTGTATGAATAAACTCACACGTGCGTGTAAGTAGGACGAACTTGATTTGGAAACCATGTGATTAGGGTCACCGAAGCATGGCGGACAAAAGACGTTGATGGGATTAAACATGCCAACTAAACATATGATGTTTAACCGATCCCATACTTCTAGAAGTTGCCAAGGGGTTGCAATTGTCAAACATTGACTACCTTGTTGATTTAATAGTCGGGATAAAGGTCACCTAACCGATTATGTAAATGCAACGTTGGATTCTAGATTTTAAATTATTAATTGTCTATGCGACATAAAAGGGCATTAATAAATTTAAAATTAATATTCATATCGAAAATACTAAGACTTGAACTTTGTTAAATTTTGTAGATGGCCAATAATAATGACGCAAACCCCCCACCCGTCCACCACCTATCGTTAAGATCCAAACTAGACAAAAATTGTCTCCACCAAGACAACTTTGTGGATTGGTACCGCAACTTGAGAATTGTTCTCAAGCAAGAAAAGAAGTCTTATGTGTTGGACGATCCCATTCCCCATGAACCCGATGAGGAAGACGTTGAGGCCTACGCCGATTGGATGAAATACACCGAGGACTCCGTGCAAGTTTCTTGCCTCATGCTAGCGAGCATGATCCCCGAACTCCAAAAAGACTTTGAGAATCACGGGGCATATGACATGATAACCCAGTTGAAAGAAATGTCCCAACAAAAGGCAAGGGTTGAGCGCTTCGAAACTGTTCGAGCACTCCATGCATGTCGTATGGATGAGTCCCAATCGGTTTCATCCTATGTGCTTAAGATGAAGAGCCACATTGATCGTCTCGAGAGGCTTAATTGTCCCATTTCTCAAGAGTTGGCTACGGATTTGATCCTCAACTCTTTGTCAAAGAAGTTTGAGACTTTTGTATTAAACTACAACATGAATGGTTGGGACAAGACCATCCCCGAGCTTCATGGAATGTTCAAAACGGCCGAGCAAGGGATGGGCAAAACGGTTATTCCCGTTCTAACGATCAATGAAGGTGGAAACAAGAAGAGGCCTCGCTCTAGCCCCAAGGAAAATGTTGCCAAACACAAGGTGCACGTCAAAGGGAATGGAAAGGGAAAGAAAGAAACCCCAAAACCAAAGGAAAAGAAGCAAAAGGTTGCTACGAATGATCCATTCTTGAGTGTGGTGAGGTAGGACATTGGAAGAGGAATTTTCCTACCTATCTCAAGGAGTTGAAGGCAAAGAGGGATGCCGGTCAAACCTCTGGTACGATCTTCATGATTAATATTAAGCTTAATGCTATTTCTTCAAACACATGGGTATTAGATACCGGGTGTGGAACTCATATATGTAATTTGTTGCAGGGGTTCAAAAGAAATAGGCAAGTGAAAGCGGGAGACATTAGTCTCTTCATGGGCAATGGAGCTAAAGTCCAAGTTGAAGCCCAAGGAGACTATCTTTTGGAACTTCCAAATGGTTTGGAAGTAATGTTGAATAATGTATTGTATGCCCCTAGTTTGACTAGGAACATAATTTCTGTTTCCCGTTTAAGACATATTGGATATGATTTTAAAGTTGTTAACAATGATATCCATGTTTCTTTGAATGGTGTGTTTTATTTTAAAGTTATGCCTATAAATGG
>JBCNJP010000023.1:43998921-44016045 GCA_039602395.1 Deinandra increscens subsp. villosa
CGTCCACGGAAACTCAAGGTATGATTTAATTTTGGGGACCAAAATTCCTGTAACAGGAGGAGGATGTGACGACCCTAAAACTTTTGCTTTCTTTCCCCAGCAAATACAGCAACGACGACAGCCGAGGCTGCGAACGCTACAACGCAAGAATAATTTTCGGGACGAAAATTCCATTTACAAGGGGATGATGTGACATCCGAGAATTTCAAGGTTAACTTCCGTTAGACAATTCCGTTAGTTACGTTATAAGTGTTAACTTAGTAACTAATGCTTAACTAGGCCGAATACGTCCACGACCTTTGGTTGATCACCGAACCCGTCCATATGTGTTATGTGTTTATTTATTTATTGTCATTACGTGCAATGTGATTTGAACGCATGATTTAATATTATTAATAGCATGACAAATTGTAAATTCTTGATTATGTGGCAAATTGTATGTTTTTGGTTACCAGCGAAACTGACGGGCGAAACTATAGTGTCGCCCGGCAGTCAGACGGTTGACTCACACGTGATCAGAGCTAGTTTCGCTTGGCCAGCGAAACTGCCAGCGAAACTAGCCCCTGATATATATATTTTATAAAACCCTAGAAGCCTCATTCTTTCACCTTTTCTCCCGAAAACACACACACACTCTTCTGGAATCTGGTTAGCCGAGAAGCACCACGAGCCGACGTGATCTCAGCCTCGAGACATCATCCATTCGGATCCTAGATCGAATCGTGAGTCTCAAAACCATCTTTTCTTGCTTTTTCTATGTGTTTTACCTTAAAGCATGACCAAACCTCCATGGAATCACTTGATCTTCTGATATGTTGCTTAGGAATGCTAGATCTGTTATAAAGTCTGTAACTTTACGTTTGAAATCCATCCATAATGAAGATTTATGCTATTTAGGTCATTTTAGGTTTAAAATATGTTTTTTGGTGATTTGATGATGAAAACCCATGTTTAAGGTGTTAAAGCTTACTGTTTTATGTTGGTAAATGATCATACATGCTAAATATTGAATCACATGAAATATGGAAGCTGTTAGATTGATTTTTAGGCTGATTTGTGAATTTTTCGTGACCAGCGAAACTGTACTATTCTCTGGGCGAAATTACCTAGCGAAATTATGTACATCTTCATCCAGCGACACTATGGAGCGAAACTGTAGTGTCGCCGGGTAAACCAACCAGACCTGACCGAACGAAACTACCGAGCGAAATTCCCTGAACGAAAGTTCAAACCAGTTTCGGGCGAAACTAGGCTAGCGAAACTGTGCCAACAGTTTCGAGCGAAACTAGCCTAGCGAAACTGTGTCATCGGGTATTGCCTAGCGAAAGTGCTGCCCGTGCACACAGCGAAACTGCCTAGCGAAACTAGTAGCGAAACTGTGACCAGAATCCAAACTTGTGCAATTTACTAAAATGCTATACCATGACTTACATGATTATGCTATGACGATACATGATTTGATTTCTGATGTATATGAACCCTTGTTTATGATCAACCATCGGTGTCGTGTGTCGGTATGTCGAGTCGTAGTTCCAACGTGCTATGTTATGGGCCATAGTGACGATAAGTTAATGATTAGACACAAAACTAATACTTAAGACCTAAACGTGTTCATAGGTCTTCGATAAGCAATACTTGGATTATTAGTAAGTGTAGCAGTGCAACCAAAGGTGAGTGTCACTAACCTAAATACCGTGAACCCGATTGGGTCACACTGAATAACTTAATGAAAAACAATGCTGACAACCTTATGAGAGCTATGCACCTCTCTGATGAACTTGAACCCGGGAGTGCTTGGCACCCACTTGATGAACTTGAACTCGGGAGTGCTTGGCACCCACTTGATGAACTTGAGGTGTTTTATGGGAAGCACTTGTGAAATACTAAAACAACTATTTCTAAAACAAAACTGAAAATATTTTCGGGATTCATGAGAACCCGAAGGAAAAACCGTTTTAATATGACTAGTGTAGGTTAAAGTCTAAACCAAATGATATCACATGATTTCTAAGGATGCCTTGAAAACTTAAAAGTCCTCAACTAAATTGTACCATTAATTGTGAAGCGAGGGGATGTTGGGTAGATCTACTGGAGTTTGACAAACTCCGCCCCGTGGCACGGGGAGTGCACGGAGGTACAATATCAGCCTATCTGACCGTGATCCCGAGAGGACACGGGGGAGGCAAAACCGCGATGACATAGGTCCACAAAACAGAATGGCACGGCCTCTACAATATTGGTCAGCTTTGGTACAAACTTCCTTAGTGCATGGAAACCGGATTAGCTACCCGCGATATCGGTTGACCGCTTTAACTCTTACTTAACTAGTGCATATTCGGTAATTCAATACTTGGCAATGTTTGCAAAACTAATACCTATTACATGATGATGAATATGATTATGAGACCGGGCCAATGCATGTCATGCCCACCGTGAACTCACCAACCGTTAGGTTGACACTTGTGTGGTTTTCACTTTTGCAGATCGCTAAGGAGTATCCGGATCGGGTTGGCATGGCACTTGAAGATTTCTTATTTTAAACTCAAACTTGGGAATTTAATAACAATTCATGTTTTGTAATTTAAGCACGTGGTTAGTGCTAAGATACTTATGTTTATTTTCCGCTGCGAACTTTAAACTGTTTTATGATGAATGCTTGGACTTAACTCTGATTCGTTTAGTATTTGTAACTAATGGTTGTGGTCCTGGTTTGCTCGCACCCCTTAACGGTATAAACTCCGTTAGTGGTTAATTGGGGGTGTGACTACACTTGCTAATAATCCAAGTATTGCTTATCGAAGACCTATGAACACGTTTAGGTCTTAAGCATTAGTTTTGTGTCTAATCATTAACTTATCGTCACTATGGCCCATAACATAGCACGTTGGAACTACGACTCGACATACCGACACACGACACCGATGGTTGATCATAAACAAGGGTTCATATACATCAGAAATCAAGGCATGTATCGTCATAGCATAATCATGTAAGTCATGGTATAACATTTAAGTAAATTGCACAAGTTTGGATTCTGGTCACAGTTTCGCTAGTAGTTTCGCTAGGCAGTTTCGCTGTGTGCACGGGCAGCACTTTCGCTAGGCAATACCCGATGACACAGTTTCGCTAGGCTAGTTTCGCTCGAAACTGTTGGCACAGTTTCGCTAGCCTAGTTTCGCCCGAAACTGGTTTGAACTTTCGTTCAGGGAATTTCGCTCGGTAGTTTCGTTCGGACAGGTCTGGTTGGTTTACCCGGCGACACTACAGTTTCGCTACATAGTGTCGCTGGATGAAGATATACATAATTTCGCTAGGTAATTTCGCCCAGAGAATAGTACAGTTTCGCTGGTCGCGAAAAATTCACAAATCAGCCTAAAAATCAATCTAACAGCTTCCATATTTCATGTAATTCAATATTTAGCATGTATGATCATTTACCAACATAAAACAGTAAGCTTTAACACCTTAAACATGGGTTTTCATCATCAAATCACCAAAAACATATTTTAAACCTAAAATGACCTAAATAGCATAAATCTTCATTATGGATGGATTTCAAACGTAAAGTTACAGACTTTATAACAGATCTAGCATTCCTAAGCAACATATCAGAAGATCAAGTGATTCCATGGAGGTTTAGTCATGCTTTAAGGTAAAACACATTAGAAAAAGCAAGAAAAGATGGTTTTGAGACTCACGATTTGATCTAGGATCCGAATGGATGATGTCTCGAGGCTGAGATCACGTCGGCTCGTGGTGCTTCTCGGCTAACCAGATTCCAGAAGAGTGTGTGTGTGTTTTCGGGAGAAAAGGTGCAAGAATGAGGCTTCTAGGGTTTTATAAAATATATATATCAGGGGCTAGTTTCGCTGGCAGTTTCGCTGGCCAAGCGAAACTAGCTCTGATCACGTGTGAATCAACAGTCTGACTGCCGGGCGACACTATAGTTTCGCCAGGTAGTTTCGCTGGTAACCAAAAACATACAATTTGCCACATAATCAAGAATTTACAATTTGTCATGCTATTAATAATATTAAATCATGCGTTCAAATCACATCGCACGTAATGACAATAAATAAATGAACACATAACACATATGGACGGGTTTGGTGATCAACCAAAGGTCGTGGACGTATTCGGCCTAGTTAAGCATTAGTTACTAAGTTAACACTTATAACGTAACTAACGGAATTGTCTAACGGAAGTTAACCTTGAAATTCTCGGATGTCACAGTATGTATCAACATATAAATAAGTAATAGTTTTGCAAAACAATTGTCAAGTGTTGAGTTATTGAATATGCACTAGTTAAGTAAAGATTAAAGCAGTCAACCGATATCGCGGGTAGCTAATCCGGTTTCCATGCACTAAGGAAGTTCATACCAAAGCTGACGTAACAGAGTTCGGCATTTGCCGATGGTTTATGCCTCCAGTTGTGTTCCTCATGGGACCCACAACTAAATAGGCTGATATTGAACTCCGTTCGGCCTCCAACCGGTTGGCTACACATTTGTGTACCGCGGAGCAGGGTTTGTCAAACTCTCAGTAGATCTACCCAACATCCCCTCGCTTCGCAAATTAATGGTACTAAATTGTTGAGGACTTTTAAGTTTTAAGGCATCCTTAGAAATCATGTGATATCATTTGGTTTAGACTTTAACCTACACTAGTCATATTAAAAACCGTTTTATTCTGGATTTCATTTGAAATCCTAAAAAGAGTTTAAGTGTCAAAGTGGTTGTTCCGGATTTCATTTGAAATCCCAAATGAGTTTAAGTATTAAGTGGTTGGTTGCGGATTTCATTTGAAACCCCAAGGATGGACAGTTGCAAGTGTTCCCATAAAACACTCCAACTTTCATAACAGATATCCCATTTGGCAATACCTCAAAATGTCAGCGTTGTTTTCCGTTAAGTATATTCGTTGTGACCCAAACGGGCTCACAATTAAAGGGTTAGTGAAACTCACCTTAGGTTGCTCAGCTTACAATTCAAATAATCCAATTATGATTGCTAACGAAGACCTAATAATCACATTAAGGTCTTAGGTGTTAGGTTGTGTCTAAACTTTAACTACGTCACTATGGCCCATAACATAGCACGTTGGAACTACGACTCGACATACCGACACACGACACCGATGGTTGATCATAAATGAGGGTTCACATTACTCAGAACTCAAAGCATGTTTCATTATTGCATAATCATGTAAGTCATGGCATAACATTCAAATAAGTTGCACAAATTTGGGTTTTGGTCTGGTCACAGTTTCGCTACACAGTTTCGCTATGTGCACGGGCAGCACTTTCACTAGGTTATACCCGATGACACAGTTTCGCTGGCTAGATTCGCCCGAAACTGGTTTGAACTTTCGTTCATATAAGGCACAGTTTCGCTAGATAGTTTCGCTCGAAACTGATGGCACAGTTTCGCTATCTAGTTTCGCTCGAAACTGATTTGAACTTTCGTTCAGGAGTCTATGGTTGTTTCGCTCGGTAGTTTCGTTCGAGCAATACACTTAGTTCACAGGCGACACTATAGTTTCGCTGTATAGTGTCGCTGGAAGGAGATTCAAACAGTTTGCGAAACTACAGTTTCGCCTAACGAATCTGTCAGTTTCGCTGGTCGCAGAAAACTCGTAAATTTGACAAAAATCATTCTGATGGCTTCCATACTTCATGTAATTCAGTATCTAGCATGCATAAACATTTACCAACATTAAACAAGCAAATTTAACACCTTAAACATGGATTTTCATCATCAAATCTCCAAGAACACTTTTAAGCATAAAATGACCTAACTAGCATGAATCTTCATTATGGCATGATTTTACACGTAAAGTTTCAGTCTTTATGCTAGATCTAACATTCCTAAGCATCATATCAGAAGATCAAACGATTTCATGAAGATCTAAGCATGCTTTTTAAGAAAACACATAGAAATGCATAAAAAGTTCATGGGACTCACGGTTTGGTTTCCAAGCTCGATGGATGATGGTTCAAGGCTGAGATCTTGGTGATTCTCAGCTGTTCACGGCTGAACAGAAATGGTTCAAGAGAGAATGGGAGTGTGTGTGTGTTTTGTGGTGATGTATGCAAAAATGACCATTTAGGGTTTTTATATCATTTAAATACCTAGGCTTTGGTGGGCTTTCATTGGGATTTGGGCCCCAATGATTAGTCCATCATTAGCCCATGATTAACATGTATGCATACACTCTAATTACTTGATTAATCACATAAGTACACAATTAAATAATATGTCATGCTAATAATAATAAATACGTGAATACATAATTAAGCAATTAAACAAATAGTCATGCTTTTTGATAATAATCATGCGTTTAAATCACGTTGCACATAACTCAATAAATAAATAAACACATATGGACGGGTTCGGTGATCAACCAAAGGTCGTGGACGTATTCGGCCTAGTTAAGCATTAGTTACCTAGTTAATACTTATAACGTAACTAACGGAGATTGTCTAACGGAAGTTAACCTTGGAATTCTCGGATGTCACATCGGTAGCTACACAAGACTCGAAGTTTTACTAATGTGTGGCAGCGCTCCCTAAGGTGAGTTACACAACCTTTACGTTACGTCCGGTTTTGGACGATAACACACGCAAACACGTTACTCCCGGGTTAGGGTGATAACACAACAACTTTTATGTATGATTAAAGTAGAAATTCAGTATATATCACATGTTCACGTAAAATGCTTTATCTTTCAAGTCCTTACTTATCGAACCGTTAATAGCAAATAGCGAGGGGATATTGGGTAGTACTACTGGGGTCTGACAAACCCCACTCAGCGGGCACGAGATGCACCACCCGACTGGCGGTCGGACTGAGGACAATGTCAGCCTAAACTTACCGTGATCGAGTAGACACGGGGAAGGCAAACCACGTAAACAATTATTCCTACAACTAATTGGTCAGCTTCGGTTGCGAACGTTTTAGTGACATGAACTTAGGCTCGCTACCTACGATATGGATTGTACTGTTAATATGCATGCTTACATACGAATAAAAACTGTTGTATTTCGTACTGCATAACTATACTAGTTATACTTATGTGCTTATGTGAACTCACCAACATTAGTTGACACTTGCTCTTATGCATGCTTTGCAGGACGCTAGGAGAATCGGATTTTGGGTACGTACGTTGGTTAAACTTTATTTTTTTGGGAACTTGTTTTTAAAACTTTTATCTTGAACTTATTTACATATTGGGCGCTTGTTTTGCGCAACATAACTTTTATAAGCTTCCGCTAAACTTAAACTCTGGTTTTGATATTTCCCGTTTGGAAATATATTTACATTTTGAACCCTTAACTTATGTTTGATGTAACTAATGTCTCGGGTCCTGTTCTGGTTGACACCCCACACGGTAAAACTCCGTTAGTGGAAATTGGGGGTGTGACACATTTGCATATCCGATTCTGAGGGGGAGCCAAAGCAGCAGGTTCCCGAATATACTCCTTCACCAGAGGATCACATACCATCGAGTCCTGAGATGGAGATTCTGAGTGTAGGGACTATCAGGCGATCATTCATACAATCTAGCTTTCTACGACAATTACGACCCCCGAGTCTATGATGACTCGTCTAGAGACCACCTTTTCCCCACCGCTACTACTGGCGGTGCGGCTACTGCAGCCGATACGCCACGTACAACTGATCCCTTCACTCAGTGAGAGCATTCTATACACACTTACGCGTCGTTCCTAGTGGCGGTAGGAATGGATTTATGCTAGGGAGGACATATGGTCTTCCCAGACGCCGCGAGACTGATGACCACCCATATGAGCCTGTGCCCAAGCGACGCCATGTTTCTCAGTTGCCTCACTTATCCTGGATGCCCACTCAGATTCGCACCTGGCGAGAGCGCGAGGGCATACCCAGCTCGTACGAGCAGGGTGAGTCCTATATCCGAGGTGGTGCCACGCGCCGACCTCCCATAGGCATATCCTTCTTCACCAACGAGCTGGTAGCGGATATTGTTCCGTTACTTATTGCTCGCATGAGGCGCTATGAGCAAGGTTTAGCGGTGATCGACGGTGAGATCGCCAGGCTCCCTACTGTGGCTGACCTAGGAGCTCTTGAGACCTAGGTAGCCAAGGTTGCTGGACATATGGGCGCCACCCATGACACCATGGATTCTCTGCATGCTCACATGATCGATGTAAGCATGGCCACAACCGACCTTCTCCTTTCACATGAGGCCCTGCAGATAAGAGTTGCTACTCTCGAAGACATTGCGGGACGCCTCCTTACCTTCCTGACCCTCATGTCCCAGATTACCACTACTTTGGCTCTACCACATGGACCCCCACCCCTCTAGATAGCCTTAGATCAAACATGGTCTTTAGAGCACCATTTTAGTGCTGAAACATATAAGTATTTTGTTGATGTATGTGTACTTTAATGGGATTGCAAGCCTAAGACAAACTTATTACATTTTGATGATCATTGTATGTTTTACGATCAATATGGTGGAATGGGAATGATATTAGTATTATTGTTATTATTATTTCATGTTATTTCACTAATAGAAACAGGGCCTGGCCTTTCTTGATGCGCGAACGATGACGCACGGTTGTTTAATGAAGCGAAAAAATGCGTGTCATAAAACAACTGTCAAGAATTGAAAATTGTTAAGGCTAGATAACGCGCATTATTGGACGTCATAATATTTCTGTCATTAAATAAAGAAACACGGAGTACACTTAAAAAATGCGCGTCATCTTGAATCTGTCGTTTTATGCTTTTTTTCCCGCTAACATATTTCCCCAAATTTTCTTTCCCGCTAACATTTTTCCCCAAAATTTCCCCATTAATCCTATTCAGCTTTTCATTCCCGCTCACCATCGATATTTTGCCCGAATTCCATCTCCTTTAGCTCGACAATTTTCCCTAGGAATCTTATTCTTCTCCCTGTTTCTTCTCTTTGTTATTTAGCATCACGATGGTTCATGGGGTCGATGGGGAGTCGGGGAAGCTCGAGGAAGCGCACGGTTACTTGAAAGGCAGATTAACAAGCCCAAGGGTGCCTCTAATTAGGCTTCCTGTTTTGTGAATCCCGGTCAGAGGGAGAGCGTTGTGGAGTGCTCGATTCCTCCAGGTATTAGGGACGACACTTCCAGAAGGTATTAGGGACGACACCGAGAAGCACACCTTCATAGAGCTAGGGTTCATGGAGAGAAATAAGGACCGAAGAAGACAAGGATGCTCGTCCTGACGCCCCGTCCAAAGCTAGGGTTTGGGATTATGAGTCGTTGAGTGTTCAATGGAGGTTAGTGACTTTTTTTATCGTTCCTTTAAGCGTTTATTGACTGACTGATTCAACGTTTGTTTTTCAATCATCTATTTAATCCATTACGTGTTTTTGATTCTCGATTTCTGAGGGGAATTACGGTAAAACGCTTCTGAAATTGTAACTCTTTGGTTTCTAATTGTGGAAATCAGTAAAACGCTTTTGAAATTGACGATCCCACGTATAAAAATTCTGGGAGATCATACATTGCCAAACTTCTAGGGATTGGTCAAGAAATAAATTGAGTTATTTTGCAAGCTTGTTGTTGTCTGTTTTAGCTTTTTTTTTTGGAAAGGGGTTTCCCCGGTGATTCTATTCCAAAAACAATGAAGTACAAGTAGGAAGGAGAGTCCAACCTAGATCATACATGGGACATGCCCCAGTATGTAAACAATAAAAAACTAAACCAAAAGACCCAACAAAACAACCAAGAAACACCTAGTCTAATGAAAACTAGATCTTCACCGCTGCAAACGCCTGAAATCAACCACCATCATCAAACACATATGCCCTAGAGCAGCTCCAACGCCGGAGCCAAAAGAAGCTAAAGGCTAAACACTTCATAAGAAACCACGTTTAAGCATAGGGGTGCTCGCCCCTTTAGAAGTAGACGCTCCTTTAGAAGTAGACGCTGAATGAGATGTCATAAATTTGCCCATTTCATTATCATCTTCAATAACATCGTCCACCATACTCCCATAACACCCATCATCCACAAAACCATCATATTCATAACCCGAAGAATCGTAATATCCATAGCCATCTAAAGCCTCATAGGAGTTTTTAGTAGAGATTGCAGGCTTAGACGGCTTAGCCGACGGCTTGGGATCAGACGAAGGGGAGGACTTTTTACCATTTCCAGTGACCGGTCTGTACTCGAACTTAGGCTTCTGATTTTTTATAGGGACCCCTTGTTTTTTCGCCTTTTTCTTGTGAGACACTTCAACAAAACCCTGATCATCAGCCTTTTGAGGAGCCGAAGGGGTAGCCGTTCGAACCTGTTTAGGGCAATTAATCTTATGATGGCCAAAAACACAGCAGTGGGAACAGTGAGGAGGTTTCCACTCATACTCCACGGTGACACATTCTTTCACAAAAGAATCCCCATTCAGGTCCGGAATAGCAACCATAACAGTATCCAACAGGTCATGTTCAGCAGAAATAGATATGAGAGCTCGAGCATAGCTACTCCTACCCCAATTATCAACACACATTTCCGAAGAATACGAATCAAGCATAATCGGTACCCCCACTCGAGTAGCAATTAAGCTTAGCCCATCATCAGTGTAAGCCGCGATAGGAACATTGTGGAATTTAACCCACACCGCTACCTGTTTGATGTCATTTTTCTCTAATTTTGTGGTAGGATTCCAAACATTAAGGATAATAGGTTTGTTACGGATAATCCAAGGACCACCTTCTAACACGCCCATCATTCCCTTTTTGGTTGCAAACTTAAAAAAGAAAAATCCGTTCGCATTCATCATTAATTTTTGCAAACCATATTTACCCCATTTAGCCTTGACATAATAGTCGACTACCGGGTAAGCAATCCTCTCATCCAAGAAGTACCCAACAAGAGTAAACGCAAATTTATCTTGAACAATTTTGACCGAATCTTTAGATATAACCACATCAGCATCATCAAGAATTGTTTCACTAACTAAGCATCTGAAATTGACCTGTTTACCCTCACTGAGTTGTACCCTCACAGAGTCTAATTTAATGTATTGGATCATGTAAGTTTTGTGTGAATGTATATGCATATAAAAGGATGAGTAAGAGTGAAAGAGGATCTAACTGTTTATAAATATTTGGAAAATTGGCACCATAAAATATGAACTTTTCACTTTTGGTAAATAATAATCCCACATTTGGATTTGGCAACTGGCGGTCCCAACTTGTCAACTATTTATTTTTAACTGTCCCGCCATTAAAAAATTTAACTCCGTTAACTAAGCTGACATGGAAGCGGATGTGTAATTTTTTAAAATTTTATATTTTTTAAATATCCAGTCATCATCACTATCACCCACCACCACCACCACCACTCCACCACCACCATCACCACCTCCCCACCACCACCATCACCATCACCACCATCACCACTTGCCCATCACCACTTGCCCACCACCATAACCACCCCAAAAGCACTCCGACGCACCAACACCACCCCACTACCACCGTCACTGTCACACCCCCAAATAACCACTAACGGAGTTTATACCGTTAAGGGGTGCGAGCAAACCAGGACCACAACCATTAGTTACAAATACTAAACGAATCAGAGTAAAGTCCAAAACATTCATTTCAAAACGGTTTCAAAAGTTACGCAGCGGAATAAAGGCATAAGTATCTTAGCACTAACCACGTGCTTTACAAATCTTTGTTTCAAATTCAAATTCCCAAATTTAGTTTAATAAAAGTAAATATCTTCTTGTGCCATGCCAACCTCCAGTGGATACTCTTCAACGATCTGCAAAAGTGAAAACCACACAAGTGTCAACCTAACGGTTGGTGAGTTCACAGTGGGCATGTCATGCATTGGCCCGGTCTCATAATCGTAATCGTGTCAACATATACATACGTAATATTTGTTTGTGAAAAGCAATGCTCAGTTATATACGTCAATCCATAAACAATTGTTATTTAGTAAAGTTATTGTCCGTAACAAAGTTATCAGGTATGTACTAGTCTTGTATAATTAAAGTGCTCAACCGATATCGCGGGTAGCTAATCCGTTGTTTCCATGCACTAAGGAAGTTTGTACCAAAGCTGACCATTATGTATCGTAGAGGCGGAGCCTTCAGCCATTTTGTTTTGCGGACATACGACCCCACCCCGTTTACCGTAAAAGGATGGAATAAAAAAGGATGGAATATCTGGAACCGATATCGCCAGCCTCTGATTTTAAATATCTGGAACCCCACAACATTGCTTAAAAAGGATGGAATAAAAAAGGTTACGGTGTGGGTTAAATTTCATAATGTCCCGTTAGCTGCATATTCTGATGAGGGTTTGAGCATAATTGCGTCTAAAGTGGGCATTCCTAAGATGTTAGATTCTTATACTGCATCGATGTGTGTTAATGGGTGGGGTCGTAGTAGCTTTGCTAGAGCGATGCTGGAAATATCTGCAGATTATGAGTTCCAAGACACTGTTATGGTAGCTGTTCCGGACGAGAATGGAGGTGAATCGGTTAAAATTGCTGTTAAGGTTGAATACGAGTGGCAACCTAAGAGATGTTCTATTTGCTGTGTATATGGCCATGACGATGCTAGCTGTCCTAATAAAGTCAAGGATACCCCAGCTGCTGCTGCTGATAACGATGGTTTTGTAGAGCCAAAAAATAGGAAAAAGGCTAAGAAGCAAGTTATTCCCCCTACCAAAGTTGGACATAGGTTCGAATATAGACCGGTGGATAAAGGAAAGGCTACGGGTAAGAAAGTTGATAATGGTAAGAAGCATGAGGATGGAACTGCTGAGGGAAGCACTAGAAATACTCGTGTGGATAAATTGGCTGTTACGGAGAACATTAGTGAGGTGAATCAGGCTACTGGTGATAATGGAAAGAATAAGAAACTAATGCAAGATGCAATGACTACTTCTAATAGGTATGCTTTATTGGGAGGTGAGTACGGGGATTTGAATGTAGAAAATGAGTCGGATACCGGTCCTAGCTCCTATAAGAATAGCTCTTACTATGTACCGCCAGAGGATGATGAGGATGACACTGATACGGTGTATGATGAAACTGCTGAATTTATGGGTTCGGGTGTTGAGGGTGATCCAAAAGGAGCAAGCACTCCTAATGAGGATGTTCTCAATGTATAGTTTCGCTTCTTGGAATATAAGGGGTTTGAATCTTACCCTAAAACAAAAAGAGGTTCGACAGGTGGTGAAAGAATTTAAGTTAAGCATGTTTGCTATCCTTGAATCTCACGTTAAGATTAGCAAGCTGTTTAATGTTTGTAAAAATGTGTTTCGTAATTGGGATTGGACCTCGAATGGAGGTGTGTGTGCTAAGGGTACTCGTATTATTTTGGGCTGGGATTCTAATATATTCGATGTTATGATTGTTGCTCAAACTGATCAAGTGATGCATGCTTTAGTGGTGTGTAAGTATAATGGTAAAAGGTTCTTTTGTTCTTTAATTTATGCGGATAATGACCATGTTAAAAGAAGGAAGTTGTGGGCTGACTTGTGCAAACATAAAAGATTTGTGGATAAAGCTGGTTGGGTCATTCTGGGAGATTTTAACTCGGCGTTGAAAATTGAAGACAAGGTTGCTGGTTCGTCGGGTTATGATGCAGGTATGAGTGACTTCAAGGAGTGTGTTGAAAATATTGAGGCGTTTGATTTGAATGGTAGTGGCATGAATTATACTTGGAATCAAAAGCCTAAAACGGGTATTGGAGTGCTGAAAAAGATTGATAGAGTGCTTGTTAACCTTGCATTCACTGATATGTTTACTGCTTCGAATGCTCTTTTTCTTCCATATCGTGTTTCTGACCACAGCCCTTGTGTGGTCAGGTTGGGGGAAGGTCAGGTTTCAAAGAAACAACCGTTTAAGTTCGCTAATTTTTTGACGTTAAAACCGGAGTTTCTTAACATTGTGAAGGATGGTTGGAATTACGAGGTGAGGGGGGTAGCCCAGTTTATCGTTGCGAAGAGACTAAAAAACCTTAAGCCTATGCTTCGTTCTCTTCTTTACAAGCAAGGAAATCTGCACGATAAAGTTAAAAGCCTTCGTGAGAGACTTGATGTGATTCAAAGAGATATAGATAATGACCCTTTTGATCCTAATTTGCGTGAGCAGGAAATTATATGTCTTCGGGATTTTAAGGAAGCTTCCCTAGATGAGGAACTATTCATTAAGCAGAAATCCAAGGTTCAATGGTTAGCTGCGGGGGATGCTAATACGGCGTTTTTTCATGCTTCGTTAAAAGGTAAAAATCATAGGAGCCGTATTAATTCTATTGTTGGTACCAATGGTATTCGTGTGGGTCTGAATGAAGTCCCTGATGTGTTTGTAAAACACTACGAAGGTTTTTTGGGCAGCAGAGGTGCTATCGGTGATAAGGTCAATCAAGACCTGTTCTTGAATCGTTTGGATACTGTTTCGGCTGGTGCTATGGTTAAGGATGTCTCGGATCAGGAAATAAAAGACACCATGTTCAGTATGGGTGATGACAGAGCTCCAGGGCCTGACGGATTCACAGCTGCGTTTTTTAAGAAGGCCTGGCCTATTATCGGGCAGGATGTTTGTAGGGCTGCGAAGGATTTCTTTTGTACGGGTAGATTGCTTAAGGAATTGAACCACACGATTATTGCTCTAATTCCTAAAGTTTCAACTCCTGATAAAGTGACTGATTATAGACCTATTTCTTGTTGCAATGTGATCTATAAATGTATTAGTAAGATTGTTGCTGATAGGATTAAGGTGGTTCTGGGAGATATTGTTGGTATTAATCAGTCTGCGTTTATTCCGGGAAGAAAAATCTCGGATAATATCTTGATTACGCAAGAGCTTATGCATAATTATCATCGTAATGTTGGAGTGCCAAGGTGTGCTTTCAAAATTGATATTCAGAAGGCTTATGATACGGTGGATTGGGTTTTTCTTGAAGATATTTTGCATGGGTTTGGTTTTGATAGTAAGATGATCAATTGGATTATGACCTGTGTTTCTACTCCGACGTACTCCATTAGTGTTAATGGGGGTATTAATGGTTACTTTAAGGGGAAAAGAGGTCTTAGACAGGGAGATCCTTTGTCCCCTTATTTGTTTACGCTAGTTATGGAGATATTGACTCGTATGCTTCGTCATGAGGTGGAGATGGATCAGGGCTTTAAGTATCATAGTAGATGTGAAAAACAAAAAATTATAAATGTCTGTTTTTTTATTTATCTTTGCTAGAGGAAATCTCCACTCTGCTTTGTGTATTTTCAGATCCTTGTGTAAGTTTTCTAATATATCTGGCTTAGTTCCTAGCCCTCAGAAGAGCACGGGGTTCTTCTGTAATGTGTCTGAACAGGTGAAAGGTGAGATTTTGGAGGCGATGGGAATGGCTCAAGGGTCGCTTCCTGTCCGCTATCTTGGGGTTCCATTGATATCCACGAGGCTGCTTAAAGCTGATTGTACTGTTCTTGTAGAACGTATGGAGGATCGTATTGCTAACTGGAAGAACAGGTTTTTATCTTTTGCTGGTAGGGTTCAGTTAACTAAATCGGTTTTGTCTTCCCTTCATGTCTACTGGTCCTCGGTTTTTATTTTGCCTGCTAGTATATTGAGTGCTTTGGAGGGTAAAATGAGGAATTTTCTTTGGAATCAAGGGACGTTTCAGAAAGGCAAAGCTAAAGTTGCGTGGAGGGATGTTTGTGTTCCAAAAGTTGAAGGTGGGTTGGGCATTCGAAGATTAAGGGACATTAATAATGCCTTGATGACTAACCATATTTGGAGTATTCTTACTAAGCGCGAGTCTCTTTGGGTTGAGTGGGTTTATTCTTATAGGCTTAAGAATAGGTGTTTTTGGGATTGTCGATGTCCGTCGGTGTGCTCCTGGAGCTGGAGAAAGATCATGTCCATTCGTCCTATGATTCGTAGATTTGTTTGGTCTACTATTGGTGATGGAGAATCCACTTATGCTTGGTTCGACAAATGGTTAGATGGTGGGCCGCTGTGTGAGTTTATTACTCCTAGAAACATATACAATTCAGGTTTTACTCTAAATGCTAAGGTGAGTGATATTGTTTATAATGGGCGGTGGGTCTGGCCGATTGATTGGTTGCACTTATATCCTATCATTAAGCAGTCGATGAATCTGATGTTGGTTACGGGTCGAGATGATACGCTTAAATGGAGAGTTGAGGATACTTTACATGATTATTCTTCGTCTATTGTGTGGAGTTCCATTCGGTCTCGTTGTGATAAAGTTGATTGGGCTAAATTGGTGTGGTTTGCTTACTGCGTTCCCCGTCACGCGTTCCTTGCCTGGTTGATTTGTAGAGAGAAATTACTTACTCAAGATAAAATTCTTGAGTGGGGTTTTGAAAGGAGGAAAAACATGAACATGATGTGTTGTATGTTGTGTCAAAGAGGGGTGGATTCACATAAACACCTATTCTTTGAATGTATCTACTCCTTAAAGGTTTGGAAGAAGGTTTGTTTGAAGTCTTGCCTGGTTAATGAGTCCCCGTGTTGGACTGATTTGGCTGCGTATATCCGTGTCAAGCCACAAAAGAGGATTGATATTATAGTTGCTAAACTTGTTCTTCATGCAGCTGCTTACCATATTTGGAGGGAGAGGAATGAGCGAATTTTTCAAAATAATGCTCGTCCTCCGGATAAGGTAGCTGAGGTGATCCTAGAAGATGTGCGTTTGAAGATTCATGGGTCAAAGTTTCGTGACTCTCACCGTGTGAGAGAGGTTCTGGACGTGTGGCTGCAACGAGATGGTCAGTTTGTAGCAACGTAGACATGCGGAGCTTAGGGGGCCTTCACTTCCTATTTGTTATTTAGATAGGTTGTTGGTTGTTCTTTTGATGTTGCCGTTTTGGCTTGTTTGTGGGTGTAGTGTTTTTTTGGTTTTCTTGTCTTTGGGCATGTCCAAAGACTTGAACTAGCTAGGATCCACCTAGCTACTTGTTTTATCTGTTGGGTATATATATAGAATCACCGGGGGTAACCCTTTACCCAAAAAAAAAAAAAAGACCTATGAACACGTTTAGGTCTTAAGTATTAGTTTGGTGTCTAATCTTTACTTAACGTCACTATGGCCCATAACATAGCACGTTGAAACTATGA
>JBCNJP010000023.1:44016545-44454238 GCA_039602395.1 Deinandra increscens subsp. villosa
ATGTATTGTATGCCCCTAGTTTGACTAGGAACATAATTTCTGTTTCCCGTTTAAGACATATTGGATATGATTTTAAAGTTGTTAACAATGATATCCATGTTTCTTTGAATGGTGTGTTTTATTTTAAAGTTATGCCTATAAATGGTATTTATGAATTAGTACTTGAAAACACATCATATGATAGCTCAATATACCAAACTAACACCAAGAAACTCAAAAGAGTTTTGAGTGACACCCACATTTGGCATTGCCGCCTTGGCCATATAAATAAGAATAGCATACTAGCATTACAAAAGAATGGTCTTTTGAAGAGAAACGAACATGATTCATTTGATGTATGCGAATCTTGTTTACAAGGTAAAATGACTAAGGCACCTTTTAGTGGGACCACCGAAAGGGCAAAAGATTTCTAGGGATCATACATTCGGATGTATGTGGACCTTTTAAGCCAACGGATAGGAATGGTGAGAGATACTTCATCACGTTTACCGACTATAGTCGCTATGGGTATGTGTACTTGTTGGCACACAAGTATGAAGCTTTTGAAATGTTCAAAATCTTTAAGAATGAAGTAGAGAATCACTTCAACAAAACAATAAAAATCATTCGTTCGGATAGAGGAGGTGAATATCTAAGTGATGAATTTCAAAGTTATCTTAGGAGTTGTGGGATTGTCTCACAACTCACTCCACCTCGAACACCACAACATAATGGTGTGTCGGAAAGGAGGAATCGAACCCTATTAGAGATGGTACGATCTATGATGAGTAGAAGTTCACTACCTTTATCATTTTAGGGTTATGCCTAGCTCTCAGCGGCCCGTATTTTGAATATGGCCCCGACCAAGAAAGTGGAAAAGACACCCTTTGAATTATGGCATGGAAGAGTTCCATCTTTATCATATCTAAGGGTATGGGGTTGTGAAGCATATGTAAAACACGATGCTTCAAACAAACTAGAACGCCGATCCACTAACTGTATATTTGTAGGATATCCTAGAGATTCTATAGGATATAACTTCTACAATCCAATAGAGCAAAAAGTATTTATTGCTAGAAAGGCTGAATTCTTGGAAACTAAGTTCCTTATGGAAGAAACTAGTGTTAGAACGGTGGAACTTGATGAGGATCAAGAACCACAAGCCGATACACGTTTGGTCGATACTAGCCCACAACAAAAGGTTGTTGAAAATGATCAAATGGTTAATCAAGACACACGTAACGTTCGAAGATCTGGTAGAACTAGTAATCCACCTGAAAGATATGGATTTTTCGTGGAAGGATGCTATGTGGTAGATTCTGATGAACCAACCACATACCATGATGCAATGTCTGAATCTGATTCGGACAAATGGTTGGAAGCCATGAACGTTGAGATGCAATCCATGTATGACAACCAAGTTTGGGATTTGGTTGTGCCACCTCCTAATTCCAAAGTAGTTGGAAGTAAATGGGTTTTCAAAAGAAAGATCGACATGCATGGTAACTTGGACACTTATAAAGCTCGACTTGTAGCAAAAGGTTTCACTTAAACTCAAGGGGTTGATTATGATGAAACTTTCTCTCCAGTGGCAATGCTAAAGTCGATTAGGATAATGTTTGCCATAGCCGCATACTATGATTATGAGATATGACAACCAAGTTTGGGATTTGGTTGTGCTACCTCCTAATTCCAAAGTAGTTGGAAGTAAATGGGGTTTCAAAAGAAAGACCGACAAGTATGGTAACTTGGACACTTATAAAGCTCGACTTGTAGCAAAAGGTTTCACTCAAACTCAAGGGGTTGATTATGATGAAACTTTCTCTCAGTGACAATGCTAAAGTCGATTAGGATAATGTTTGCCATAGCCGCATACTATGATTATGAGATATGGCAAATGGATGTCAAAACGGCTTTCCTAAATGGATATCTTAAGGAAGATGTCTATATGGCTCAGCCTGAAGGTTTTGTGAATCCAAAACATCCTAATAAAGTGTGCAAGTTAAAGAAATCAATCTATGGATTGAAAGAAGCATCAAGGAGTTGGAATCACCATTTTGATGAAGAAATTGAGAAATTTGGATTCATCAAGAACGCTGATGAAGCTTGTGTGTACAAGGAGGCTAGTGGGAGCATTATCACTTTTCTAGTGTTATATGTCGATGACATTCTATTATTTGGAAATGACATTCCAGTCATGGAAGGTGTAAAAGCCTGGCTTGGAAGTTGCTTTTCCATTAAGGATCTAGGTGAAGCCGCCAATATTTTGGGAATAAGGATCTATAGGGATAGATCAAGGCGCTTGATAGGTTTGAGTCAAAGTGCATACATAGATAAGATCTTGAAAAGGTTCAAGATGGAAAACTCTAAGAGAGGTTTGGTGCCTATTTAGAGAGGGACTATACTGAGCACGTCCCAGTGTCCAAGCTCAAGGGATGAGCAACATAGAATGAGTAGGGTCCCATATGCATCTGCTATAGGATCCATCATGTATGCTATGATATGCACTAGACCGGACGTGTCATGTGCTTTAAGCATGACAAGCAGATACCAGCAAAATCCAGGAGATAGTCATTGGATGGCTGTCAAGAGCATATTAAAGTATCTTAGGAGGACTAAGGATATGTTTCTAATATATGGATCTGGTGAGGAGGAACTCATTGTAAAGGGTTACACGGATGCGAGTTTCCAAACGGATCGAGATGATTCTAGATCACAATCAGGGTACATCTTCATTATGAATGGAGGAGCCGTCTCTTGGAAGAGTTCAAAACAAGAGGTGGTTGCATTTTCCACTACGGAATCAGAATACATCGCCGCTTCTTTGGCCGCGCAAGAAGGTGCATGGTTGAAGAATTTCATTGCCGAGCTAGGGGTTGTTCCTACCATTCAAGAACCCCTAGAGATTCTTTGTGATAACACGGGTGCGATTGCTCAAATCAAGGAACCCCGTCATCATCAAAAGACTAGGCATATTGAGTGGAAATTTAACTACATAAGGGATGAAGTTAAAAAGGGAAAGATATGTATTCGCAAAGTTCACACCGATCAAAACATTGCGGATCCACTCACGAAGCTCCTAGAACGGCCAAAGCATGAGCGTCACACTTGTGCCATGGGACTTCGATATTCTAGTGATTGGAATTAGTCTAGTTTTGTATTTGGATATTGGAACGATTGTTATTTTGACACATTTATATGATTATGGTATTTTCATTTAAATTGTGTAATGTTTCATTTTAGCATCTTTTAATCCATGAATAAGATGATTATTCTATACGTCCGTAGTCGATCATATTTGTGGGAACAAATATGAAGGTAAGACTATTATGAACTTGGATTGGTAGATATTCATACGGTATGAATATAGAACAATTGGTTGTTGCCAAAGTTCATAGATATTTGTGGGATACAAATATTGGACTGACCCGCTCTCAAGACTTACTACATGGAATCTTTGTGATTGATCATAAGTAATCTTGAGTAAAGGGGAATATCATTGTATCCTTCGACCTGAGATACATATTGGGTCTTGATATACACTGAATATTATGTCTTGACTTAGTTCTTCGCTGTCCTGAAACATGGCAGTACATAAGGCTAAGCTCAGGTATGATACAAAAGTGTTTGTGAGAGACGTATGTAGTCGAGATGGAATTTGTCCCTCTTATTCGTTGAGAGTTAGATGTCTAAGGCCTGTGATAAAGTTAAATAATCGGAGAATGATCACTCTGTGTCTCCAGGATTTAACATGACATCTGAGACAAAAGGATAAATGATTGATTCACCTAAAACATTTTCAAGTAAGGGACTTGAGGGAGATGATGTTATTGAATGGCACTTCGTCATACGTATTAGGGGTAGTAAACCGATGTTAGGCAGTATTTACTACTTGCGTCAATTTTTTATGAATCTTGTGCAAGTGGGAGATTGTTGGACTCGGTCTGCCCAAGACACATATTAGATTAATATGGCTAGTACGTTATGATCCAAGTCGGGTCATACCCAATAACGAGCTAGACAAACATTTGTGATATTTATTTATGATATGATAATATAAATAAATATTACCTCTTGAATATATATTTAGAAGATGGTTTCTAAATTATAGCACTTAAAAGTAATATGTCACATGGATGATTTATTTTTAGAGAGTACAAGTTATGGAGTTATTTAAATGGATTAAATAACTAAGTGGGTATTTTATAGTTGAAGTAATGGTACTTCATATATAAAATAAAAGACATTTTATTATGTCTTTTTAAAACATAATAAAGGTGGGAAAGTTTTAGGAAAAGAGAGTAATCATTATTTTGCATGTAAGAGACTTGCAAGACACAAAAAGGTGTTTCTCTCTCCTCCTCCCAAGGCAAAATTCGGCCCATGCATCTTTAAAACACCCACTTGATTAATCATGAAACACTACAACCTACATACACTCTCTCTAAGTGTTCTACTTGCTAGAACCGAATTTTACAAGTGCTTTCTAGTGTTCTTCATTGCTTGGAACGGTCCAATAGGAAAAGAAGAATCTTTAAGACAAATCCTAGCAACAAAAGTGTTTGTTGGAACTTCGTGGGTATACAAGCTTGAGGCTTCGTGTCTTCGGAGCTTGTCATTCATGATCCTCATCTCCCTTTTTTTATTCTTGCTTCAAGAAAGGTATATCTAAAACCCACTATGGTTGTGTTTTATTTTGATAGCATACACTCTATATTTGGATCCTCTTTTGTTCGGGTTTCTCTTTGCATGTTAAAATCAGTTTTAACATAACATAACTTCATGAAAGTAAATTTATTCCGCTGCGTTTTACATATTAAATGGTTAATATGACTTTGATAAACCCGTACGAAACCCTACATTCCATCCATCATCATTGCCGCAGATGGTAAGAAATTATGCGGGAAACGATGTGAGCATCTTGTAAGAAAAATTAGGCATAGGAGCCATAGATATATGTATTGGCTGTTGTAGGGACATCCCTTGTGTTGAAGGGTATGGAAACTAGAATGCAAATTGCAAATGAAACATCGGTGCGTAATACAACAAGCCACCCCACGGCCTAGTGGATAACTGGGTCAAAGTTGGGATTATAGAAGTGGGTATGGTAGAACTTACGGGAATATTTGGTCGGGGGCCCGCCCCTATAGGGGAGGGGCCGGTAGCCTTCACACCAAACTAAAATTAGGCCCGGCACCATTCTGGACAGTGAAACCGTGTACGAGACCTCCTTCCGGGAGAGTATCAGGAGGGCGGATGTCGGTATCTACTATCCGAAACATCGGTGTTGTTTATGCTCCTATAGTTACGTTACCAATTCGTGTATATTTGGAGGAGGAGGGGATGCCATGATCTCCTTCTCTACTTATTCGCTTGATGTCACACCCTGTAATTTCTGT
Organism: Deinandra increscens subsp. villosa; assembly: GCA_039602395.1. NCBI lineage: Eukaryota > Viridiplantae > Streptophyta > Magnoliopsida > Asterales > Asteraceae > Deinandra > Deinandra increscens. Next base: position 44,021,924 of record JBCNJP010000023.1, read on the forward strand.
GTCGGGTGTGAACGAGATGGAATCACAGTCAAGGTTACACGAAACGATCTCTGGATGGTTAAACAACTAGAGCCGTTTTAAGGAGTAAAAAACATTTCATTCCAGATTTAGCAGCGGAAAATAATAATAATATGTTTCATTTGTTTCATAGTTTACAAAACAAGTATAAAAAGATTTAAAGACATGACACCGTCAGGTGTTATGTAGTGAAATCTCCAAAAGGCTAGTGTGACCATGACTCCAGATAGTATGATGGATCCTAAAGATAATGCACAAAAGAGGTATTCCATACAAGCAAGCAGCCGATCAAGTACCTGATAATTCATATACTAAAACGGTCAACATAAAGTTGGTGAGTTCACAGGTTTAAGTAAAATAGAACGGTGATTGACAATAAAGTTGGTTTCCTGATGTATCACCCATTTGATAATATGTTAAAATGCTATAAATTATTATTACCATGAACCTTGAATTCGGAAACTAACTGATTACCCACTCATGGTATTCTGTCCAGGATTACCGAACAATGATTATAACATTATGTACCCTATTGACTGAAAACGGTAGTAAGGATTGGAGCTACCAATCAGGGTAGGGGCGTTAACCCAATAGATCTATTCACATGTCATCGTTTTGTTTGAAATTAATCGGATTCAATTAATAGTGGGGCTTTGATCATAACATGAATCAACATGAAAATGACAAGGTGGACGAATAGTTCATGTAACCAATAACAGTAGTAGACCATCTAATTATCAGGCATGATATGTGTTATAAGAATTCTCCCCCAAAAGCAATTTAAACAATTTAAAAGAGGGCAGTGAAGACTCACAAAAATCAGGCAGTGTCTGAATGATGTAATGGCAGATAACAGGTAACCTAGCCGTCCTATATCAATATAAGACAACTTAAGGTCTAGTGTTCGGATTGACAGTTATGTCACTCCCAAATAATGTTCAAGTCTTGACGTCATGATGACCCGGGTGGTTGTTGATAACAGACAGGCTTCAGGAATTATTTATTCTCAATAAATAATTTAATCTTGATAAGGTTCCGGAAAATAAAGTTATATATATTCTCAAAATATATAAAGATTTTCCTATGTTATAAAATGATTTAGGCCGATATTTAATTTAATAAATATTAGTTTGAAACATGGGCTCAATTTCGTTTACAACAGCTGTTGGTGGTAAAAAAAAAAAGCCCGAAATACCCGGGTTTCCACCGGAATTTATCAATTCGCTTTATTTTCCAATATTACTATAAAATAAAGTTATAATAATAAAAATATTCTTATTTTTATTAATGAAATTTCCAGAAAAATATTGTTTTAGGATTTAAACCCTAAAGTGTCGGTTTTGCCAGTACGCGTCCTGTTTTGAAAGTTTTGTCCATGTGGCTAGTTTTAAAGCCCGATAAATTATCCAAACAATTTGAAAATATAACCTAAGCTATCATAGGTCCTAATAAGTGTTCCAAATCAGTTCAAACAATATTTGGTATAACTTTACAAAAATGGGGTTTTCGGGTCTGTTAAAAGTTCGTTTTAAAGTCGGTTTTGACCTAGTTTTAGCTCAAATCAAATGGGATCTTTTTAGCCAAATTTTACAACTCATTAATATGTCTAAGTCCACTGTTAGGAAGTCTAAACATTCTGAAAATATTGGAGTTGACCGGAGGGGTTGTTTTTAGGTTTTTCCGGCTTATGTTTTGCAATTTAGGGGTACTTAGGTTCATTTCCAAGAAAAGTGTCGTTACAAAAGTTGTTTTAAAAGTATCAAAATGAGTCCCTAAGGTTTCGGATCTATCCAAAACGGATCTTGAGCTTTTGGTCGAAAATCTAGTGAAGTTATGCACTTTAAACATGGTTTAAGGAGTATTTAGCATTTCTAAGGCCATGGATCTTAATGTTTAGGCATTTTAACATCTAAAAACATAATCTAAGGGATAGAACATCATCAAATCGTGGGAAACAAGTTCTTATGTTAAAGCTAGTTAGTAAACTAACATCATCAACAAAGATTAACAAAGATTAAGAGTTTTCTAGACTTTTCACCACCAATAATCATCATGGCCATCAAGACTTGCTAACGGAAGTGAATAGATCATGAAAATGAGCAAAGATGCATAATCTAACAAGATGAACTTGAATAAAAAATCATGGAACATACTTCTTCTTGAAAGTTTTTCAAGAAAAGAAGGGAAAAGATGGTGATTATGCTTGTGAATGCCTTTGATCTCCTCTCCTTTTTGTTCCTTGGCCGAAAATCTAGGGAGAGAGAGAGAGAGAGAGACGGTTGAGAGAGTAAGGGAGAGGGTGGTGGGAGCTCTTGAGTTTAGGGTTTGGGTAAAGTGAGCAAGTGTGTGTGTTATGATGTATATATATGATGGGAAGAAAAGAACCAAGGGGGGTGTTTGGGTGCTTGCTCGAAACCGGTTCAGGGGGGGGGGGTTTACGGTATGGGTTAGAAAAGAAAAGATTGTGAGTGATTATGTGTTTGATTGATAAAAGAATAAGTGTGGTGTGTGTGTTGTTGCGTGATCGAGAAAGAAGGGGAAGGAGGGGGGCAGTCGGTCAAAGGGGAAGGGTGAGGGAGGGATGGTGAGGTGATGGATTGGGTAGGGTGGTGGTGGAGTGTTTGGTGAGTGATTGATAATGATGATGATGGGGGTGTAAAAAGGGGTAAGGTGTGCATGGGGATGTGGGGCCGACGTGCATGGTGGCGGCGGTGGTGAGGGTGGCCGACGGTGGTGTCGGGTGGTGGTGTTCGGTGGTTGGTCGCGTCGAGTTACATGCAAACATTGATGATGGTCTATAGTAAAGTCTAGATAAAAATATTTTATTTTTATTGAAAATGTCATACAACAAGTTAAATAGTTACTTAACAAAAATGGTTAAGTTTTTAGACAAAATGCTTAATATTTTCTACGCGTTGGGTTTTCTCGTAAATATTAGACGTCCGGGTTTACAAGTTGATATGTATATAAATATACTACAAAAGTGACGGAAATAATAAATAAAAACATCATTTTTATTTTATTTTATTATTGAAGTTCCATCGATAACAACTATATTAATTTACTATTTATGGCGGTTTGGTTATCGTTTTACCGTATGGTCACGTCAAGACTATATAGAGGTTGGCATAATACGTTATCCAAGTTAACAAACCTAGATTATATGCATATTTAACAGATAAGCACGTAATTCAATGAGGTTTTAGAGTTAGGAAACTTCGGGTTGTCACATTCTCCCCCGGCTCAGCTTTCCGCGTTTTCCAAAACGGGTCACGCCTTTCCACGAGGATACTTTAAGCATGACCCTGTCTCTAACTTTGAACGACAAAGGTTTGCGTCTTGTATCAGCGTAACTCTTCTGACGATCTCGGGCGGCTTTCAAACGGCTTTGAATCTGAGAGACTTTCTCGGTAGCCTTGATGACAATTTCGGGTCCGGTTAACTGGCTGTCTCCGACTTCAAACCAACAGATGGGGTATCGTCACTTTCTACCGTAGAGTGCCTCAAACAGGGCGGCTTGAATACTGGTATGGTAGCTATTGTTATAGGAGAACTCGCAGAGGGGCAAGTGCTCATCCCAGTTCTTACCGAAATCGATTCCGCATGCACGTAACATATCTTTGAGAGTCTGAATGGTTCTTTCACTCTGACCATTGGTCTGAGAATGGTAGGCCATACTCATGTCAAGTTGAGTACCAAGAGCGTCACTTAGAGATTTCCAGAACCTAGAGGTGAATCGGCTGTCACGGTCGGATATGATGGAAACAGGGTTCCATGGCGTGGAGAAAATTTCCTTCAAATAGCGATTTGTACGCAGTCCCATCGAGTCACTTTCCTTCATCGCTAGAAAGTGAGCAGACTTTGTGAGATGGTCGATGATAACCCAGATGGTATCGTTACCGCTACGACTCTTTGGCAGCTTAGTGATGAAATTCATTGCGATGTGCTCCCATTTCCACTCGGGAATAACCGGTTGTACTAATAGACCTGACGAATTCTGATATTCGGCTTTAACCTTTGTGCACGTCAGACACTTCCCAACGTAGGTAGCAATTTCAGTCTTCATGTTAGGCCACCAGTACAGTTCTCGCAAATCATGATGCATTTTATCAGCTCATGGGTGAATGGAATATTTAGACTTATGGGCCTCGTCCATGACTAGTTTCTTCAATCCTCCGTACACGGGTATCCAAAGTTTATTCACGAAATCAAAGGTTCTAACCGGTTTTGTTTCCAACTGGCGGTCCATACCACGTAGGTTTTCGGCTTTGAGGTTTTCTTCCTTTAGGGCTTCCAGTTGGGCTTCATGAATTTGATATGGGAGACCCATACGAATGGTCAACACAAGCGATCGGACTCGGAGAGGCTTCACACGTTCTTTTCTACTCAAGGCATCTGCTACAACATTAGCCTTTCCAGGGTGATAACAGATCTCATAGTCGTAATCACTGAGTAGCTCTACCTATCTTCGTTGTCTCATGTTCAGCTCCTTCTGATTCAGGATATGCTGGAGGCTCTTATGGTCCGTAAAGATAGTGCACTTTGTCCCATACAGGTAGTGTCTCCATATCTTGAGAGCGAATACAACAGCACCGAGTTCTAAGTCATGGGTCGTGTAGTTCTTCTCATGGGTCTTCAATTGGCGAGAATCATAAGCTATAACCTTCTCAAGCTGCATTCGCACGCATCCTAGGCCCTTATGAGATGCGTCGCAGTAGACAGCGAAATTATCAGTTCCTTTAGGTAGGGCGAGAATGGGTGCATTACACAACATCAGTTTCAGCTTCTGGAAGGCGGCTTCAGCTTTGTCATCCCAAACAAATTTCTTCTCTTTCTGAGTCAGTGCAGTCAGAGGCTGGGCTATCTTGGAGAAGTTTACGATAAATATGCGGTAATAGCCAGCCAGACCAAGGAATTGACGGATTTCAGAAGGGGTCGTGGGAGGGTTCCAATCCTTGATTGCTTCAATCTTTGAGGGATCGGCGTGAATACCACGATCGTTAATCACGTGACCAAGAAAATGTCCCTCGCGAATCCAAAATTCGCATTTGGAAAACTTCGCATACAATCTTTCTTTTCTCAGCAACTCCAAATCAGCTTGAGGTGTTGTTCGTGCTCTTTTTCACTACGGGAGTAGATAAGAATATCTTCAATGAATACGATAACGAACTTGTCCAGATAGAGTTTGCACACACGATTCATGAGGTCCATAAATACGGCAGGTGCGTTAGTCAGCCCAAATGGCATGACGAGCAACTCGTAATGTCCATAATGAGTTTGAAATGCGGTCTTGGCAACATCTTCTTCGCGTACTCTTAACAGATTGTATCCTCAGAGCAGGTCAATCTTTGATTAAAAGCTTGACCCTTGAAGTTGGTCAAACAGATCGTCGATTCTCGGGAGCGGGTAGCAGTTCTTCACCGTTAACTTGTTCAGTTCCCGATAATCTATACACATCCGAAAAGATCCATCTTTCTTCTTGACAAACAGAATGGGTGCTCCCCACGGGGAAAAGGCTTGGTCTTATAAACCCTTTGTCAAGAAGTTCTTGCAACTGACTGGACAACTCTTTCATCTCAAGATAGGGCTAAGCGGTAAGGGGCTCGAGCTACAGGTGCAGCTCCAGGGGTAAGGTCGATATGAGCTTCACTTGTCTCGCCAGGGGTAGACTAGGTAAGTCTTCGGGGAAAACATCAGTGAAGTCCTTTACAATCGGCACATCTTTGATCTTTCTCTCTTTCGGCTTCTTCACAACTACGTGAGCTAGAATAGCGTGGCATCCTTTACGTAGGTACTTCCGTGCTTTCATACAGGACACATTATTGAGTTTGGTCCCATAACGGTCTCCTTGAATGGTCAAAGTCTCACCATTCTCGAATGGGATCTTGACTTGCTTCGTGTGATAGACTATCTCTGCACAATTGGCGGATAACCAATCCATTCCAACAACAACGTCAAAGCTTCCAAGCGGGACAGGAAAAAGGTCTATGCGAAATGAATGTCCTGATAACTCTAGTGAATAGTCTCTAAGGGTCCCAGTTGCTTCAATTAACTTACCGTCGACTAACTCAATAGCGTACTTAGTGTCTAAGGGTGTGGGGGTGATTTCTAGTGTTGAACTAAAATCATCATACACAAAGCTTTTATCTACACCGGTATCAAATAAAACAGATGCATAGCGGTTATTAAAGAGAAACGTACACGTCACGGCTTGGGGGTCTTGACGAGCCTCAGAGGCGTTCAACACAAATGCTCATCCGCGAGCAACTTCCGGTGTCATCTTCTTCAACCTAGGACATTCACTCTTGAAATGGCCGGCAGCTCCACATTCACAGCAGTTTCTTGAAGTCTGGGGCTTGGTGGATCGATTCGGGTAATCCCTGAGTATATGGCCTTTAGCCATGCAGTTCCTGCAGCAGATGCTACTGTAGTCGAGAGAGTGGCCCAGGTTACACTTGCTGCAGAGAGGGTGGGTTCCAGTGTAGCTAGCCTTCTTAGGGTCCTTAGCTGGTGTAACGGCTACGTAGGCCTTGATGGCTTCCGGGGCTTTCTCAACAGGAGCTTCTATTTGCTTCTTCTTCTTCCAGTCATGACCACGTTTACGCTTGTGGTCGGGCTTCTTGCTTTCACTTAAAGTAATGGGGAGGGCAACATGTTTAGCTTCGACAGTTTTCTTCGCGAACTGGATGCCTTGGCGGGACGCTTGGTAAGTCAAGCTGTGTGCTTGACGCACGGCACCTTGAAGCGTTTCAGGGTTAGATGACATAACATTCCCTTGAATGACAGGGGCAAGTCCCCAAACATACATCTCAATTTTCTTGTAGAGCGGTGTCACCGTGGAAGAGCATAGGTGAGCAAGCTCATGAAAGCGCTTAGTATAACCGGCAATGTCAGCTCCGATCATAGTCAAGTTCCAAAACTCTACTTCCAATCTCTGAAGTTCCTCTCTCAAGTAGTACTCGCCTCCCATGATACCTTCATGTCATCCCACGACATGGCATAAGCAAGATTGTCACACCCCCAAAATACCACTAACGGAGTTTATACCGTTAAGGGGCGCGACTAGACCAGGATCCACAACCACAGTTACAAATACTAAACGAATCAGGGTTAGTTCAAAACACAAATTATAGATAAAGTCTCAGATACAACGCAGCGGAATAAAATATTGTCTTATAGCACTAACCACGTGCTTTACAAAGTTAACATTGTTTTAAAATTCCCAAGTTAAGTTTTAAACAGAAATAAACGTCTTCTTGTGCCATGCCAACCTCCAGCGGATACTCCTTAGCGATCTGCAAAAGTTTAAACCACGCAAGTGTCAACCTAACGGTTGGTGAGTTCACAGTGGGCTTGTCATGTATTGGCCCGGTCTCATAATCATAGTTCGTATCAAAATGTACTTACAAAATATTCATTTGTGAAAAGCAATGCTCGTATTTAATTCTCAGTTTATAAAAGGTTTGTCCGTGACCACGTCATCGGGTATGTACTAGTTCCGTAAAGTTAAAGGACTCAACCGATATCGCGGGTAGCTAATCCGTTGTTCCATGCTCTAAGGAAGTTTGTACCAAAGCTGACTTATTTTGTGGGGGCCGAGCCATCCCGTACGGTGCGGACCAAGTCATCGCGTTTTCTGCCTCCCCCGTGTCCTCTCGGGACCACGGTCATATAGGCTGATATTGTTCCTCCGTGCACTCCCCGTGCCACGGGGCGGAGTTTGTCAAACTCCAGTAGATCTACCCAACATCCCCTCGCTTTCACAAATTAATGGCACAATTAAGTTGAGGACTTTTAAGTTATAAGGCATCCTTAGAAAACATGTGATATCATATGGTTTAGACTTTAACCTACACTAGCCATATTAAAATGTTTTCAGTTTTGTTTCAAAAGCAGTTTGATCAGAATTCACAAGTGTTCCCATAAAACACTTCAGTTCATCAAGTGGGTGCCGAGCATCCCGTGTTCTCAAGTTTATCAGTGAGGTGCCTAGCACTCTCGAGTTTGTCAGCATTGCTTTCGTTAAGTAATTCTGTGTGGCCCAACGGACTCACGGTAAGCGGGTTAGTGACACTCACCTTTGGTTGCACTGCTACACTTCAAGTAAATCCAAATATTGTTGTTTAACGAAGACCTAGAACACGTTTAGGTCTTAAGTATTAGTTTCGTGTCTAATCTTTACTTAACGTCACTATGGCCCATAACATAGCACGTTGCAACTATGACTCGACATACCGACACACGGCACCAATGGTTGATCATAAACAAGGGTTCATATAAATCAGATATCGAGCATGTTTCATCATGGCATAATCATGTAAGTCATGGCATAACACTTAAGCAAATTTCACAAGTTTGGTTTTTAGGTCAAGTCTTAGTTTCGCTAGCATAGTTTCGCTAGGCAGTTTCGCTAGGTGCACGGGCAGCACTTTCGCTAGGCAATGCCCGGCAACACAGTTTCGCTAGGCTAGTTTCGCCCGAAACTGCTGACGCAGTTTCGCTAGCCTAGTTTCGCAGGGAAACTGGTTTGAACTTTCGTTCGGGTATTTCGCTCGATAGTTTCGCTCGAGCTGGTCTGGTCAGATTCCCGGCGACACTATAGTTTCGCTGGTCAGTGTCGCTGGAAGGAGATGCAATTTCGCTACTTAATTTCGCCCAGAGAACAACAGTTTCGCTGGTCGCGAAAAACATACGGATTTGCCTAAAAATCAACCTAACAGCTTCTGATCATACATGCAATTCATTATCTAGTATCCATAGGCATTTACTAACATAAATCAAGCAACTTTAACAAGTTTAACATGCATTTTGATCATCAAATCTCTAAAATAGGTTCAAAACCCTAAAATGACCTATTTTGCACAAATCTCTAACATGAATGGATTTCACACGTAAAGTTACCAACTTTATTACAGATCTAGCATCCTAAAGCATATATACAGAAGATCAAGCAATATCATGAAGGTTTGAGCATGTTTTAGGAAGAAAACATATAGAAAACACATAAAGCATAGTTTTTGGGACTCACGGTTGATTCTAGAATCGATAGAGGAGATGAGATGATGGTCTAGAGGCTGAGATCTTGGTCTCTTGGTGGTATTCTCGGCTGACCAGGTTCCATAGAAGTGTATGTGTGTGTTGGTTGTGAAATGAGGCAAATGAGGCTACTAGGGTTCATTAAGTTTATTTATATCAGAGGCTAGTTTCGCTGGCAGTTTCGCTGGCTGGCGAAACTGGCTCTGATCTCGGGTACATTGATCAGTCTAGCCAGCTACCGGGCGAATCTGTAGTTTCGCTCGGTAGTTTCGCTGACTACCAAATTTAGGCAATTTTCACATAATCAAGTATTTACAATTAATCATGCTATAATAATAAGTCATGTATTTAAATCACATTGCACATAAGGACAATCAATGATGAACACATAACACATATGGACGGGTTTGGTGATCAACCAAAGGTCGTGGACGTATTCGGCCTAGTTATGCATTAGCTACTTATAACGTAACTAACGGGTTTGTCTAACGGAAGTTAACCTTGAAATTCTCGGGTGTCACATCATTCCCCTGAAATTGGAATTTTCGTCCCGAAAATTATTCTTGTGTCGTAGCGTTCGCAGCATCAGCTGTCGTCGTTGCTATCGTCGCTGGGGAAAGAAAGCAAAAAGTTTTAGGGTTGTCACATCCTCCTCCCGTTAAGGAATTTTGGTCCCCAAAATTAAATCATACCATGAGTTTCCGTGGACGTTTGCTCGAACAGGTGAGGATACTTTTTCTTCATCTGATCCTCACGTTCCCAAGTATATTCAGGTCCACGTCTTGAGTTCCATCGCACCTTGACGATCGGAATCTTGCTACGTTTGAGGGCTTTCTCCTCGCGTCCCATGATTTCTACTGGTTGCTCAATGAATCTTAGATGTTCGTCAATTTCCAATTCCTCCAGAGGAATTATTTCGATGTCTTCAGCCAGACACTTCTTTAGATTGGAAACGTGAAACACGTTGTGAACTCCATCGAGTTCAGCAGGGAGTTGCAATCGATAGGCCACCGGGCCTACTTCCCCAATAATTTCAAACGGACCGATGTAGCGAGGATTTAACTTTCCACGCTTCCCGAAGCGTATCACTCCCTTCCAAGGAGATACCTTCAACAATACTTTGTCACCCACCTCAAACTTTAGAGGTTTTCGGCGTTTGTCGGCGTAACTCTTTTGTCGATCACGTGCTGCAGCTAACCGTTGCCTAATTTGAATAATCCGTTCGGTCATATCATGGATAACTTCCGGTCCAGTGAGTCCTTTCTCACCTGTTTCAGCCCAACACACGGGCGATCTACATTTTCTGCCATATAGTGCTTCAAAAGGTGCAGCACCTATACTTGAATGATAACTATTGTTGTACGAGAACTCCACCAGTGGAAGGTGAGTCTCCCAATCCTTTCCAAAATCAAGGACACAAGCTCGGAGCATATCTTCTAAGGTTTGAATCGTTCGTTCCGTCTGACCATCAGTCTGCGGGTGATAAGCTGTACTCATGTCTAGTCGGGTTCCCAATGCTTCCTGCATTGATTGCCATAACCGGGAAGTGAATCGAGGATCTCGATCAGAAATGATAGTCTTAGGCACACCGTGAAGCTTCACAATTTTGTCGATGTACAGTTTTGTCAATTTATCCATATTATCACTTTCCTTCATCGGAATGAAATGTGCAGATTTGGTTAACCGATCGATGACAACCCAAATCGCATCCGGTTGATTTGATCGATGAGGTAATCCCGTTACAAAATCCATGGAGATGTCCTCCCATTTCCATTCTGGGATCTTTGGTTGTTGTAGTAAACCAGAAGGCTTTTGATATTCAATCTTGACCCTTGAACATGTTAAACACTTAGCCACATATCGAGCAATGTCGGCTTTCATATTCGGCCACCAATAAAGATTCTTCAAGTCCTGATACATTTTATCCGATCCAGGGTGCACCGAATATCTTGACTTGTGAGCCTCGTCCATCACGAGCTCACGGAGATTTCCAAACATTGGAACCCAGATTCTGTCATTATAATACGTGAGTCCATCGGACTTAACTTCAGAATGGCCATCTACACCACGCAGTGCTTCAGCTGCGAAGTTTTCTGCTTTCAAAGCTTCTCGTTGGCAGTCACGGATCCGATCCGGTAATCCTGAATGTATAGTAAGTTGAAGCGCTCGTACCCGACGAGGCTTTTCGTATTCTTTTCTGCTTAGGGCATCGGCCACCACGTTGGCTTTTCCAGGATGATACTTAATAGCCAAATCATAATCGTTTAGTAACTCGACCCACCGTCGTTGTCGCATGTTGAGGTCTTTCTGATCGAAGATGTGCTGTAGACTTTTGTGATCGGTGAATATCGTGCACTTTGTTCCATATAGGTAATGTCTCCAAATCTTAAGTGCATGAACAACGGCTCCCATTTCCAAATCATGCGTTGTATAATTCTTTTCTGTATCCTTTAGTTGCCTGGACCCATAGGCAATTACTTTATCTCGTTGCATCAACACGCAACCGAGTCCTTGGATTGATGCATCGCAATAAACTACAAAATCGTCAACTCCATCGGGTAACGCAAGAATTGGAGCCGAACATAACATATCTTTGAGCGTTTGGAATGCGCGCTCTTCCTTCTCACCCCATCTGTATTGCACTCCTTTGTGCGTTAAGGCCGTTAAGGGTTGAGCCAGTTGAGAGAAACCCTTAATAAACCTTCGATAATATCCGGCAAGTCCTAAAAATTGTCGGATTTCTGTTGGCGCTCTTGGGGTAGACCAGTTCTTAATTGCTTCCACTTTGGCTGGATCTACATGGATTCCTTCCTCATTAACAATGTGTCCAAGAAACTGGACTTCGCGGATCCAAAAATCGCATTTCGAAAACTTAGCATAAAGCTGTTCCTTGCGGAGCAATTCCAATATAAGTCGCAGATGCTCCTCGTGTTCTTCCTTTGACTTGGAGTAGATCAAAATATCGTCGATGAAGACTATCACAAACTTATCGAGGTACGGCTTGCACACTCGATTCATCAGATCCATAAATACGGCAGGTGCATTGGTTAGCCCAAACGGCATAACCAGGAACTCGTAGTGTCCATACCGAGTTCTGAAAGCTGTCTTAGGTACATCCTCATCACGAACGCGAAGTTGGTGATATCCAGACCGTAGATCAATCTTTGAAAAGTAGCTTGAACCCTGTAGTTGATCGAAGAGATCGTCGATTCGAGGAAGTGGATACCGATTCTTGATCGTAACTTTGTTAAGCTCTCGGTAGTCAATGCACATGCGGAACGTTCCATCCTTCTTCTTAACAAACAGTACCGGAGCTCCCCATGGAGACGAACTTGGACGAATAAACCCCTTGTCGAGTAGCTCTTGCAGTTGTGAGGAGAGTTCGTTGAGTTCACTTACAGCCAATCGGTAAGGTGCGCGTGCGATCGGAGCGGCACCTGGAGCTAAATCAATCCCAAACTCAACTTGTCGAAACGGAGGCAAACCAGGCAGATCTTCAGGAAATACATCTTGAAAGTCGCGAACTATCGGGTAATCATCAATTTTGCGCTCGGGATGTGTCGTGTCAGTGACGTTTGCAAGAATCGCGAAGTGACCCTTACGGAGGCATTTCTGAGCTTTGAGAAACGAGATAATACCAGTTACTACTCCACCTTTTTCACCTTGAACCGTTAATTCTTTGCCGTCTTCGAGTGGAATACGAACCACTTTTTCCTTACATAAAATTTCAGCCCGATTCTCGGATAACCAATCCATTCCTACTATAACGTCGAAACTACCAATTGGGAAAGGCATAAGGTCGATTCCTAGGGTATGGCCCGCTAGTTCTAGCTTACAATCCTTAACTATCTGGGTAGTATCATGAAGTTTACCATTTGCTAGTTCTACCACATATTTAGCGTCTAGGGCAATCGGTTTAGCATTAATTATTCTAGCAAATTTAGTGGAAATAAAACTTTTCTCAGCACCAGAATCAAATAAAACAGTAGCAAAGAAACCGTTCAAAATAAATTTACCGTTGATCACGTTGGCATCATTGCGAGCTTCACCCTGGCCCATGACGAAAGCTCGACCTCTACCATTTCCACCATTCCCGTTTCCACCATTACCATTGCCATTCCCATTACCATTTCCTCCACCGTTACCATTCCCACCGTTATTCCCCTGATTGCCATTACCTTGTCTTCTTAACTGAGGGCAGTCTCTCTTGATGTGACCTTGAGCACCACACTCAAAGCAGCCACGGGCTCCCCCATTGTTGTTGTTCTGGTTCTGACCGTTGTTGTTCCCATTACCCCGATTGTTCCCATAGTTGTTGTTTCTTCTGGGGCGATTTTGTTGTTCGGGCAAGGTCGCCCAACAGTCTTTTGCTTCGTGGCCTCCCTTGCCACACCTTTCACAGTTCACATTCTTCCTACAAGCACCAGCATGATGCTTCCCACATCTGTTGCACAAGGGCAGGTTACCCCTGTAGTTGCCTTGACCATTGCCACCCTGGCGGTAGTTGCTACTGTTGTTCCCTGATCTCTTGCTTTGACCTTGGGAGTTGAAAGACCTCCCAGTGCTATTACCCACACTCTGAACATTCATCGAGTTCTCAGGAGCTTCATCTTCAGCTTTTCTTTTGCCACTTAAGGCAGTCTTTTCAGTGGCTTTCGCAGGTAGCGTACCTTTCTCGACCTCTTGATCAGTAAGCTTGTGAGCCAAACGAATGGCTTGCTGCACGTTTGCGGGGTTGCTGGCAGTCACCAATCCCTTGATTTGAGGCGCGAGGCCTTCCAGGTAACGCTCGATGCGTTTGAACTCAGCGTCGACCATTGAGGGGCACAAGACCTCATATTCGTGATATCGTGCAGTGTACTGTTCAACTTCAGACCCAGACATCTTCAAATTCAGGAATTCACCCTCAAGCTTCTTGACTTGATCACGTGGACAGTATTCTTCCATGATCAGCTCCTTAAATGCTGCCCACTGCATGTTATCAGCCGCTTCTAGCCCAACCATCTGAATTTCAGCGTTCCACCAGGAGAGTGCAGCTCCTTCGAAAGTACCAGTAGCAAACTTAACCTTGCTTTCAGCTGGGCAATTACACATGGAGAAGACCTTCTCGGACTTCTCAATCCATCGGAGGAGTCCTACAGCTCCTTCTTCGCCGGAAAACGTCATCGGCTTGCAGTCCATGAAAGACTTGTACGTGCAGTGGTGTTGGTTTCCTGATGCATAAATAGTTCGGACTTTAAAATTAAACAGGTCATGATATAATTGCTTTGTGCCTTAACCGGCATAATAGTTACCCTGTGCGGCATATGCAGCTTGGACGGCTGCCACCGCGGCTTGCACATGTTCAGCAATCATCGCTTGCAGCTGTGCAGGCGTCATGTTAATACCGCCTCTTCCGTTTCCTCTTCCAGACATCTTGCTGAACAGTTAAAGTAGCCAGTGTTCAGTCACAGTTATATTCTTATACATATCCCATAATATGTATATTAGCCAGTTCCCGTTATCCCACTATTAGTCCAGAAGAATTTTCGTGCAAAATCGAGGCGTCGTCGAAGAACGTCGTAATTGCTATCGTCGAAGGTCGGCTTCCCATAAAGTCACCGTCGGCGTAGTCGTCGTAGTAGAAATCAGGACGTAGCGTGTAGCATCGTTTCGTTGTCGCTTTCCCCAGAGTAGTGTGCGTATTCGCGGTCGCATTTCGTATTCGTGTGTGAAAATTTCCTAAGGTCTTTCCGTTAGACTACTTAGACACGGTCTATATATATACTTATATATATATATATACATATATCTGTACGTACTAAGCTTTTACTTACACAGCAGAGCGAGTATCCCAGGTTGGCACGTAAAAATTTTGTCTTTGGGAATTTGTTTGTTTGTTTTGTAACCAAGGTTTTCAAGTTGCAGTTTCCAAATCGTTTTCAAAAATGATTCCAGTTCTCTGCAACCTATGGCTCTGATACCAATCTGTCACACCCCCAAAATACCACTAACGGAGTTTATACCGTTAAGGGGCGCGACTAGACCAGGATCCACAACCATAGTTACAAATACTAAACGAATCAGGGTTAGTTCAAACACAAATTATAAATCAAAGTTTCAAACACAACGCAGCGGAATAAAATATTGTCTTTAGCACTAACCACGTGCTTTACATAGACATTGTTTTAAATTCCCAATTTAGTTTAAATCAAAACAAAGGTCTTCAAGTGCCATGCCAACCCGCTCCGGATACTCCTTAGCGATCTGCAAAAGTTTAAACCACGCAAGTGTCAACCTAACGGTTGGTGAGTTCACAGTGGGCTTGTCATGCATTGGCCCGGTCTCATAATCATAGTTCGTATCAAAATGTACTTACAAAATATTCATTTGTGAAAAGCAATGCTCGTATTTAATTCTCAGTTTATAAATGGTTTGTCCGTGACCACGTCATCGGGTATGTACTAGTTCCGTAAAGTTAAAGGACTCAACCGATATCGCGGGTAGCTAATCCGTTGTTCCATGCTCTAAGGAAGTTTGTACCAAAGCTGACTTATTTTGTGGGGGCCGAGCCATCCCGTACGGTGCGGACCAAGTCATCGCGTTTTCTGCCTCCCCCGTGTCCTCTCGGGACCACGGTCAAATAGGCTGATATTGTTCCTCCGTGCACTCCCCGTGCCACGGGGCGGAGTTTGTCAAACTCCAGTAGATCTACCCAACATCCCCTCGCTTTCACAAATTAATGGCACAATTAAGTTGAGGACTTTTAAGTTATAAGGCATCCTTAGAAAACATGTGATATCATATGGTTTAGACTTTAACCTACACTAGCCATATTAAAATGTTTTCAGTTTTGTTTCAAAAGCAGTTTGATCAGAATTCACAAGTGTTCCCATAAAACACTTCAGTTCATCAAGTGGGTGCCGAGCATCCCGTGTTCTCAAGTTTATCAGTGAGGTGCCTAGCACTCTCGAGTTTGTCAGCATTGTTTTCGTTAAGTTATTCTGTGTGGCCCATCGGACTCACGGTAAGCGGGTTAGTGACACTCACCTTTGGTTGCACTGCTACACTTCAAGTAAATCCAAATATTGTTGTTTAACGAAGACCTAGAACACGTTTAGGTCTTAAGTATTAGTTTCGTGTCTAATCTTTACTTAACGTCACTATGGCCCATAACATAGCACGTTGCAACTATGACTCGACATACCGACACACGACACCAATGGTTGATCATAAACAAGGGTTCATATAAATCAGATATCAAGCATGTTTCATCATGGCATAATCATGTAAGTCATGGCATAACACTTAAGCAAATTTCACAAGTTTGGTTTTTAGGTCAAGTCTTAGTTTCGCTAGCATAGTTTCGCTAGGCAGTTTCGCTAGGTGCACGGGCAGCACTTTCGCTAGGCAATGCCCGGTAACACAGTTTCGCTAGGCTAGTTTCGCCCGAAACTGCTGACGCAGTTTCGCTAGCCTAGTTTCGCAGGGAAACTGGTTTGAACTTTCGTTCAGGTATTTCGCTCGATAGTTTCGCTCGAGCTGGTCTGGTCAGGTTCCCGGCGACACTATAGTTTCGCTGGTCAGTGTCGCTGGAAGGAGATGCAATTTCGCTACTTAGTTTCGCCCAGAGAACAACAGTTTCGCTGGTCGCGAAAAACATACGGATTTGCCTAAAAATCAACCTAACAGCTTCTGATCATACATGCAATTCATTATCTAGTATCCATAGGCATTTACTAACATAAATCAAGCAACTTTAACAAGTTTAACATGCATTTTGATCATCAAATCTCTAAAATAGGTTCAAAACCCTAAAATGACCTATTTTGCACAAATCTCTAACATGGATGGATTTCACACGTAAAGTTATCAACTTTATTACAGATCTAGCATCCTAAAGCATATATACAGAAGATCAAGCAATATCATGAAGGTTTGAGCATGCTTTAAGAAGAAAACATATAGAAAACACATAAAGCATAGTTTTTGGGACTCACGGTTGATTCTAGAATCGATAGATGAGATGAGATGATGGTCTAGAGGCTGAGATCTTGGTCTCTTGGTGGTATTCTCGGCTGACCAGGTTCCAGAGAAGTGTATGTGTGTGTTGGTTGTGAAATGAGGCAAATGAGGCTACTAGGGTTCATTAAGTTTATTTATATCAGAGGCTAGTTTCGCTGGCAGTTTCGCTGGCTGGCGAAACTGGCTCTGATCTCGGGTACATTGATCAGTCTAGCCTGCTACCGGGCGAATCTGTAGTTTCGCTCGGTAGTTTCGCTGACTACCAAATTTAGGCAATTTTCACATAATCAAGTATTTACAATTAATCATGCTATTCACAATAATAAGTCATGTATTTAAATCACATTGCACATAAGGACAATCAATGATGAACACATAACACATATGGACGGGTTCGGTGATCAACCAAAGGTCGTGGACGTATTCGGCCTAGTTATGCATTAGCTACTTATAACGTAACTAACGGGTTTGTCTAACGGAAGTTAACCTTGAAATTCTCGGGTGTCACATCATTCCCCTGAAATTGGAATTTTCGTCCCGAAAATTATTCTTGTGTCGTAGCGTTCGCAGCATCAGCTGTCGTCGTTGCTATCGTCGCTGGGGAAAGAAAGCAAAAAGTTTTAGGGTTGTCACATCCTCCTCCCGTTAAGGAATTTTGGTCCCCAAAATTAAATCATACCATGAGTTTCCGTGGACGTTTGCTCGAACAGGTGAGGATACTTTTTCTTCATCTGATCCTCACGTTCCCAAGTATATTCAGGTCCACGTCTTGAGTTCCATCGCACCTTGACGATCGGAATCTTGCTACGTTTGAGGGCTTTCTCCTCGCGTCCCATGATTTCTACTGGTTGCTCAATAAATCTCAGATGTTCGTCGATTTCCAATTCCTCCAGAGGAATTATTTCGATGTCTTCAGCCAGACATTTCTTTAGATTGGAAACGTGAAACACGTTGTGAACTCCATCGAGTTCAGCAGGGAGTTGCAATCGATAGGCCACCGGGCCTACTTCCCCAATAATTTCAAACGGACCGATGTAGCGAGGATTTAACTTTCCACGCTTCCCGAAGCGTATCACTCCCTTCCAAGGAGATACCTTCAACAATACTTTGTCACCCACCTCAAACTTTAGAGGTTTTCGGCGTTTGTCGGCATAACTCTTTTGTCGATCACGTGCTGCAGCTAACCGTTGCCTAATTTGAATAATCCGTTCGGTCATATCATGGATAACTTCCGGTCCAGTGAGCCCTTTCTCACCTGTTTCAGCCCAACACACGGGCGATCTACATTTTCTGCCATACAGTGCTTCAAAAGGTGCAGCACCTATACTTGAATGATAACTATTGTTGTAAGAGAACTCCACCAGTGGAAGGTGAGTCTCCCAATCCTTTCCAAAATCAAGAACACAAGCTCGGAGCATATCTTCTAAGGTTTGAATCGTTCGTTCCGTCTGACCATCAGTCTGCGGGTGATAAGCTGTACTCATGTCTAGTCGGGTTCCCAATGCTTCCTGCATTGATTGCCATAACCGGGAAGTGAATCGAGGATCTCGATCAGAAATGATAGTCTTAGGCACACCGTGAAGCTTCACAATTTTGTCGATGTACAGCTTTGTCAATTTATCCATATTATCACTTTCCTTCATCGGAATGAAATGTGCAGATTTGGTTAATCGATCGATGATAACCCAAATCGCATCCGGTTGATTTGATCGATGAGGTAATCCCGTTACAAAATCCATGGAGATGTCCTCCCATTTCCATTCTGGGATCTTTGGTTGTTGTAGTAAACCAGAAGGCTTTTGGTATTCAATCTTGACCCTTGAACATGTTAAACACTTAGCCACATATCGAGCAATGTCGGCTTTCATATTCGGCCACCAATAAAGATTCTTCAAGTCCTGATACATTTTATCCGATCCAGGGTGCACCGAGTATCTTGACTTGTGAGCCTCGTCCATCACGAGCTCACGGAGATTTCCAAACATTGGAACCCAGATTCTGTCATTATAATACGTGAGTCCATCGGACTTAACTTCAGAATGGCCATCTACACCACGCAGTGCTTCAGCTGCGAAGTTTTCTGCTTTCAAAGCTTCTCGTTGGCAGTCACGGATCCGATCCGGTAATCCTGAATGTATAGTAAGTTGAAGCGCTCGTACCCGACGAGGCTTTTCGTATTCTTTTCTGCTTAGGGCATCGGCCACCACGTTGGCTTTTCCAGGATGATACTTAATAGCCAAATCATAATCGTTTAGTAACTCGACCCACCGTCGTTGTCGCATGTTGAGGTCTTTCTGATCGAAGATGTGCTGTAGACTTTTGTGATCGGTGAATATCGTGCACTTTGTTCCATATAGGTAATGTCTCCAAATCTTAAGTGCATGAACAACGGCTCCCATTTCCAAATCATGCGTTGTATAATTCTTTTCTGTATCCTTTAGTTGCCTGGACCCATAGGCAATTACTTTATCTCGTTGCATCAACACGCAACCGAGTCCTTGGATTGATGCATCGCAATAAACTACAAAATCGTCAACTCCATCGGGTAACGCAAGAATTGGAGCCGAACATAACATATCTTTGAGCGTTTGGAATGCGCGCTCTTCCTTCTCACCCCATCTGTATTGCACTCCTTTGTGCGTTAAGGCCGTTAAGGGTTGAGCCAGTTGAGAGAAACCTTTAATAAACCTTCGATAATATCCGGCAAGTCCTAAAAATTGTCGGATTTCTGTTGGCGCTCTTGGGGTAGACCAGTTCTTAATTGCTTCCACTTTGGCTGGATCTACATGGATTCCTTCCTCATTAACAATGTGTCCAAGAAACTGGACTTCGCGGATCCAAAAGTCGCATTTCGAAAACTTAGCATAAAGCTGTTCCTTGCGGAGCAATTCCAATATAAGTCGCAGATGCTCCTCGTGTTCTTCCTTTGACTTGGAGTAGATCAAAATATCGTCGATGAAGACTATCACAAACTTATCGAGGTACGGCTTGCACACTCGATTCATCAGATCCATAAATACGGCAGGTGCATTGGTTAGCCCAAACGGCATAACCAGGAACTCGTAGTGTCCATACCGAGTTCTGAAAGCTGTCTTAGGTACATCCTCATCACGAACACGAAGTTGGTGATATCCAGACCGTAGATCAATCTTTGAAAAGTAGCTTGAACCCTGTAGTTGATCGAAGAGATCGTCGATTCGAGGAAGTGGATACCGATTCTTGATCGTAACTTTGTTAAGCTCTCGGTAGTCGATGCACATGCGGAACGTTCCATCCTTCTTCTTAACAAACAGTACCGGAGCTCCCCATGGAGACGAACTTGGACGAATAAACCCCTTGTCGAGTAGCTCTTGCAGTTGTGAGGAGAGTTCGTTGAGTTCACTTACAGCCAATCGGTAAGGTGCGCGTGCGATCGGAGCGGCACCTGGAGCTAAATCAATCCCAAACTCAACTTGTCGAAACGGAGGCAAACCAGGCAGATCTTCGGGAAATACGTCTTGAAAGTCGCGAACTATCGGGTAATCATCTATTTTGCGCTCGGGATGTGTCGTGTCAGTGACGTTTGCAAGAATCGCGAAGTGACCCTTACGGAGGCATTTCTGAGCTTTGAGAAACGAGATAATACCAGTTACTACTCCACCTTTTTCACCTTGAACCGTTAATTCTTTGCCGTCTTCGAGTGGAATACGAACCACTTTTTCCTTACATAAAATTTCAGCCCGATTCTCGGATAACCAATCCATTCCTACTATAACGTCGAAACTACCAATTGGGAAAGGCATAAGGTCGATTCCTAGGGTATGGCCCGCTAGTTCTAGCTTACAATCCTTAACTATCTGGGTAGTATCATGAAGTTTACCATTTGCTAGTTCTACCACATATTTAGCGTCTAGGGCAATCGGTTTAGCATTAATTATTCTAGCAAATTTAGTGGAAATAAAACTTTTCTCAGCACCAGAATCAAATAAAACAGTAGCAAAGAAACCGTTCAAAATAAATTTACCGTTGATCACGTTGGCATCATTGCGAGCTTCACCCTGGCCCATGACGAAAGCTCGACCTCTACCATTTCCACCATTCCCGTTTCCACCATTACCATTGCCATTCCCATTACCATTTCCTCCACCGTTACCATTCCCACCGTTATTCCCCTGATTGCCATTACCTTGTCTTCTTAACTGAGGGCAGTCTCTCTTGATGTGACCTTGAGCACCACACTCAAAGCAGCCACGGGCTCCCCCATTGTTGTTGTTCTGGTTCTGGCCGTTGTTGTTCCCATTACCCCGATTGTTCCCATAGTTGTTGTTTCTTCTGGGGCGATTTTGTTGTTCGGGCAAGGTCGCCCAACAGTCTTTTGCTTCGTGGCCTCCCTTGCCACACCTTTCACAGTTCACATTCTTCCTACAAGCACCAGCATGATGCTTCCCACATCTGTTGCACAAGGGCAGGTTACCCCTGTAGTTGCCTTGACCATTGCCACCCTGGCGGTAGTTGCTACTGTTGTTCCCTGATCTCTTGCTTTGACCTTGGGAGTTGAAAGACCTCCCAGTGCTGTTACCCACACTCTGAACATTCATCGAGTTCTCAGGAGCTTCATCATCAGCTTTTCTTTTGCCACTTAAGGCAGTCTTTTCAGTGGCTTTCGCAGGTAGCGTACCTTTCTCGACCTCTTGATCAGTAAGCTTGTGAGCCAAACGAATGGCTTGCTGCACGTTAGCAGGGTTGCTGGCAGTCACTAATCCTTTGATTTGAGGCGCGAGGCCTTCCAGGTAACGCTCAATGCGTTTGAACTCAGCGTCGACCATTGAGGGACATAGGACCTCATATTCGTGATATCGAGCAGTATACTGTTCGACTTCAGACCCAGACATCTTCAAATTCAGGAATTCACCCTCAAGCTTCTTGACTTGATCACGTGGACAGTATTCTTCCATGATCAGCTCCTTAAATGCCGCCCACTGCATGTTATCAGCCGCTTCTAGCCCAACCATCTGAATCTCAGCGTTCCACCAGGAGAGTGCAGCTCCTTCGAAAGTACCAGTAGCAAACTTAACCTTGCTTTCAGCTGGGCAATTACACATGGAGAAGACCTTCTCGGACTTCTCGATCCATCGGAGGAGTCCTACAGCTCCTTCTTCGCCGGAAAACATCATCGGCTTGCAGTCCATGAAAGACTTGTACGTGCAGTGGTGTTGGTTTCCTGATGCATAAATAGTTCGGACTTTAAAATTAAACAGGTCACGATATAATTGCTTTGTGCCTTAACCGGCATAATAGTTACCCTGTGCGGCATATGCAGCTTGGACGGCTGCCACCGCGGCTTGCACATGTTCAGCAATCATCGCTTGCAGCTGTGCAGGCGTCATGTTAATACCGCCTCTTCCGTTTCCTCTTCCAGACATCTTGCTGAACAGTTAAAGTAGCCAGTGTTCAGTCACAGTTATATTCTTATACATATCCCATAATATGTATGTTAGCCAGTTCCCGTTATCCCACTATTAGTCTAAAGAATTTTGTGTAAAATCGAGGCGTCGTCGAAGAACGTCGTAATTGCTATCGTCGAAGGTCGGCTTCCCATAAAGTCACCGTCGGCGTAGTCGTCGTAGTAGAAATCAGGACGTAGCGTGTAGCATCGTTTCGTTGTCGCTTTCCCCAGAGTAGTGTGCGTATTCGCGGTCGCATTTCGTATTCGTGTGTGAAAATTTCCTAAGGTCTTTCCGTTAGACTACTTAGACACGGTCTATATATATACTTATATATATATATATACATATATCTGTACGTACTAAGCTTTTACTTACACAGCAGAGCGAGTATCCCAGGTTGGCACGTAAAAATTTTGTCTTTGGGAATTTGTTTGTTCGTTTTGTAACCAAGGTTTTCAAGTTGCAGTTTCCAAATCGTTTTCAAAAATGATTCCAGTTCTCTGCAACCTATGGCTCTGATACCAATCTGTCACACCCCCAAAATACCACTAACGGAGTTTATACCGTTAAGGGGCGCGACTAGACCAGGATCCACAACCACAGTTACAAATACTAAACGAATCAGGGTTAGTTCAAACACAAATTATAGATCAAAGTCTCAAATACAACGCAGCGGAATAAAATATTGTCTTATAGCACTAACCACGTGCTTTACAAAGTTAACATTGTTTTAAAATTCCCAAGTTAAGTTTTAAACAGAAATAAACGTCTTCTTGTGCCATGCCAACCTCGCTCCGGATACTCCTTAGCGATCTGCAAAAGTTTAAACCACGCAAGTGTCAACCTAACGGTTGGTGAGTTCACAGTGGGCTTGTCATGCATTGGCCCGGTCTCATAATCATAGTTCGTATCAAAATGTACTTACAAAATATTCATTTGTGAAAAGCAATGCTCGTATTTAATTCTCAGTTTATAAAAGGTTTGTCCGTGACCACGTCATCGGGTATGTACTAGTTCCGTAAAGTTAAAGGACTCAACCGATATCGCGGGTAGCTAATCCGTTGTTCCATGCTCTAAGGAAGTTTGTACCAAAGCTGACTTATTTTGTGGGGGCCGAGCCATCCCGTACGGTGCGGACCAAGTCATCGCGTTTTCTGCCTCCCCCGTGTCCTCTCGGGACCACGGTCAAATAGGCTGATATTGTTCCTCCGTGCACTCCCCGTGCCACGGGGCGGAGTTTGTCAAACTCCAGTAGATCTACCCAACATCCCCTCGCTTTCACAAATTAATGGCACAATTAAGTTGAGGACTTTTAAGTTATAAGGCATCCTTAGAAAACATGTGATATCATATGGTTTAGACTTTAACCTACACTAGCCATATTAAAATGTTTTCAGTTTTGTTTCAAAAGCAGTTTGATCAGAATTCACAAGTGTTCCCATAAAACACTTCAGTTCATCAAGTGGGTGCCGAGCATCCCGTGTTCTCAAGTTTATCAGTGAGGTGCCTAGCACTCTCGAGTTTGTCAGCATTGCTTTCGTTAAGTTATTCTGTGTGGCCCAACGGACTCACGGTAAGCGGGTTAGTGACACTCACCTTTGGTTGCACTGCTACACTTCAAGTAAATCCAAATATTGTTGTTTAACGAAGACCTAGAACACGTTTAGGTCTTAAGTATTAGTTTCGTGTCTAATCTTTACTTAACGTCACTATGGCCCATAACATAGCACGTTGCAACTATGACTCGACATACCGACACACGACACCAATGGTTGATCATAAACAAGGGTTCATATAAATCAGATATCAAGCATGTTTCATCATGGCATAATCATGTAAGTCATGGCATAACACTTAAGCAAATTTCACAAGTTTGGTTTTTAGGTCAAGTCTTAGTTTCGCTAGCATAGTTTCGCTAGGCAGTTTCGCTAGGTGCACGGGCAGCACTTTCGCTAGGCAATGCCCGGTAACACAGTTTCGCTAGGCTAGTTTCGCCCGAAACTGCTGACGCAGTTTCGCTAGCCTAGTTTCGCAGGGAAACTGGTTTGAACTTTCGTTCAGGTATTTCGCTCGATAGTTTCGCTCGAGCTGGTCTGGTCAGATTCCCGGCGACACTATAGTTTCGCTGGTCAGTGTCGCTGGAAGGAGATGCAATTTCGCTACTTAGTTTCGCCCAGAGAACAACAGTTTCGCTGGTCGCGAAAAACATACGGATTTGCCTAAAAATCAACCTAACAGCTTCTGATCATACATGCAATTCATTATCTAGTATCCATAGGCATTTACTAACATAAATCAAGCAACTTTAACAAGTTTAACATGCATTTTGATCATCAAATCTCTAAAATAGGTTCAAAACCCTAAAATGACCTATTTTGCACAAATCTCTAACATGGATGGATTTCACACGTAAAGTTACCAACTTTATTACAGATCTAGCATCCTAAAGCATATATACAGAAGATCAAGCAATATCATGAAGGTTTGAGCATGCTTTAAGAAGAAAACATATAGAAAACACATAAAGCATAGTTTTTGGGACTCACGGTTGATTCTAGAATCGATAGATGAGATGAGATGATGGTCTAGAGGCTGAGATCTTGGTCTCTTGGTGGTATTCTCGGCTGACCAGGTTCCAGAGAAGTGTATGTGTGTGTTGGTTGTGAAATGAGGCAAATGAGGCTACTAGGGTTCATTAAGTTTATTTATATCAGAGGCTAGTTTCGCTGGCAGTTTCGCTGGCTGGCGAAACTGGCTCTGATCTCGGGTACATTGATCAGTCTAGCCAGCTACCGGGCGAATCTGTAGTTTCGCTCGGTAGTTTCGCTGACTACCAAATTTAGGCAATTTTCACATAATCAAGTATTTACAATTAATCATGCTATTCACAATAATAAGTCATGTATTTAAATCACATTGCACATAAGGACAATCAATGATGAACACATAACACATATGGACGGGTTCGGTGATCAACCAAAGGTCGTGGACGTATTCGGCCTAGTTATGCATTAGCTACTTATAACGTAACTAACGGGTTTGTCTAACGGAAGTTAACCTTGAAATTCTCGGGTGTCACATCATTCCCCTGAAATTGGAATTTTCGTCCCGAAAATTATTCTTGTGTCGTAGCGTTCGCAGCATCAGCTGTCGTCGTTGCTATCGTCGCTGGGGAAAGAAAGCAAAAAGTTTTAGGGTTGTCACATCCTCCTCCCGTTAAGGAATTTTGGTCCCCAAAATTAAATCATACCATGAGTTTCCGTGGACGTTTGCTCGAACAGGTGAGGATACTTCGAACGGGGCAGTCTCGTTAGGGTCATCGTTAGGCTCCTCGTCGGAGTCTAAATCATCTGAAACAACGAAGTCTAGAACACTCGTAGGGGAACGAGGCTAGTCAACTGCTGGTGCAGGAACAGGAGAGGATGGCTCGTATGTAGGCGACTCAGGTACATACTCTAGAGATGGCGACATGCGCTCCAACGGGTCGGGAATGATCGCTAACTCGTCATCAGAATCATATGATATCTCCTCCATGGGGTTAGAGGAAGACATGCCGTGACAAAAGTTTCCAAGTCGTAATAATAGTTATAGGTTAGTAATAAACAAGCATAACAGTCACGCAGATGTATCACGTATGGCACATGCGATATGATATTAACAGAGCTTAGGCTATAGTCTAGGTCCTACTAATGCAACCTAGTTCCCTGTAACCTTGGCTCTGATACGAATCTCTCACACCCTGTAATTTCTGTGTCGGGCGTAAACGAGATGGAATCACATTCAAGGTTACACGAAACGATCACTGGATGGTTAAACAACTAGAGCCGTTTTAAGGAGTCAAAAACATGTCATTTCAGATTTAGCAGCGGAAAATAATAATAATATGTTTCATTTGTTTCATAGTTTACAAAACAAGTATTAAAAGATTTAAAACATGATAGGATCGGTGTTAAACATATTAACTTAACAAGAATCCCTTCTACTTGCAAATATAACCCTGCGGAATTAAAGATATATTTTAGTCTACTTAAGCGTGTATTAGTTCTCTTGTATTTATGTGAGTGCTTGATTGCATAAAGATAGTAACAACGAAGTAACAAATACTCGACACTATTTGCATTAACTCAAAGCTACACTATTAAAGGTTGTTCGAGAACTGATGATATGTAAACTATGAGCAAACTAAGCTATATATAGTGCTAATGAGATCAATGACAACCATTGATCTCACGCGATCTTATATAGACCGTAAAATATAAAGTCAAATACAAACTACCAAAAGCATAAACATCGACATTTGGAATATCTTGCGTGTTGGCAGCAACATACTACTTTAGGAGAGCGGCTTGAATCAGATATAGAAGCATATGAGAAGCTTTTGCAGGATTGGACCTGTTGAAAAGACATCTCAGGAAAAGTTCGGTTGAACTCATTATCTGGTGGATAATCGAGTTCACCCGGAATATTCGCTAAGCGAAAAACTGCTTCTTTCCGCTTGAACTGCCAGTTCCGCTTGAAGTGAGAATTCCTCTTCAACTTCAACTTCAGCCGGAACATAACAAAATTGGCATGCAGCCGGAAATCTTCCAAGCGCAATATTCCTTACAATCTCCCCCTAAGCTGATGCTGTCAAATCATTCTTCGATTCCAAAGTTCATCTTCAAAAATTGACTTGAACCCAAAAACTTTCTTTCCTTGACCTACTTGTCGAAGAACTTAACCCCTGTATTCACATCCTTTGAGAGAACACACTTGTTAGTCATGGTGACCTTGACATTTTTCAGATCTTCCCAATCTTGTTCATTCCACTGATCTTGAACATTGATTGCTTCATGGGTTGTGAAACTGCTATCTGTCCTGTGTACATAGAAGAGCTTTTCTTCTTCTTCCCAAATTACAAACTTGATCTGACTGGTTGACACTTTTTCAGCATCATCATCAACCTGAGTTTCAAAAAGCAATCCATGCTCGAGCACCTTTGGTTCTTTGCTCATTCTTAGCAGGAGCTCTGCTCTGGTCGGACTCATTATGTTACTCAGTTTGTCATAGTTTTCAGTCAGTTGGAAGATATCAAGCATTCTGGTGGCAAGATGAGCATTCACTACTCTTGTTGTGCCATTGAGGAATTGGAATTTGAAGTCAAAGTTGTCTTCATTAACTGCCCACCCAACGATTTTGTTTTGCCTAGGTGGGCCTCTTTTCCTTGGCTTTTGTTCTCTCTTTCTTTTGTGATGCAGCAGTCTTTTCTTTCTTGTCTTATTTTCCTCATTGGACTCATCTGTTGATTTTATTGAAGTTAGAGATTTACCCTTTGAGGAATGAGAATGAGGACCAGGTCGAACTTCAGCAGGTTTGGTGATGGTGATTGTTGGTTCTTTGAAGGTGAGTGGAGGTAGGGAGGTTTGAGTTTGTGGTCTACTGGCTTCTGGTGTGGGACTTGAAGGTGGAGTAGGTGGGAAAATGTCTGAAAAGTCTATGGTAGGTGGAGGCTTCTTCTTGAGGGGACCAATTGGTGTAAAGTTATATGTTCTATATTTGGGGTTGGCAAGCTTGGTGGCTACTTTCTTGGAAATAGAAGGTGGTTTGAAGGGTATGATGGCAAGTGACTGTAGAAGTGATGAAACTGTTATAGGTATGGGATTTGGATTGTAAGTGAAAGAAGGTGGAGGAGGGATATCTGCATCATTAGGGAGTTCAAGTTTATCATTTATATTAGTTGATGCACCTGAGATGAGCTCTGAAGGTGAAGGCATCACTAAGTTTGGATTCACAGCAGCTATATCCCCTTTAAGCTCATGAAAGATAGAATCGATCAAACTGCAAAGTTCCCTAACTTGCATCTTAGCTACCTCTTCTTCTGTCTTCAAATCTCTAACCACAAGAGCCCTTTTTACCTTTTTCAACAGTAGGTAATTCTCATCATTTCTTATCAGCTTGGTAGGCATTTGAGAAGCAATAGAAATCAACCTCTGCCTATCAACTTCAGTCAATGCTTCCAAATTATAGTCCTTTAACCTCCAGTTGAAAGATCTTGTCTTAGCCTCTTTAAGCAGGTTCTCAAAAACTCCATTTTGTAAGTACAAATCAATTTCCTCTTGAAGTTCTTTGCTAACCTCTCATCTTCTGTTATCCTTTTGGCATCTTCTACCATTTTCAGCATAGCTTCAGCTTCAGGAGTTTGAACCACCTGTTGAATGGTTCTAGGAGTTTCAGTTTGAACAGGTTCTTCAGCTTGAACTGGTTCTGTACTCCTCAAAGCTATCAAAGTTGCAGCTATGTCTTCAGCTTTTTCGCTTCCCTTTTCTTCCGGTTGAACAACAGATGGCTGATTAGACCCATCAATACCAAAGATTAAATTACCAGGGCCATAGACTTCCACCTGGGTTACTATTTGAGTTTCCGGTTGAACAACCAGTTGAGCTTCCACTTGAATTTCCGGTTGAACTTCCGGTTGATCAGAATTTAGGACTTCAGTCACCACCTGAGGTCGGGTGACTCCAACACCTCTGTGCCTTCTTCTTCACCAATCAAGTTTTTATCACCACCTTCAGTCATAGAAGCAACTGCAACAGTAGCAGTGCTTTCTTCAATATTAATAGCTGCCTTGCTAGTGGAAGCAATATTTCTATCCACTTGATCACTGACTCTTTCAGCCGGAAAGATGACATCTTTCAGAAGTGTTGTGATCATGTTTATGTGCTCAGGGAGAGCACCAGTAATCTGCATTGATGATTGAACTAGCTCAGTAAGGTTGGGGTCTTCAAAAGGAGAAATTGCAATCAGTTGACTGCACTTCATGTTTACCCAATTTTCTTCAAGTGTGAAGGGGTTGACACCAATCTTTTCACAAGTTGTGGCTCTAACTTCAGCCGGTATCCTCTGAGTTTCTTCAATTTCGGTCATAACAGGCCTTGAGGGCATCTTCTCCCCCAATTTGACAGTATCAGCTTCATCAGATTCAATAGCTTCATTAGCTTCTCTGAGAGGGTTTGAAGGGCTTGCTTCAGTGTCAGTAGGAGCATCTTTCACCAAATGAGCAACAGTTGCATTTAGTTTATCAACCTGTGCTTGGAGAGTAAGGTTCAGTTCCGTCAATTCTGGTAGTGTATAACTGTCCTCAACTGGCCTTTTACCAGTATCCTTGGACAAAACGAAGTTATCAATCCGAGAATGATCAACCGTGGTACCCATGGCTTCTTGGCACCTGGGATTCTCTTCATCTGTTTCAGCAACCCTTGGTTCCAATGAAGGACCCTCGGGTGCTGATTCAGAGAAGATTTCCGCAGTTTGTGTCTTACTTATGTTACTTCTAGCACCAAGATCCAGTGGGGATACTTGGGCAGCAGCAGCCCTCGCTGCATGAATCTCTTCATGACTCCTGAGACTCACCTACGGTGAGGAATGGGGGTTCAGAGCAGCAGTGTCCTGATCTATCAGAATGTTCTCATGTAATGAGGTAGGTGAGTTAATAACACCTTCATTTAGATCAGGATTAATTGCACTGTCATTCCTAGGTGATAGGGGTTGTAGGGGTGATAAATGTTCAAATGGGGACTGTACATCTGCTTCTAATGACTCCCCCTCAAATGAAGGTTCATCCCTACGAGAAAATCCCAGTTTAACCAGTTTCCGCTTGGGCTTTTTTCCCTTAGCGGGGTTTGAAGCTTCGGGTTGACTTGTAGTACTAGGTGGAGGAGACCTAATAACCACCTGTCTCTGCCTTTTGAAAACGACAGGAGGGGATTTAGCTGAGGAAGTGGCAGTGGTAGTTTGAGTGGAAGCTTTCCTCTTTTTGGATTGAAAGGTTTTTAAAGTAGAGGAAGCAGGGACAGATGTGGGATCAGAAGCTATTGGGTTGCTAGCTCTGTCATCTTGAGCATGAGGCTCAGTTGCTGCTTCAGTTTCCGTTTGAACCTCAGCAGGAGCAGGTTCATCAGGAAACTGCCTTGGAATTGGTAAGGGATAGTCAGTGTCCCTTCCAAGAATGCAGTCTTATTTAAAGCTAAACTGGAAAAAGTTTTCTCTATTAGGTGTTTTGGTTCCAAAACTTTACCATTTAAGACAATTTGTCGGTACTCCTCTTTGAGAATACATGTCAAAAACCTTGGGTACAAATAGACATAGTCTGGTGAGAGGTTTGATTTGAGACCCTTAAAAATCAGTTTAGAAAAGTTGAAATTTTGACCTTTGACCACAACATAAAATGTTGAGGCTTGTTCAGCAGCAAGTTCATTGGAACCGCCTTTCTTGGGAATCAAGCAAACCAGAAGGGTGTGGGCTAGAAATCTCCACTTGTAAGGAAATTGCCCCTTCTTGATGGTTTTGTTTCCCATTGAACCGCCATAACGAATATCTTTAAACAACTTTAGATACACCGATGAGTCTACAAATACATACCCATCTTCCTCCCTTAGTTTCAAACTTTTCGAATTGTAGCTTCAGTGATTTCCACTATCGTGCCCTAAACTGTAGACACAATTGATTCACTACCATCGTCGGCTTCGCCAGTCACAGGATTTGACCAGAATTCTTCTATTATTTCTTTATAGATTACCGCTTCAACTGTCAGTGCATAATGAAGATGACAGTTCTTGAGGAAGTCGATCATTCCGTTGTAGATATCGGTTTTACGCGGTGGTTCTAGGTACGCCACCAAGTTGTGCTCTATAGGAAACTTGGAGTCACCGACGGGCTTTTTGCCACTTGACTTTGCTTTAGGAGCCATTGTTGATGATCGATTTGAGCAGGGTTGATGTTTTCTTGGAAGTTATGGAGAGGGTTTGGGAGAAATTTGGAGTAATTTTGGAGTGGGGTTGAGAGAAATGAGGAATGTGACGGTAATTTAGGGCTTTTACCTTTGACGTGAATGACGTGGAGGAGAGAAGTTTTAAACAGACGGTTTAGTAACTGATGGGACAGATGCTTTATGGGTTATACGGTACAACTTGGTAAAGCATGTCTTTATCCAAAAGTAAATTTACTGAAACCTCGGGTATTAAACAGTTAAAATCTTAATGGGTAAATAAATGTGTATCCGCTTAGAAAGTTGTGCCTTCCGGGTAATTAAATGAGACTTTGACTTTCATTGACCCGGAAGTTCAAGCGAAACCCATTTTCTCCTTTATTATAAAGACTAAAATTCTTCCGTTTGAACTTCAAGCGGAGAATTTTTTCGCTTGAAAGAATTGTCTTTAAAAAATTTCCACGTGAGTTACATAGCATTATTCCGGTTGAAGTTCACCCGGTGATTTTCAAAGTTGTTTTTCTCACAGGTTGAACCGGAACTTGAAACTGAACAACAAAACACATGATTTTTGAAAATTTGTGATAATTTTCAAATGTGTAACAGAGGTTACTGACTATGAACTGAGATGATGTCTAATTATCACAAGAAATTTTCTTTTTCTTCTTCTTTTTGTATCAAGAGACGGGCTTTTAAGCACATGCCTCTCTTTTATTTGAAAATTATGAAAGGTTTTATTCAAAATTCATCATCCCAATGGCTGTGATGAGATAGAAAATCTTGCCTCATCAAAAGCTTTTGTAAACAAATCTGCCAATTGATGATCAGTGTGAACTTTGAACAATTTAATCAGATTCTTTTCTGCACAATCTCTAATAAAATGATACCTTATGTCAATGTGTTTGGTTTTGGAGTGCTTTACTAGAATGTTGATGATGGAGATGGCACTGTTGTTGTCTGCAAGAATAGGAGTTTCCATGAATGTGTCCCATAGTCAAGCATCTGATTTTGGATCCAAAGAACTTGACTGCAACAACTTGAGGCAGCAATATACTCAGCCTCTACAGTTTAAGTGGAAACACAGGTTTGTTTCTTACATTGCCAAGATACAAGCCTTTCGCCCAAGAATTGACATCCACCTGATGTTGATTTCTTGTCTATGTCACATCCTCCATAATCACTGTCTGTGAATGCTCTGAAAGAGAAGTCAGAGTTCTTGGGATACCACAAACCTAGTTTTGGTTGCCCCTTCAGATATTTGAAGATTCTCTTAACATCTAGCATATGTGACTCCTTTGGTGAGGACTGATATCTAGCACATAAGCAAACACTGAACATGATGTCAGGTCTACTAGCAGTGAGATACATCAGTGAGCCTATCATTGCCCTGTACATGTGCACATCCACTGGCTTGCCACTTAAGCTACTTGTTAACTTGTGAGAAGTGGATATAGGAGTTTTTGCACTTGAGCATGCTTGCATATCAAATCTCTTCAGCATGTCTTGAATGTACTTTGATTGGTTCAGAAAGATTCCATCTGCAGTTTGCTTCACTTGTAGTCCTAAGAAGAATGTTAGTTCTCCCATAGAGCTCATCTTAAATTTGGACTACATCAAAGTTTCAAACTCCTTGCACAAAACAGTGTTAGATGAACCAAAAATAATATCATCTACATAAATTTGTACCATCAACTTACCCTTACCAACAGTTTTGACAAAAAGTGTTTTGTCAATTGCCCCTCTCCTGTAGCCATTCTCTAGAAGATAGTTAGAAAGAGTTTCATACCAGGTTCTAGGTGCTTGTTTGAGACCATACAGAGCTTTGATTAGCTTGCACACCTTGTTAGGATGGTGAGGATCCTCAAAACCAGGAGGTTATTTGACATATACTTCTTGTTCCAGTAGGCCATACAGGAAGGCACTTTTGACATCCATCTGAAATACTTGGAAGTCTTTGAATGCAGCATAGGCTAAAAAGATTATGATTGCTTCCAATCTAGCTACCGGTGCAAACACTACATCATAATCAATGCCTTCTTCCTGCACATAGCCTTGCACTACCAGTCTTGCTTTGTTTTTTATAACAATTTCCCTGTCATCTTTCTTGTTTCTGAATACCCACTTTGTGCCAATTGGTTCTACTCCATCAGGCAGATCTACCAATTCCCAAACTTTCTGCTTGTTAATTTGAAATATATCTTATCAAGTTTTGACAGCAAGTCATCAAGCTGTGTTTCAAGAATTGAGTTAGTTTGTTTTAACTGTTCATACTCTTTGGTTAAGTTTTCAATTTTTGAAATGTATGATGATTCAGTTTTCTTAAAACATTCCTTTACCTCATTTAGGTTTGAAACCTCATCAATCAAGTCAGTGTTGTGATTTCGATATATTTGCCACTTGCTCTATGCAAGTAGGGCTGCGTAGGTTTTCTAAAACTTTCTCAGGGATAGAGTTTACCTGATCTGAGATGGAGTCTTGTTTGGCAATCAAGGCATGATTGATAGGCTCAAAATCAGCAACAAAATCTTCCCATTCAACAGATGAGGTTTGATTGGCAACAACAGCAACCACATTCTGGTGGTTTTGACTTCCGGTTGGCTTTGGTGGAGTAGGTTGATGACCTGAGTAGTTACCAGAATTGTTGTTGTTTGAGTTGTTTCCACCTTGATTCTTTCCTTGGACATGACCCTGATTTGTCCATCTCTTCTTGGCTGTGGGCATTCTCTTGCAAAATGACCATGCTGATGACAACTGAAGCACTTTACCTTGCTCTTGTCTAGGCCTATGTGAGCGCCCTTAGCTCATTTGTAGGTTCTACCAGTTATTTTATAGAACCTTTGAGCTCTGATAGACACCATAGCAAGTTGGGTCAAGATATCCATTTCTTCCAAATCATCAGCACCTATGAACTCAATATCCTCACGAATGAAGCCTTGGTAAGAGTCAGTTGCTACATGAGCATTATGAGAGTTGTCAAACAAGTTTGAAAAGCTCTCTTGACACCTTGGTGTCTTAGGGAAACTGACAATAGGTGACTGATATGATGATGAATTTGAAGATCTTTGATTGTTAAAATCGGTAGTTACTAGTGCAGTTGAAAACAACTGAGTTCACTCAGAAGATGAGTTTTGTTTAAGGTTCAGTTCCATTTCATAGGCACTGAGTATGCCATGAAGTTCACTGAGTCTCATCTTTTTCAAATTCTTACATTCCCTGATGTTCACAGTGTAAACTGTCCACACAGAAGGCAAGGAACGAAGGAATTTTGTGTTTACATCTACCTGATCTAGTTTTACGTCTACCTTTTGCAGTTCATCAAGTAAGGAAACAAATCTTAAGTACTGGTTTGTCATTGATTCACCAGATTTGAAAGTAAAGTTCTCATATTTCTGTTTTAAGACATCTTTCTTGTTTTCTTTTACTTCACTGGTTCCTTCATACATTTCGCTTAAGGCATTCCACAGGTCAAATGCAGTTTTATATCCTTTAAACCCACTTAAAATGGAATTAGGAAGTGCAGCCTGTAGAGTCCAATATGCCTTGTAGTCAAATTCGAGAGCAACATAGTCAGAATCAACGTATTTTTCTAAAGGTTTAGGTATTTTGACTTCTGCATCATCAGCAGATGAAACCATGGGTGAGTAAGGTCCTTCAGTAAAAGATAGCCCAATACGACGGTCTAAAATCCTAACAAAACCTTCCATCCTGAGTTTCCAGGTACCAAAGTCATCAGGAGTGAACATTGGCAGTTTGTTGGCACTAACGTTTGGACAACTTAAACTGAAATCAGTCATTTTGAAAAACTTTAGAAATATAAAACAACAAAGCTTGTAGAATGAGCAAGTAGAGTATCAACTTTGAAGCACTGAAAGTCTTCAAAGCGATAGCCAAAGCTCTAATACCACTTGTAGGATCCGTGTTAAACAGATTAACTTAACAAGAAACCCTTCTACTTGCAAATATAACCATGCGGAATTAAAGTTATATTTCAGTCTACTTAAGCGTGTATTAGTTCTCTTGTATTGATGTGAGTGCTTGATTGCATAAAGATAATAACAACAAAGTAACACATACTCGGCACTATTTGCATTAACTCAAAGCTACACTATT
Organism: Deinandra increscens subsp. villosa; assembly: GCA_039602395.1. NCBI lineage: Eukaryota > Viridiplantae > Streptophyta > Magnoliopsida > Asterales > Asteraceae > Deinandra > Deinandra increscens. The sequence continues at coordinate 44,057,261 of JBCNJP010000023.1, forward strand.
ACAAGTTGTTCGAGAACTGATGATGTGTAAACTATGAGCTAACTAAGCTATATATAGTGCTAACGAGATCAATGATAGCCATTGACCTCATGCGATCTTATCTAGACCGTAAAATATAAAGTCAAATACAAACTACCAAAAGCATAAACATCGACATTTGGAATATCTTGCGTGTTGGCAGCAACATACTACTTTAGGAGAGCGGCTTGAATTAGATATAGAAGCATACGAGAAGCTTTTGCAGGATTGGACCTGCTGAAAAGACATCTCAGGAAAAGTCCGGTTGAACTCATTATCTGGTGGATAATCGAGTTCACCCTAAATTTTCGCTAAGCGACAAAACTGCTTCATTCCGCTTGAACTCCCAGTTCCGCTTGAAGTGAGAATTCTGCTTCAACTTCAGCCGGAACATAACAAAATTGGCATTCAGCCGGAAATCTTCCAAGCGCAATATTCCTTACAACATGACACCATCAGGTGTTATTAGTGAAATCTCCAAAAGGCTAGTGTGACCATGACTTTAGATAGTATGATGGATCCTAAAGATAATGCACAAAAGAGGTATTCCAGACAAGCAAGCAGCCGATCAAGTACTTGAGAATTCATATACTAAAACGGTCAACATAAAGTTGGTGAGTTCACAGGTTTAAGTAAAATAGAACTGTGATTGACAACAGAATTGGTATCCTGATGTATCACCCATTTGATAATATGTTAAGATACTGTAAATTATTATTACCACGAACCTTGAATTCGGAAACTAACTGATTACCCACTCATGGTATTCTGTCCAGGATTACCGAACAGTGATTATAACATTATGTACCCTATTCACTGAAAACGGTAGTAAGAATTGTAGCTACCAATCAGGACAGGGGCGTTAACCCAATAGATCTATTCACATGTCATCGTTTCGTTTGAAATTAATCGGATTCAATTAATAGTAGGGCTTTGATCATAACATGAATCAACATGAAAATGACAAGGTGGACGAATAGTTTATGTAATCAATAACGGTAACATACTATCTAATTATCAGGTATGATATGTGTTATAATAATTCTCCCCCAAAAGCAATTAAAACAATTTAAAAAAGGGACCGTGAAGACTCACAGAAATCAGGCAGTGTCTGAATGATGTAATGGCAGATAACAGGTAACCTAGCAGTCCTAAATTAATATAAGACAGCTTAAGGTCTAGGGTTCAGATTGACAGTTATGTCACTCCTAAATAATGGTCAAGTCTTGACGTCATGATGACCCGGGTGGTTGTTGATAACAGACAAGCTTCAGGAATTATTTATTCTCAATAAATAATTTAATCTTGATAATGTTCCGGAAAATAAAGTTATATATATTCTCAAAATACATAAAGATTTTCCTACGTTATAAAATGATTTAGTTCGATATTTGATTTGATAAAATATAGTTTGAAACATGGGCTCAATTTTGTTTACAACAGCTGTTGGTGATAAAAAAGCCCGAAATACCCGGGTTTCCATTGGTAAATACAAATTCGCGTTATTTTCCAATATTACTAGAAATAAAGTTATAATAATAAAAATATTCTTATTTTTATTAATGAAATTTCCAGAAAAATATAGTTTTAGGATTTAAAACCTAAAGTGTCAGTTTTGCCGGTACGCGTCCATTTTTGACAGTTTTGTCCCTACGACTAGTTTTAAGGCCCGATGATTATCCAAACACCTTGTAAATATAACTTAAGCTATGATAGGTCCTAATAAGTGTTCCAAATCAGAAGAAACCCTGCTAGAACTAGTAGACCAGAAAAAAATCCTAAACCTGTAACATTAACGCCTCTTCCACCAAAGTTTAGAACATACAACTTCACACCTTTTATACCACAACCTAGAAGTGGTCATACTCTTCCATCTCCATATCCTCACCTAAACAAACCCCCAAAACCCTCATCTCCACCCAAGGCACCAGAAAAACCCCCCACCAAGAGAATGAAGTCAGTGGCTAAGAAGGGAAAAGGAAAAGTGATCAATGAGGAGGATGAATACAGAGATTTCCATGCTGAAAGGAGAAGAATCATCTCTTGGTGGTATGATGATCAAGCCAAAGTATACCTGTTCACAACTAGTTCAGATGAGGTAATAAAGTTTACAGCTGAAGAAGCTATGTACAACCTCACTGACCATGAGTTGGGTGATGTTAGACAAGTACGTGGTGATATGAAGGGTACGTGTTCACAATAGGACTCCTTAATGCTGAGGATAAAGATGTATTTGGATGACTTATACGGGGAAGTAGATGAAGCCACACAACGCAACATTGACAATCCTGTTTCGAGAAAGTTGGTAGTCTATAGAGCTGATGGTTCATTCACAACGCATAGTACAGTTCCAGATCCAGAATGGAGCCAGGCTGACAAAGACCGAATCAATTTTAATGATAACTAACAGGCTTTATGTGTATAAGAGAAAACAGGTGACCAACTGGGAGTATAAGAAAGAAACAGGCATGTATCACATTTTCACCAGTGAACATGGTGAGACAATTAGAAGCTTAGAAGATGCTCTAAATGAGCTTTCTGAAGCTGAGATATGAGATATTGTCAGGATTGGTGATACTGAGAGCAGAATAATGACACGGACCTTTCATGGAAGTCTCCTATTTAACAAGGCCAAATTTCGGTTACAAGCCATTGAAGAGGAGAACAAGATGGGAACTGGATGAATTGGCTGGAAGAAGAGTTAATCCCTGTATTTGTGTACAATTGCATAAGTTGTTCCAGTTTGTATGTTAACATGATAGTTGTTACAGTTTTATTCATACACTTTTCATCTATAATAACATACACATTTTCAATGAATCATAGCAGACCTCCATTTCACTCATAACTGTGATCTTACATGAAGTATATATTCATATGTTATGTTAATTAGTATATGTTGGCATTTTGATATATGGTGGGATGAGATGACCTATAAATAGGATAAATTTTACTTCTAAATTGGAAGAAGATTAAAACCGGATGAACTACAATTCCTCAGGAAGAAGAGTTCATGAGGACTTAGAGAAGATGAACTAGATTTCTTCAGGTTGAACCGGACTGAGATGATTTATAATTAAACAGGATCAATTTTAGTTATTCATTGCCTTGGTGGACTAAGATGATTTATAATTAAACATGATCAATTTTAGTTATTCATTAGAGAAGAAGAATAGAACCGGATGAGCTAGAGTTCTTCAGGATCAAGACTAATTATTCAGTAATAGAACAGGATGAACTAGGGTTCTTCAGGATGAACCGGATAAACTAGAGTTCTTCAGGATGAACTATATATACTATAAATAACCAAAGCTGTTATTTCTGTTCGTAGTCTATAGGATATTCCCATGTATTTAAACCCATAATCTAGTGAATTAAAATCATTGTGGTTGAATACAATTCCTTATACATTAATATTTAGTCACACAGCCTAATATATGTAGAAGACAACCGGATGAACTAGAATTCTTCAAGAAGAAGAGTCAAAAGACACATCGGATGCATAACACATAAACAATTAATTATATATATAATCCAAAAGATGTGATATCAGTTAATTAATTACAAATATATATAATAAAAAAACAACATAAACTTGAAACATGCTCCCACTAGAGAAATTGTGTGAATCGTCATACCGGCCTGTTCTCCATGGGTAGCTACCTTCAGAGGGGGGGGGGGGGAGGAGGAAGACACCTTCACATCTCCATCGAGGTAGATGGATATGACCTCCTCGTCCATGACGTGCATGGCCAAGGCCCTAACATCCCTCGGATCATCAGTGAATGGAACCAGTCCAAAATCCAGAGACAACCCTGGGATCCTCAGGTAGGGGTCGAAATCGTTCAAGTCATAACCTAGGTCAGACACCATTTGACCTAGGTCATCGAACGATGAGGAGTTAATGTCCACCTCGTCGAAGTAGCGAACCCTCCCATCGATGTATTGTATCCGACCATTAAGGCTCGCAAAATACCCTAGGTGATAGATCACCAAAGTAAACAGACTAAAATCTTCTTCCCCTGTTCAAGAAAAATAACCAAATCAGAGACGCGAATTCCACATTAAAGCATTTGAATTTCAGTCATTTAGATGATTACTCACCATATTCGGGGCTATCTTCCACATTCAGAGGACGCAAATGCCACATTTTCAGAGAATGGTGATAAACCAAAAAACAGTTTGCTGAGAGAGCTAACGGCGTATATGGTGATGATCGAAAATTAATTAATTAATGATATGATTTATATCTGAAACTCGAGGTGGTAGAAAAAGATTTGACCTCTAGTAATGATGTATATCCGTCGTCGCCACAGATAATTAACTAATTAAAATTGGCTACTATTTAGTCACGGTTAATATATGTGGCCATATGTAATAGATTTTTGTCACTCACAACCTACTATTTAGTCACACAACCTAATAACAGTGACCATATGTACTAGTTTTTAGCCACATAACTAAGTAAAAAGCGTGGCCATTGCTCACATTTAGCCACACATAATATATAATTAATAGTTTTGTTTTGTTTTTATTTTACTAAGTAATAAAATCTACTCTTCCGTCACACAACATTATTTAAACGTGGCCATACATTCCTTTTTGGTCACACGAATTAAATATCATAAAAAAACCGTGGCCGTTTGGTGCATTTCGCCACTCTTTATTAAGCGTGACAAATAAGGGCCACATGTTTTTTGTAAAATAGTGGCTAAAGCCACTGCACCTGATTGTTGTTGTCACATAAACAAAAAAATACGTGGCTAAAAGGGTCCAAAGGCTATATATTTGGCCACGGGTACAAAATATGTGTGGCTAAAACTAGTATTTCTTACCTTTGGCCACGTTTTTTACAAAACAGTGGCTATGCGTTTAAAAAAAACCGTGGCCAAAGCCACTTTTTGACATAGTGAGTCTTTTTTAAAACCGGTTTTGACCTAGTTTTAGCTCAAATCAAAAGAGATATATTTAGCCAACTTTTACTACTCATTAATATGTATAAGTCCAATGTTAGGAAATCTAAACATTCTGAAATTTCGGAGTTGGCCAAAGGGGTCGTTTTAGGGTTTTCCGGCTTATGTTTTGCAATTTAGGGGTACTTAGGGTCATTTCCAAGAAAAGTGCCTTTACAAAAGTTGTTTTAAAAGTGTCAAAATGATTACCTAAGGTTTTGGATATGTCTAAAACGAACTTGAGTTTTTGGTTGAAAATCTAGTGAAGTTATGCACTTTACACATGGTTTAAGGAGTGTTTGGCATTTGTAAGGCTATGGATCTTAATGTTTAGGCATTTTAACATCTAAAAACATAATCTAAGGCATAGAACATCATCAAATCGTGGGAAACAAGTTCTCATGTTAGAACTAGTTAGTAAACTAACATCATTAACAAGGATTAAGAGTTTTCTAGACTTTTCACCACCAATAATCATCGTGGACATCAAGACTTGCTAAAGAAAGTGAATGGAGCATGAAAATGAGCAAAGATGCATGAGCTAACAAGATGAACTTGAAGAAAAAAACCATGGAACTTACTTGTTCTTGAAAGATTTTCAAGAAAAGAAGAGAAAAGATGGTGATGATGCTTGTGAATGCCTTTGACCTCCTCTCCTTCTTGTTCCTTGGTCGAAAATCTAGTGAGAGAGAGAGAGATGGTTGAGAGAGTGAGGGAGAGGGTGGTGGGAGCTCATGAGTTTAGGGTTTGGGTAAAGTGAGCAAGTGTGTGTGTTATGATGTGTAAATATGATGGGAAGAAAAGAACCAAGGGGGTGTTTGGGTGCTTGCTCGAAACCGGTTCAAGGGGGGGGTGGAGGAGGGGGTTTACGAGTTGGGTTAGAAAAGAAAAGAGTGTGAGTGTTTGTGTGTTTGCTTGATAAAAGAATAAGTGCGGTGTGTGTGTGTGTGTGTGTTGTTACATGACCGAGAAAGAAGGGGAGGGGGTCGATCAAATGGGAAGGGTGAGGGAGGGATGGTGAGGTGATGGATTGGGTAGGGTGGTGGTGGAGTGTTTGGTGATTGATTGAGAATGATGATGATGGGGGTGTAAAAAGGGTAAGGTGTGCATGAGGGTGTGGGGCCGACGTGCATGGTGGTGGCGGTTGTGAGGGTGGCCGTCGGTGGTGTCGTGTGGTGGTGTTCGGTGGTTGGTCGGGTTAGGTTACATGCAAACATGCAAATGTGACATGTCGGTTTACTAGAAATTCACTACTACAAAAAAGGCCTTTCTTGACATGCAATGCGTGTCAAGAAAGGGTCTTCTTGACACGCAAATGCGCGTCAAGGAAGCCGGGGTCAAGAAGCTTCTTGACGCGCAAAATGCGTGTCAAGAAGTTCTTGACCCGCGAACAATGACATGCATTTTATGACGCGCATTGGGCGTCATAAAATGCACGTCAAGGAAGCCCTTGTCATAAATCTGCTTATGACACACATTTTTGCGCGTCATGGTTTTAAAAAAAAAATTGTTGTAGAATCACTAATTTCTGCATTTAATGCCAATTAACCTCGATACAAAATACAATAAACTTATAGCAAAATAATGCATTTCATATATATAGCAAACATTACAAAGTTAACATGAGTTTACATAAAAAAAACTGTGAACTAAATAACTAATATAAACACTATAGTATCACAATACTTTGTTGTTGCTGCTGATATGGAGAATAACCCAACCAACCTGACCCGTTAAGCCAAGCTCCCAACCAACTATTGTATATCCATCTGTAATTATGAAAGACAAATACATAAGTTTCAACCGGATTACAAACAATGTTAATTAAAATAAATGACACTTAATCATATGATGTAGCCATTAACAAATGATGCAGCCATTAACAAATACTCAGAAAATAGTGATGCAGCCGTTAACAAATGACTGGATATTCAAACAGATCCAACTGTGGCTCTATACAGACCACTAATAAATGATGAAGCCATTAACAAATGACTGGATATTCAAACAAATTGGATATTCATAGCAGTCCTATTTCTGATTAATTTAGCATAACAGATTGGATATTCATAGCAGTCCTATTTAAACAGATTGGATATTCATAGCAGTCCTATTTAAACAGATTGGATATTCATAGCATGTTGCTTGTTCTTTAAGTTTCTTACAACTGTAGTTGTACCAGATTAATTAGCAAACCCTAAAGTCTGTGGATACACCTGACCTGCTCAGGAGTTATCATGCTGTCACCAAAAGATTCAAACTCATTATCCAAATCATCAAATTCATCCTTTTGTTGATTCCCTGCAGTTTGAATTAATCTACTTTTAGTTATCTTTCTGAACTGGTCACAAGAAAGAAAGAACAAAAAATAAATTGTCGTGTGCAGTAGTAGCACCTTTAATTCGCCACTTTTTTGCCAAACAGTCAGTTTGACCAGAAAAGTCAGACCTACCTCTCCCTGCCTGCCGAACTCTATTAAATTTTCCCAATCTTTCCCACTTGAGCCATACTTCCAGCTACTCCTATCATACCACAACCCTTCCCATGTAAGTTTTCTCCCGTTGGCTCCAACTTCTAGACTGTAGTTGTAGTTGCATGTGTCTGCTTCGTCGCCCATGAACCGAAGAAAAGCCATGTAAACCCATTCCCAGCTGAAATGCTTCAAAGTGAAGGCAGAAGTACTGTCCGAAACAATGGAATACCTGCCACGACCAACATCGAATTTGTGACATCCGAGAATTTCAAGGTTTACTTCCGTTAGACAATTCCGTTAGTTACGTTATAAGTATTAACTTAGTAACTAATGCTCAACTAGGCCGAATACGTCCACGTCCTTTGGTTGATCGCCGAACCCGTCCATATGTGTTATATGTTTAACTATTTATTGTCACTATGTGCAATGTGATTTAAATACATGATTTAGTATTGTGAATAGCATGACAATTTATGAATCGTGATTATCTTGCTTAGAATGTGAAATTGACCACTTTTGGGTAACCAGCGAAACTATCGGGCGAAACTATAATGTCGCCCGGCAGTTGTTGGCTCACTCGTGATCAGAGCCAGTTTCGCCAGGCCAGCGAAACTGCCAGCGAAACTAGCCTCTGATATAAATAATCTTAATAAACCCTAGCTCTCCTATTTGCCTCATTTCACACAAAAACACACACACTCTCCTGAAACTTCTGGACCAGCTGATTCCAACCAAGAACCATCAAGAATCAGCCATCACCCCGAGTTGTGAAGATCATCCATCGATCCTAGAATCAACTGTGAGTCCCAAAACTATGTTTCTTGCTTTTCTATGTGTTTTCTTCTTAAAGCATGACCAAACCTTCATAGAATCACTTGATCTTCTGATATGTTGTTTAGGGATGCTAGAACTACCATAAAGTTGATAACTTTACGTGTGAAACTGATCCATGATAAAGATTTATGCTATTTAGGTCATTTTAGGGTTTTAAATATATTTTGGTGATTTGATGATGAAAATGCATGTTTAAGGTGTTAAAGCTTACTGATTTATGTTGGTAAATGGTTATGTATGCTAGATAATGAATTACATGTAATATGGAAGCTGTTAGATTGATTTTTAGGCTGATTTATGTGTTTTTCGCGACTAGCGAAACTGTCATGTTCTCTGGGCGAAACTGTCCAGCGAAATTATGCATATCTTCAACCAGCGACACTATGGAGCGAAACTGTAGTGTCGCCGGGTAAACCAACCACACCTGTTCGGACGAAACTACCGAGCGAAATTCCCTGAACGAAAGTTCAAACCAGTTTCGGGCGAAACTAGGCTAGCGAAACTGTGCCAACAGTTCCGAGCGAAATTAGCCTAGCGAAACTGTGTCATCGGGTATTGCCTAGCGAAAGTGCTGCCCGTGCACACAGCGAAACTGCCTAGCGAAACTGCTAGCGAAACTGAGACCAGAATCCAAACTTGTGCAATTTGCTTGAATGTTATGCCATGACTTACATGATTATGCTATGATGATACATGCTTTGATTTCTGATGTATATGAACCCTTGTTTATGATCAACCATCGGTGTCGTGTGTCGTTATGTCGAGTCATAGTTTCAACGTGCTATGTTATGGGCCATAGTGACGTTAAGTAAAGATTAGACACCAAACTAATACTTAAGACCTAAACGTGTTCATAGGTGAAGTTAAGCAAAACTTGGATTATATAACAAGTGTAGCAGTGCAACCAAAGGTGAGTGTCACTAACCCGTTTACTGTGAGCCCGTTTGGGACACACTGAGTAACTTAATGGAAAACAATGCTGACAACTTTACGAGTGCTATGCACTACTTGATGAAACTGAAAACTTAGAATGCTATGCATCTACTTGATGAAACTTGAAGTGTTTTATGGGAAACACTTGTGAAACTTAACAAACTATTTCTGAAACGAAAACCGTTTTAATATGGCTAGTGTAGGTTAAAGTCTAAACCACATGATATCACATGATTTCTAAGGATTGCCTTTTTAACTAAAAAAGTCCTCAACTTAATTGTGCCATTAATTGTAAAGCGAGGGGATGTTGGGTAGATCTACTGGAGTTTGACAAACTCCGCCTCGTGACACTGGAGGTGCACGGAGGTACAATATCAGCCTATCTGACCGTGATCCCGAGAGGACACGGGGGAGGCAAAGCCGCGATGACGAATGTCCGCAAAACAAAATGGCTGAAGGCTCTGCCTCTACTATACTTAATCGTCAGCTTTGGTACGAACTTCCTTAGTGCATGGAAACAACGGATTAGCTACCCGCGATATCGGTTGAGCACTTTAATTATACAAGACTAGTACATACCTGATAACTTTGTTACGGACAATAACTTTACTAAATAACAAATGTTTATGAATTGACGTATATAACTGAGCATTGCTTTTCACAAACAAATATTACGTATGTATATGTTAACACGATTACGATTATGAGACCGGGCCAATGCATGACATGCCCACTGTGAACTCACCAACCGTTAGGTTGACACTTGTGTGGTTTTCACTTTTGCAGATCGTTGAAGAGTATCCACTGGAGGTTGGCATGGCACAAGAAGATATTTACTTTTATTAAACTAAATTTGGGAATTTGAATTTGAAACAAAGATTTGTAAAGCACGTGGTTAGTGCTAAGATACTTATGCCTTTATTCCGCTGCGTAACTTTTGAAACTGTTTTGAAATGAATGTTTTGGACTTTACTCTGATTCGTTTAGTATTTGTAACTAATGGTTGTGGTCCTGGTTTGCTCGCACCCCTTAACGGTATAAACTCCGTTAGTGGTTATTTGGGGGTGTGACAGATTGGTATCAGAGCCAAAAGTTGCAAAAAACTGGAATCATTTTGAAAAACGATTTGGAAACTGCAACTTGAAACCTTAGTTACAAACGAACAAACAAATTCCCAAAACAAAAATTTTTACGTGCCAACCTGGGATACTCGCTCTGCTGTGTAAGTAAATACTCCATATGTAGATATATATATGTAAATATATATATAGAGACCGTGTCTAAGTAGTCTAACGGAAAAGCCTTAGGAAGATTTCACACACAAATACGAAATGCGAACGATAATACACGCACTACTCTGGGGAAAGCGACAACGAAACGATGCTACACGCTACGTCCTGATTTCTGCTACGATGACTACGCCGACGGTGACTTTTATGGGGAAGCCGACTTTCGACGATAGTACTCACGACTTACGACGTTCTCCGACGATGCCTCGATTGTGCACAAAAATTTTCTGGACTAATAGAGGGATAACGGGAAATTGCTAATATATATATTATGGGATATGTATAGAATATAATTGTTACTGAACACTGTCTACTTTCACAATCCAGAAAATGTCTGGAAGAGCGGGAAGGAATAACATCAACCTGACGCCTGCACAACTGCAAGCAATGATCAACGAGCATGTGCAAGCCGCCGTGGCCGCCGTGCAAGCTACAATTGCCGCGCATGGTAATTGTTATGACCGGTTAAGGCACAAGGCGATATATATTTTGACCTGTTTAAATTTGAAACCCGAACTATTAATTGCATCAGGAAACGTTCATCACTGCACATTTAAGACTTTCATGGACTGCAAGCCGATGACGTTTTCCGGCGAGGAAGGAGCGGTAGGACTCCTCAGGTGGATCGAGAAGTCTGAGAAGGTCTTCTCCATGTGTAACTGCCCGGCTGAGAACAAGGTGAAATTTGCGACTGGTACATTCGAAGGAGCTGCTCTCTCCTGGTGGAACGCTGAAATTCAAATGGTCGGGGTAAATGCGGCTAACAACATGGAATGGGAAGCATTTAAGGAACTGATCATGGAGGAGTATTGCCCTCGGGACCAAGTCAAGAAGCTAGAAGGAGAATTTCTGAACTCCAAGATGTCTGGGTCTGAAGTCGAAGAGTACACCGCGCGTTACCACGAGTACGCGGTACTGTGTCCGTCCATGGTTGATGCTGAATTCAAACGCATTGAGCGTTATCTGGAGGGTCTCGTACCCCAAATCAAGAGTTTGGTGACTGCCAGCAACCCAATCACTGTGCAACAAGCCATCCGTCTGGCTCACAAGTTAACTGATCAGGAAGTTGAGAGGGGTACACTTCCTGCAAGAGTTTCTGAAAAGACTGCCTTGAGTGGCAAAAGAAAAGCTGATGATGAAGCTCCTGGAAACTCTATGAACAATCAAAGTGTTGGAAACAACACGGGGAGATCGTTTAACTCCCAGGGTCAGAGTAAGAGGTCTGGAAACAACAGTGTTAACAATCACCAGGGCGGGAATGGTCAAGGTAACTACAAGGGTAACCTGCCCAGGTGCAACAAGTGTGGGAAGCATCACACCGGTACCTGCAGAAAAAGTTTGAACTGCGAAAGATGTGGCAAGAGGAGCCATGAAGCAAAAGACTGTTGGGCAATTCTTCCTGAGCAACAGAACCGCCAAAGGCACAACAACAACTATGGAAACAACCGGGGCAATGGAAACAACAATGGTCAGAACCGTAACAACAATGAAGCTCCCAGAGGAAATGGTAATGGGAACTGCTATGAATGTGGTGCTCAAGGCCACATAAAGAGGGACTGCCCGCAGTTGAGAAGACAGGGGAATGGTAATCAGGGAAACAATGGTGGAAATGGTAATGGCGGAGGTAATGGCAACGGGAATGGAAATGGCAGGGGAAGAGCTTTCGTTATGGGTCAAGGTGAAGCTCGCAACGATGCCAACGTGATTAACGGTAAATTCATATTGAATGGTTTCTTTGCTACTATATTGTTTGATTCTGGTGCTGAGAAAAGTTTTATTTCCACTAATTTGCTAAGTTGATTAATGCTAAACCGGATGCCTTAGACGCTAAATATGTGGTAGAACTAGCAAATGGTAAACTCCATGATACAACTCAGATAGTTAAGGACTGTAAGTTAGAACTAGCTGGCCATACATTAGGAATCGTTCTTATGCCTTTTCCGATTGGTAGTTTTGACGTTATAGTAGGAATGGATTGGTTATCTGAGAATCGAGCTGAAATCTTATGTAAAGAAAAAGTGGTTCGTATTCCACTCGAAGGAGTTAAAGTGTTAACGGTCCAAGGTGAAAAAGGTGGAACAGTAACTGGTATTATTTCGTTTCTCAAAGCTCAAAAGTGCCTTCGCAAAGGTCACTTCGCGATTCTTGCAAACGTCACCGATTCGACACTTCCCGAGCGCAAAATCGACGACTACCCGATAGTCCGCGACTTCCACGATGTATTTCCTGAAGATCTGCCTGGCTTGCCCCCATTTCGACAAGTTGAGTTTGGAATCGACTTAACTCCTGGAGCCGCTCCGATTGCACGCGCACCTTACCGTTTGGCGGTAAATGAACTCAACGAACTCTCCTCACAACTTCAAGAGCTACTCGACAAAGGATTTATCCGTCCCAGTTCGTCTCCGTGGGGAGCTCCGGTATTGTTTGTTAAGAAGAAGGATGGAACGTTCCGAATGTGTATTGACTACCGAGAGCTTAACAAAGTTACGATCAAGAATCGGTATCCACTTCCTCGAATCGATGATCTCTTCAATCAGCTACAAGGTTCAAGTTACTTCTCAAAGATTGATCTACGGTCTGGATATCACCAGCTTCGCGTTCGAGATGAGGATGTCCCCAAGACTGCTTTCAGAACTCGGTATGGTCACTACGAATTCCTGGTTATGCCGTTTGGGCTAACCAATGCACCTGTCGTATTTATGGATCTGATGAATCGAGTGTGCAAGCCGTACCTCGATAAGTTTGTGATAGTTTTCATTGATGATATTTTGATCTACTCCAAGGCAAAGGAGGAACACGAGGAGCACCTGCGACTTATCTTGGAATTGCTCCGTAAGGAACAGCTTTACGCCAAGTTTTCGAAATGCGATTTTTGGATTCGCGAAGTCCAATTTCTTGGACACATTGTTGATCAGAATGGAATTCATCTCGACCCAGCTAAAGTGGAAGCTATCAAGAATTGGCCTACTCCAAGAGCGCCGACCGAAATCCGACAATTTTTGGGACTTGCCGGATATTACCGAAGATTCATCAAGGGTTTCTCGCAGTTGGCTCAACCCTTAACGGCTTTAACGCACAAAGGAGTGCAATACAGATGGGGTGAAAAAGAAGAACGTGCGTTTCAAACTCTTAAAGATATGTTATGTTCAGCTCCAATTCTCGCGTTACCCGATGGGATTGACGACTTTGTGGTTTACTGTGATGCATCAATCCAAGGACTCGGTTGTGTGTTGATGCAACGGGACAAAGTGATTGCCTACGGGTCCAGGCAACTGAAGGACACTGAGAAGAATTATACAACGCATGACTTGGAAATAGGAGCCGTTGTTCATGCACTCAAGATTTGGAGACGCTACCTCTACGTAACAAAGTGCACAATATTTACCGACCACAAAAGCTTACAGCACATCTTTGATCAGAAGGATCTCAACATGCGACAACGACGATGGGTCGAGCTACTGAATGATTATGACTTAGCAATCAAATATCACCCGGGAAAAGCCAATGTTGTGGCTGATGCCTTAAGTCGGAAAGAATACGAAAAGCCTCGACGGGTACGAGCGCTGCAACTTACCATTCACACGGGATTGCCAGATCGGATCCGCGATGCCCAACAAGAAGCTCTAAAGGAAGAAAACTTCGCAGCTGAAGCACTGCGTGGTGTAGACGGTAACTCTGAAGTTAGATCCGACGGACTCAGGTATTATAATGACAGGATTTGGGTTCCTTTACTTGGAAATCTTCGTGAGCTCGTGATGGACGAGGCTCACAAATCAAGGTATTCGGTGCACCTTGGATCGGATAAAATGTACCATGATTTAAAGGGTTTGTATTGGTGGCCGAATATGAAAGCCGACATCGCGCGATATGTGGCTAAGTGTTTAACATGCTCAAGGGTTAAGATCGAGTACCAAAAGCCTTCTGGGCTATTACAGCAACCAAAGATCCCAGAATGGAAATGGGAGGATATCTCCATGGATTTTGTAACGGGATTACCTCATCGATCGAATCGACCGGATGCGATTTGGGTTATCATTGATCGATTAACCAAATCTGCACACTTTATTCCTATGCGAGAAAATGACAATATGGATAAGTTGACAAAACTATATATCGACCGAATTGTGGCACGTCATGGGGTGCCAAAGACTATTATCTCCGACAGAGATCCCCGATTCACTTCCCGATTATGGCAATCTATGCAAGAATCACTAGGAACCAGACTGGATATGAGTACAGCTTATCACCCGCAGACCGATGGTCAGACGGAAAGAACTATCCAGACTTTAGAAGACATGCTCCGAGCTTGCGTTCTCGACTTCGGTAAAGACTGGGAAGCTCATCTTCCGTTGGTGGAGTTCTCCTACAACAACAGTTATCATTCAAGTATCGGTGCAGCACCTTTTGAAGCTCTTTATGGCAGAAAGTGTAGATCGCCCGTGTGTTGGGCTGAAACGGGTGAGAAAGGACTCACCGGACCAGAACTCATTCATGATACAACCGAACGGATTATTCAAATCAGAAAGCGGATAGCCGCAGCACGTGACAGACAAAAGAGCTATGCCGACAAACGCCGTAAACCTTTGAAGTTCGAGGTAGGCGACAAGGTACTATTGAAGGTATCTCCCTGGAAAGGTGTGATACGCTTCGGAAAGCGTGGAAAGCTAAATCCTCGCTATATCGGTCCATTTGAAATTATTGGGGAGGTAGGCCCGGTGGCCTACCGATTAAAACTCCCTGCTGAACTCGATGGAGTTCACAACGTGTTTCACGTCTCCAACCTAAAGAAATGTCTGGCTGAAGACACTGAAATAATTCCTTTGGAGGAATTGGAAATTGATGAACATTTGAGATTTATCGAGCAACCAGTAGAAATCATGGGACGCGAGGAGAAAGCCCTCAAACGTAGCAAGATTCCGATCGTCAAGGTTCGATGGAACTCAAGACGTGGACCAGAATATACTTGGGAACGAGAGGATCAGATGAAGAAGAAGTATCCTCACTTGTTCGAGCAAACGTCCGCGGAAACTCAAGGTATGATTTAATTTTGGGGACCAAAATTCCTTTAACAGGAGGAGGATGTGGCAACCCTAAAACTTTTGCTTTCTTTCCCCAGCAACAACGACAGCCGAGGCTGCAAACGCTACGACGCAAGAATAATTTTCGGGACGAAAATTCCAATTACAAGGGGATGATGTGACATCCGAGAATTTCAAGGTTTACTTCCGTTAGACAATTTCGTTAGTTACGTTATAAGTATTAACTTAGTAACTAATGCTCAACTAGGCCGAATACGTCCACGTCCTTTGGTTGATCACCGAACCCGTCCATATGTGTTATATGTTTAACTATTTATTGTCACTATGTGCAATGTGATTTAAATACATGATTTAGTATTGTGAATAGCATGACAATTTATGAATCGTGATTATCTTGCTTAGAATGTGAAATTGACCACTTTTGGGTAACCAGCGAAACTACCGGGCGAAACTATAATGTCGCCCGGCAGTCTGTTGGCTCAGTCGTGATCAGAGCCAGTTTCGCCAGGCCAGCGAAACTGCCAGCGAAACTAGCCTCTGATATAAATAATCTTAATAAACCCTAGCTCTCCTATTTGCCTCATTTCACACAAAAACACACACACTCTCCTGAAACTTCTGGACCAGCTGATTCCAACCAAGAACCATCAAGAATCAGCCATCACCCCGAGTTGTGAAGATCATCCATCGATCCTAGAATCAACCGTGAGTCCCAAAACTATGTTTCTTGCTTTTCTATGTGTTTTCTTCTTAAAGCATGACCAAACCTTCATAGAATCACTTGATCTTCTGATATGTTGTTTAGGGATGCTAGAACTACCATAAAGTTGATAACTTTACGTGTGAAACTGATCCATGATAAAGATTTATGCTATTTAGGTCATTTTAGGGTTTTAAATGTATTTTGGTGATTTGATGATGAAAATGCATGTTTAAGGTGTTAAAGCTTACTGATTTATGTTGGTAAATGGTTATGTATGCTAGATAATGAATTACATGTAATATGGAAGCTGTTAGATTGATTTTTAGGCTGATTTATGTGTTTTTCGCGACTAGCGAAACTGTCATGTTCTCTGGGCGAAACTGTCCAGCGAAATTATGCATATCTTCAACCAGCGACACTATGGAGCGAAACTGTAGTGTCGCCGGGTAAACCAACCAGACCTGTTCGGACGAAACTACCGAGCGAAATTCCCTGAACGAAAGTTCAAACCAGTTTCGGGCGAAACTAGGCTAGCGAAACTGTGCCAACAGTTCCGAGCGAAATTAGCCTAGCGAAACTGTGTCATCGGGTATTGCCTAGCGAAAGTGCTGTCCGTGCACACAGCGAAACTGCCTAGCGAAACTGCTAGCGAAACTGAGACCAGAATCCAAACTTGTGCAATTTGCTTGAATGTTATGCCATGACTTACATGATTATGCTATGATGATACATGCTTTGATTTCTGATGTATATGAACCCTTGTTTATGATCAACCATCGGTGTCGTGTGTCGTTATGTCGAGTCATAGTTTCAACGTGCTATGTTATGGGCCATAGTGACGTTAAGTAAAGATTAGACACCAAACTAATACTTAAGACCTAAACGTGTTCATAGGTCTTCGTGAAGCAAAACTTGGATTATATAACAAGTGTAGCAGTGCAACCAAAGGTGAGTGTCACTAACCCGTTTACTGTGAGCCCGTTTGGGACACACTGAGTAACTTACTGGAAAACAATGCTGACAACTTTACGAGTGCTATGCACTACTTGATGAAACTGAAAACTTAGAATGCTATGCATCTACTTAATGAAACTTGAAGTGTTTTATGGGAAACACTTGTGAAACTTAACAAACTATTTCTGAAACGAAAACCGTTTTAATATGGCTAGTGTAGGTTAAAGTCTAAACCACATGATATCACATGATTTCTAAGGATTGCCTTTTTAACTGAAAAAGTCCTCAACTTAATTGTGCCATTAATTGTAAAGCGAGGGGATGTTGGGTAGATCTACTGGAGTTTGACAAACTCCGCCTCGTGACACTGGAGGTGCACGGAGGTACAATATCAGCCTATCTGACCGTGATCCCGAGAGGACACGGGGGAGGCAAAGCCGCGATGACGAATGTCCGCAAAACAAAATGGCTGAAGGCTCTGCCTCTACTATACTTAATCGTCAGCTTTGGTACGAACTTCCTTAGTGCATGGAAAGAACGGATTAGCTACCCGCGATATCGGTTGAGCACTTTAATTATACAAGACTAGTACATACCTGATAACTTTGTTACGGACAATAACTTTACTAAATAACAAATGTTTATGAATTGACGTATATAACTGAGCATTGCTTTTCACAAACAAATATTACGTATGTATATGTTAACACGATTACGATTATGAGACCGGGCCAATGCATGACATGCCCACTGTGAACTCACCAACCGTTAGGTTGACACTTGTGTGGTTTTCACTTTTGCAGATCGTTGAAGAGTATCCACTGGAGGTTGGCATGGCACAAGAAGATAATTACTTTTATTAAACTAAATTTGGGAATTTGAATTTGAAACAAAGATTTGTAAAGCACGTGGTTAGTGCTAAGATACTTATGCCTTTATTCCGCTGCGTAACTTTTGAAACTGTTTTGAAATGAATGTTTTGGACTTTACTCTGATTCGTTTAGTATTTGTAACTAATGGTTGTGGTCCTGGTTTGCTCGCACCCCTTAACGGTATAAACTCCGTTAGTGGTTATTTGGGGGTGTGACAGAATTTCTTCAAAGACTCACAAAAACATTTATGGGATTGCAAGTATTCACATAATGGATACTGGAATCTTAATTATTCAGAAAAAAAATCTGGGATCAAAAGTATTTAGGAAGCAATTCATTGTATTTGAGAGATGAACCAAGATGCATGGTCACAAAAACGATATAGCACAAACATATTCCTTATCTTCACAACTAACGAAATTATATAGCAAAAAGAACAGAGATGAAACTCAGTTGCCTTAAATTAAAAAATTGTACTGAAGACAACATAACTTTATCCTGTTATTTTATAGTATAAGAAGGATGCCGCTTTAGCAGAATAATGGTACTACACTACTACAAGTTAATATTTTGTCTAGCCATCATAAAATGTCAAATAAAAGGTAAAAGATATAATATTTTACCCAGAGTGCTTTAGGATGTCTTGCCAAGTATGCAGTACGTTTTACATCTCTATCCTTATTGGGAACCTTAAAAAATGATCAAACAAATTGATTACTGATAAACTTAGCATTCAAGTTAACTAAAAGTAATATTGGTAGAGGTTAATGTAGGGGCTTACGAGAACAGCAACACCATGTACAGTTATGTGCTAACTCACTTAAGTGTTGTTAAAGATATCTTACGTTACACATATGTTAAATATATATTCTGATCATATAAACCATTTATTTGACAGAAGCTAACTTTGTAAAGTAACAGGTCCCGTCTACTCCTACAACTCGGTTTAGGGCCTAAAGAAAGTGTATATGAACTTAATATATACAGAAATCCAGTTAGTCACATAACGAGTTACTTACCTAAATTCGGCATTTCCCTCAATGGTCCACCGATCCCGCATTCTCCATCCAGCACCTTTGGAACACATAGCAAAGTTACAATCTAAAATTTTAATACAAGCATAAAACAGTTAGTATCAATTATACCATCAATCAGATAAGAGTGAATTAACTAGAGTATTATATAAGACCTTATGACTAGATTTCAAGCATAGTTGTAAAGCAAGAAAATGTTCATGTCGCTTAATGTTCTCTCGAAGTGATTCCCTTTTCCATATGCTCTCTCGATATTGATTGTGTTCCAGATCAACCTAAACAGCCCAAAAGAGTCATATAAACATACATATAGAAGAATTTGAGCCTATATCATCAGAAATCATACAACTACAAATAGTTCTAGTGACTAATACAGGTAGATATATGATTATATGAAGACATCTTTATGCCACTACCTAGGGGGTGTTTAGAAATTCAACTACTGAGAAGATAATCAGCTTACAAAAATAGTTTCATACTAGCTGCAACAGAACTGATTATCAGATAGGAAACTATAAGGTAATTAACCTTACTTTTAAGTATATTGTTTATTCACAAGAATGTCTTTTTCTGGTCCTTTCATGTACTAATCTTTCAAATAATTAAAATTTGTGAAACACCCAAAAACTTTTATTACCTGACTGTTACAATGCATACAGAAATTTTGGTTGAAGTTATGGCTTTGTCTTACCATTCCAAAAAACCAAAAATATTTATGCTCATATACAAGAACATGCAATTGATAATATTCAGCAACATGGAATGAACTTACATAACATCTAGCAGCATGAACAAACCTAACTAGTTTAACAACAGAATACAAAATAAGAAATAAAAAATAAAGAATTAACTCACATATCAGCCAACAGCATCAACGAACACAGAAGCTAGTTCCAGTCCTACAAAAACCCAAAAAAGGCATATGGTTACAGGGAATAGAATGGAAACCATGTAAATGCCCAATTTAGTATACGACTGTCGCAGTTCGGGATTACTGCACACATGTAATGCTTCATACATAATATATTGTCTCAAATGGATGCATCAGAATGAAAACAAATTGAATATATGACCTTTGGGCTCGGTGCAGATACTAGAAACAGGGTACAAAATGGGCATGTTATCACAAGAAAAGTACATTAAAATGTTGAAACTTACATGAAAGATGGTACGTGAAGTGTAATATAAACAAGCATAACAAAGCTCGTGTTCAAACTTCCCACCAGTGCTGGACTCTACGAAAAATCCAATTAGGTAAATTTTTGTTAGAGAGAAAGACTCAAATAGTGTCTTAAGCATTTCATCAAACAGGTCGAGTGCATGTTTATTAATGTTTCTCAAAACCATTTCTCAAATGATGAAAAATAAATTATCAATCATCCCCATCGATTAAAACCCTACAAACGTAAAGAAAACTCAACTGTAAAGAGCAATATTCCACAGATACGGATGATGCACCAAACAAGTTGGAGTGAAACTTTAAAGATGAAACCTAAGACAAGAGTAAATAAACCGATTAGCCAAGCAAAACGAGAAAGGAAGGTCGGATTAGGGCTAATTGCATAAAACAAAATTCAATATCAGAGAACAAAGACGAAGAGATAAACCTCCGTAGCGCATAAGCACCAATTGAATCTGAAGGCTAACAGAACGGTAGTAGACCTTTGCAATGACCAGTCACATAGGTCGTGAAATTCAAATTTAGTTCAATGAAACCCTAATTGCATGTTATACATAAGAGAAATTACCAGTTATGTGCTCTAATTGATTTTGATCAAATGAATCTATATTCCAGCTTTCATAGGATTCAGAGAGTTGGAGGCGGAAGTTGGGCGTAGGGCTGAAGCAGATTCAGAGATTTGGACGGCGCGGTGGTGGTCGGAGGCGTGGTCGTAAGTGGGTGTAGGGTTTTTCCATGGAGGAGATGAAGGAGGTATAGAGCACCGTCGAGATGAAGGAGCGAGGAGACGAAGAGAGTGATGGGGAGAACTACTTTAGGGTTTTTCCATCGAGGTGTATAGCAGCGGCTAGCGGGAAATAAATGAGGTAGCGGGAAATGAAAATTTGGGGAAACAATTAGGGGGGGGGGGGGAACATAAAACGACAATTTTTACATAACACACATTTATAAGTGTACTCTGTATTTTTTTTTTAAATAAAAATGACATGAATTTTATGACGCGCAAAAATGCGCGTCATCTATCCTTAGGATTTTACAATTCTTGACAGTTTTTTATGACACTCATTTTTGCGCGTCATTAAAAATCACATGTCATCGTTCGCGTGTCAGATGACTAACGGAGTTAAAGAAAATTAACGGGGGGAGTGGTGGAGGAAAATATGTTGATATTTGGGAGTGCCAGAAGGAAATTCGTTAGTTGGGAGTGTTATTGGCCAAAAAGTGATAGTTAAGATTATTTGAAGCCAACAACCCTTATTTATATAATCTTTTGAAATAAATCCACCTATTTTTTTATTTATATAATCTTTAGATTAGATGTGAAAAAATCGATAAAAAACCAACAATTATCCAAAAAACCAAAAAACCAACATTTTTTTTTCTCTATAACTTCTTCATATATTAATAATTTTAAAAAAAAAATCATCAAAAAGTCTATAATTTTATTAGCTTTATTTATGGGAAAAAATTTAAAAAAAATTAATTAAAAAGTTTAGTGATTTTTTATTAGTGCATCATGCAATAGTACTAATAGTATTGCATAATGCATTATAATTAAAACTATTTAAAAAGAATAAACTTAACTTAAATATGGACGTGGTTTAAGCGAATAATGTAAAAAACTAAGAATTGACATTCATAAACCAATTTTATATTATTGTTGCATAGTGCATTATTAATTTCAAGCTAAAATCTGAATTTTATTTTATTTTTTAAAAACCTCGAAAATGATTTTAAACTTTATTTTTTTCCCAGTATTCTTATAATCATGAAAGAAACATATAAAAAAAGTTTAAACAAAAATATTTTTTTTCTTGGTTTTTTGCAAAATAGTGGTTTTCTATAGAACCCAACCCATCTTTAGATATTAGTTTTCAAGTAATTTTATAATAATCCTCCATCATTTGGTGGAGTGGTTATACCCTTGCCTTCCAATATGGAGGTCAAGGGTTCAAATCTCACCAGATATAAAAAATAAATGATGAATGAAAATTTATATAAGTGGATCAGAGGTTTTACCACATTGGGCCTTAGGGCGGTGGGTTTGCTTTGGAATGGATGTGCAACATAGAGGGTCTTCGTTACTCGCACGGCCTGTGGTTGCAGCGTGTCGTGGGTATCATCGTTTTCCATGATGAGTCCCCCGAGTAACCGAGTGTTTGCCGTTAAAAAAAAGTAATTTTATAATATATATATATATATATATATATATATATATATATATTATATAAAGTATTTTAAGAGATATGGCTACGTGGACCCTGGTCTGTCCTAATCCAGGTGCAATATCTCTAGGCCCAGGTCGACCCGACCCACGTGCAAGGCACCCATGTGGAAAAGTATGTTATTGTGCATAATCTGGAGAGGCCCACATAATATTCTTCTAACCATATCAGGATGCACCAGGTGTCAGGAGGAAAGCATGTGCCTCATCCATCAATGGAAGAAGAGACTTCGTTGTCAACAGAAGGGGGTCCACTGTATAGCTCGTCACCCCACGAGGAGTAGTATATAAGATGATAGTAACCCTCATGACGGACATGAGATATCACAGTACTCACTTCACATTTCAGAGATTAAGAGGAAATACTTATACTTTTAATCATTGGCGCCATCCGTGGGACAATCTCCATTCCCATCTTCATCCCTCTGTTCCTTTCAATGGCATCAGAAAAATGTTGATGGTCCTTACACAACCGATGATGAAGATGATTTTGAAGTTTCTCCTCCGGGATACGCTAGAATCAAGGTTTTGACTCCATTTCACAATTCTGGGGTGGCATCAGGTTCTCTTCAGGTCGTTCGGCCCCCGGTAAACCTCCCATTTACTTCAACTGTTCGTCCAGCTGTTCCTATCCAGCTGGCTGTAGTTATTCCTCAAACGAACACGAATGCCTTTTGATGTGGTGAGGCGATAGATACATTACCACTTCTGTTGCTACGGCTTCGAGCATTCCCCCACCTTTGGTTGGGTTTCCCATGCTGTGGACAACTCTCCCTTACGGGTTTCTTCCTCTTTTGTATCAACAATCCTTACTTCCGATTACGATACCATTGATCCAACCTGCAAAATCGAGATACCCTCGTTAGCCTATGGGGTTCCATTCCCAGTTCCTCCTCCTTTCCCAGCTATCTGTGGTAATGCATGGTGGATTGAGCAGCAACATAGTGTACGCTTATATGAACAGTTCCTTTGGGACATTCTCATGGCAGAATTACAATCCTAGTTAGGCACCCCTTCTATTTTCTAGACTCCTTTCCTACACATGTTTCCAGGGCGATTACACATCTCCCTGAACAACCGAATGGTTTTAAGGCCCTCATAGGGCCGCAGAAGGTCACGTACTCCCCAAACCGCACCACTAAACCTTTATGCCTCATACCGCTCGGCAGTCCTCGTGGAGCGTTCAATATTATCCTGGAAATTGCCACTGCGGTATTCGTTCCGTGTACCAGACGAATCACTTATTCATGTGCATTTGTTTAAGGCGTAATTGATTGGTAATCTGTATTCATTGTTCTTATCATATTGATCTTCGATTTCTTCATCTATATTCTTGAATCTCTCTAGTCCTTGGATTCCACACACTCACTAGAGATTGATAACGTGTTTGGACCGAATTTCAGGACCTACAATTGGTATCAGAGCCAAGAAATATGTGTTTCGAGGCTCATACGATATCTTGATTCAAGTTTCTAACTTTTTTGTGGAGTTTTCATCAAGTTTTTGTAGGTTTTTAGTCGTGTTTTTCAGGAGGAATACTACCTCGAAAATATAACCGATTTGCAATTAATTTCCTGATTTTGTGGAACTTTTGTCACGACCGATTTCACTAAAAGAAACCCGATCATGAGCTCGAAGAAGATTAGATGCGAAGACGGGATGGTGAGAATCTAGGATAAAACACAAAATATGATGATAAAGTCGAATGATTTCATCAAACCGAATGATTAAATGAACAAAAAATTACAACAATACATCATAACCCTCATGAATCTTCCATGGTCATCTTGGGTTGAGCTCAAACCCAAGATGAGACTCTCCAAAGGTAAGAGATAGCTCACATCTCTCAACTTTCCATCATCTAACAAATGAGGCCATCCCTTCCTTTAAATAGAGAGCTCTTGTGCTCTACTACCCACTCATAGCAAAACACAAAAATAAAATGAGCAAATTACAAATAAAATAACTAAAATAAATTATTAATTGAATCAAAGTTGATTTAATTAATATGAATCTTGACTCGCTCGTACCGATGGACCGTGGACTTTTACGTTGACCGTTGACTAGAACAGATAACTTTTCAAGAAAACATCTTCGGTCCAAACTTGCAAGCCTCGATCATCACAACCTGCGTCTCTGAATCATTTCACAATGGATTCATCAGCTGAATTATTCACGAATAGATTTGATGGCGTCAGTCACACTTATTTTTTATTCCAACATATCCCCCCTTGACTGATGCTGTCAAATCTGTCATATTGGTGAAGAACCGCTCTGTCGTACATTTTCGAATAATAACTGATAAACCCGAATCTTTATGTTGTAAAGATCCCCCCCCCTGAATAAGCTTCTTCTGTTCTTGTTTCTCCAGTTGAGAGCCAAGTGCTGCAGCTCACTCGGTTCACACGGTCGGGTACAATACTAAGAATGTTGAACATCGGAGTCAAAACCGTAACAAACCGAATCAGATAAACCAATCAAACACTGAAAATGCTCCAACTTCTGATAATCAACCCGATTATCTAGTTCCATAGTAGTTCCCCCTATTTCTATAAATCCCTCTGAAAACATCCGATGCAGAAGCGAAAAAATCAAATGCAGAGAGTGAAACCGTTCCGCTCAGTTCCAAAGAGAAAACGGTATTAAAATCCTGAAATTGGACAATTTTGCGAAAAACCGGAAGCCGGATGCTAACAGTTGTGAATGATCCATAAATACTGCACCTTTTCCGCATGACAGGGTTGTGAGCGAAAATAAAGTTCGATTCAAGTGACGGGTAAAAAACGTGACGAAAACGTCACTCTAATCGAGAAAATATGCCAAATCAGTGAAAATCTGAGATCCCGAGCGTAAAATAATAATAACCGGAGTCTTCGTAATTTTGGGTCTTGAAAAATGAGCTCGGAAAAATATTCCGTGAAGATTTCTGAGTTAAACGGTGCAATTTGGAATAAATCTGAGAAAACCGTCAATTTTATTCAAGTAAGGGGCCTTCCGTTAGAGATTTAACGGAATATTCCAATATATCACTGAGATTCCAGTTAATTCAGTTAGATGACATCGGCACTGCATCAGCTAAACAACTTGGAGTGAGACATAATGGAAAACTCACATACTTAACCGAAAAGTAAAACTAGTACGTCAGTGGTCGTTAACTAACATGGTCTTGACGTCGAAGAATATTAGACGCGAAGACGGGATGATGAGAATCTAGGATAAAACAAAAAATATGATGATAAAGTCGAATGATTTCATTGAACCGAATGATTACATGAACAAGAAATTACAACAATACATCATAACCCTCATGAATCTTCCATGGTCATCTTGGGTTGAGCTCAAACCCAAGATGAGACTCTCCAAAGGTAAGAGATAGCTCACATCTCTCAACTTTTCATCATCTAACAAATGAGGCCATCCCTTCGTTTAAATAGAGAGCCCTTGTCCTCTACTAACCACTCATAGCAAACACACAAAAATAAAATGAGCAAATTACAAATAAAATACTTAAAATAAATTATTAATTAAATCAAAGTTAATTTAATAAATATGAAGCTTGACTCGCTTGAACCAATGGGCCATTGACTTTTACGTTGATCATTGACTTTAACAGTTGACTTTTTAAGAAAATGTCTTCGGTCAAAACTTGCAAGCCTCGATCATCACAACCCGCGTCTCTGAATCATTTCACAATGGATTCTTCAGCCGAATTATTCGAGAATAGATTTGATGGCGTCTGTCACACTTATTTTTTGTTATAACAACTTTCTTCCAAAATAACAGGTTTTCATCCAAATCTACTGGTTTCCGGTTCGGTTAGAGAGTTTCCGGCTCGCGAAAGAGGGTTTTCGACTCAACTTGGGTGGTTTCCGACTCGACTTTGAGGTTTTCGGTTCAGGCAGGTTTTCGACTCGGTTTGTTGGGCTTCGGTTTGAAATAGCAGGTTTCCGACTTAATTTGTTGGTTTTCGGTTCGGCTAAGGGAGTTTTTGGTTCTTTCCGACGAACCATTGCAAGGAACCATTGCAAGGAAGTCGTGGTTTGTTCTTTTCGACGAACCATTGCAAGGAAGTCGAGACCCCGCCGCCGTGACGCCTCACCGAGTTGGACCACCGTCGCCACCCTCGTCGTCCGCCGCCGCTGACCAAGCCGCCACCGCCACCCGCTGCCGCTCCGCCGACTGCCGCCCTGGCATCTTTTCATTTTCACAATGCCCGATGTTATCAAATTCTTTCTTTAAAACGTTTTCTTGAATCTGCTGATATTGTTCAATCTCTTCACATTTTTCTTTGATAGCATCCCATATATGTTTAGAAATTGGGAACTTTATAAACTGAAGTAATAATTCCTCGGGTAACACCTTTGTAAGAAAACTATAAGTCTTCTTTTCTCTTGAAAAAATCTTATGTTCTTCAAAATCAAAAATTACTTATCATCTTTGGCATTCTAGCACTTAGCATTGGATATTCATACTCTTTTTCAATCGGAATCCAACCATCAACATGTTGAGAAATTACATATGATTTAAATCGTTTCTTCCAGTTATGGTAATCCTCCAATCTGAGCAACTTAGGAACGTTCTGTGTTGTTCCTATTTCATTATCATGACGCATCATGGATTGCATTGAAGTTTGAGCAGCTGAAAATGCTTGAAAATTGCTAATTTTGAACTTACGATACCGAAGGGTGTAGGCCATTAGGCAAGAAAAGTATAGATTTCGTCGACGAACGTTTTGGATGGTATTAGCTCCCATAACTCTTAACGAAACTCAAGTTACGTCAGTTTTAGTGAACACAACTATTCTGCCAGCGTACCAAAAACTTCTCAACGTACCAAAATCTTCCAACGTACCAATCTACGAACCAGACCAAATCAGCGGACCAAACCAAACCAAGCAGCGTACCAACTTGGTACGGTGTAACTGTCAGCGTACCATTGAATAACCGTCGCATACCAAACTTTGAAGATTGTCTTCCGTACCACCACTCAGCATACCAAAACTCTATGAAGATTGCCTTGCATACCAGTCAGCATACCAGTGGATCATCAGGCATACCAACAGACTCAACTGGCGTACCAAACCATTTTTTACTGAATTTTGAGAATTTGGACGTTTTGGACTGTAATTTGCAGCAGTAGGCAACGAAAACACACTAGGAACGATTTAGAATCAGATTTGACCTCAAAAACACTCAGAATTGAGAAAAACTGATGAAGAACGAAGAAAAACCCAACTTTCTCTCACTAGGAATTCGAATCTGACCAAATCAAAGCAGTAGAGCAACCTGGATTGCTCTGATACCACTTGTAAAACCACGGATGGATCTTACTACTGTATGATTCAGTTAATCAAAGAACACAAACGTAAATAAAGCTAAGCTTTATTGATTCACAAAGAGATTACAACGTAGAGATAGAAACACCTTAGAACACACACAGATAAGAATGACTAAACTCTCAGAACTAATGAACTCTCTCTAACTCGATATATTTATAGTCTTACCATACAGGTTGGCGTACCAACCTACATACCAGTTGATACGACGGACCATATGGTACGGCCCCAATGGTATGTTGAATATCTGACTCACAAACTCGCTCTAATCTAGATACAATACACGAGACACATCGTAGCATAGGAATATGCTCTAACATTGTCATGGGTTATGTGTTTATTGGATTTCTAACTTGAAACCCAATCCTCGGAATGTAAGAAACACGTGCTTAGCAGGATTTTAACACATATGAGTACAAGCTAGTTGTAGTCTGTGACTTTCAAGGTGTTATACGTATATATCTATTCATGGCCATCATGGTTATATGCACAAGACTTAGTGCATTCAAATAACATAATCATACAGGTGACTGTGTTACATAAGTAGCGCTGGTGACTTGAACTTTTACTAACAAGCATTTGAACTCAACAAAGGTCCTATTGTTTGACTTGATGAAATCAAGCAAGTGATTTAAAAAAAAAGTTCAATTTGATTTAATGAATTCTCGAGCTACGCAATCCAAAACCATAAGGTTCGATGAATCAAGGTAGGTTGTTATTACTGTTGTTATAAGTACAATAAGAATAAGAGACGTCATATCCTTAATGGATTTAGATAGAACAATCATTCTTCTTTTGCATTTAGGCTAGTCTCATAATCATTAAATTAATAGCACCAGGCTTAGTGTCATGTTATATATGTTTGAATCTAATCTACCAACCATATGAAAACATTTTCAAGTGACGACTTCATGTTCCTTCAAAAAGGTAAGTCAAGCATATATTTTTGTGACACCGGCGAATATACATGTATTTTCCGGACAAACACGAACACGAACAATTATTTATTCCAAACATACGTGCATTCATACATTTAGTAGGGTTGATTAGATGTGTCATTTGGTCCACAAACATTTACACAATAGTATGCCCTGATCTTTGGTGACCAATTAACAAAATGCTAATCGAACATACACAACTCGTGAGACTTATGATTACATGATAATGTGTGACATTTAATGTTAATTGATTGAATGTTAATTGACTTTGGTGAGTCTAAGTGCATAGCCTTCTTTATGTTATTAAAGATTCATGAATTAGGATTGAATTTACAAGTTTGTTTATTCATGAAATTCACAATTGATTAAGTACCTAAATTAATTAGAAATTTTGGTCCCTGGTTTGTATATAAGAATTCCTAAACTTTGAGGGCCTTAAGGGAATTGTTCATAGCAATATGGATAAGAACTCTCGTTGGATTCAAACACTAACTTCAAATGCCTAACAAATCCTCAACTCTCCCCTTAAATCTTGTAAGGACCAAGATTTGTGGCTTGTGTATTAAATCATCACTTGGTGGAGTATTCTGAAGGCCTATGTGTTAGAATAGGTGAAAATAAGTTGGGTTATGGGTATATTGGGTCATTGGGCCAATTTAGGATGCGTTTGGGCTCATTTAAACAATGTTTAGTGGGAGTTTTATGGGCCTTAGGGTTCAAATACGGGAATTAGGAGTTGTTTTAGGTAGGGAGGTTAACTTGTTTTCCAAGTTCACCATCTCCTATAAATAGGACTCCTAGTAATCAATTTAGGGTTGTTGGTTGGTTGCTCTATTGGTGTTTTTGCGATTTTGGTGTTTTGACGAAATTCTCAGAGAGAATTTCGATCATTGTGTAGCAATCAAACTGATTAGCAAAGTGTGTTTCTCCATCTGGTTTGTGTTCTTGTTCTTATTGTTATTACTTATTCATATTATTCTCAATTAATCTTGAATCACCTATAATCACCGGATTCCGCACGGTGGTTATAGACTTTAATATCGCGTGAGGGTTTGATTTGATCCTTACAATTGGTATCAGAGCCAAGAAACGCAAGTTTTGAGGCTCTCGCGATATCCGATTCAAGTTTTTGACAACTAACCGTTTGAGTTTTGTGGTGATTTTCAGCATTAGCAAGGTTCGGAAGGATTTTTTTTGCAGGTTTCGAATAGAGACAGTAGTGTTCGTGACCAACTGCTCGTGTTTTTAGTACTTTTCGACCCTGTTTCTAGACTTTTCGATCGTCCTCCTGATCGAAAAGCCTTTTCTGTCGCGCCATTTCGATCGGAAAGTCCCCTTGTGACTTTTCGATCAGCCCGTTTCGATCGAAAAGTCCCCCTTGTGACTTTTCGATCAGCCCATTTCGATCGGAAAGTCCCCTTCTGACTTTTCGATCAGCCCATTTCGATCGGAAAGTCCCCTTCTGACTTTTCGATCAGCCATCTGTCGATCGAAAAGTCCCCCTTGTGACTTTTCGATCAGCCCATTTCGATCGGAAAGTCCCCCTGTGACTTTTCGATCAGAGCATTTCGATCGGAAAGTCCCCCTGTGACTTTTCGATCAGCTTCTCTTTTCGATCGGAAAGTCCCCACTGAGACTTTTCGATCCGCTGACACTTTTCGATCGAGAAGTCTGCTTTTCGACCGACCCCCTGTCCGATCGAAAAGTACTTTTCGATCCAACCCTTTTCCAACCGAAAACCCACTTTCCGACCGTAAACCCACTTTTCGATCCATCCCCTTTTCAATCCGTTCAAGTCTTTCAGTTCGTATTTGATCCAGAAGCTCTTCCAAAGAAGTTCATGGCGCATATTCTACCAGGCACCACTGCACCCGATGAGATATGTTGCAATCCCAACTGTGAGGCTAAAGAATGGGAACGCAAATTCATTAATGAAACCCTAAATCGTGCATTATCTGATAAAGACCTTAGGGAGTCCAAAAGTAAGACCAGAATATTTAGAGAGAAACTTGAGGCCATTCAGGTAGATGTTAAGAATCTTCAATCTCAGGTGAGTGATAAAAGCACATATCTTAGGCTTGCTAACACTAAGGTAGAAGAGCTTACCAAGGAGGTTGAGGAACTAAGAGCAAAACTTGACACTTCCCAATCTGCCCTTGAGAAACATCAAGTGATACAAAAGAAAATGATGGATTCTCACATGCTTTATTCAAATCTGAAGAGCGACTCGAGCAGGTAAATGAAACATCTGGCCTCGGGGATGGAAATTTTCCTCCCCCATTGCAACATGAATACATAAAAGTGCCCCAAACTGCAGATGAATTGTTGAAAGAGTCCCAGAATGAAGCAACCATGGTATATGGGCCTCAACCAGCACATAAAGATGAAAAGACAGCCACTGAAGCAACTCAGTCTAATAAAACTACTGAGTGTGCAAGTTCAAGCTCCAGTGAGGTGAAGAGAGCTGATGAAGAAAAGTTGGTTCCTTATCCAAAGATCGAGACTCCTTATTCCAAAGTTGTGGATGAGGTAAAGCGGGAACGAGTGGTGATGACTACAAGGCCCAATGCTAAGATCTTCATGACAACTGGGTCTATGTTCATTCCGATTGAAGGAGAAGAGCGACCCTTATTCACCACTAAGTTCAAAGGCTTGGGTCATGATGGTGGTTTATCATCTCACATTAAGAGCATAAGGCCCAAGATCACCATCAAGCCTTCAACTTCTGTTCCTATCAAGATTGAAAGGCCCAAGATGACAAACAAGTCTCCAGTTTCATCAGTAGGCTCATGCAGTTGTAGTTGTAGTTGTAGAAATGCTACCTCGACATCAAAGAATACATGGAGCACAAGAACTGAAGCTTCAGGGAACCAGTCCACAGTCAACTCAAGATCTGCAAATGGGCCAAAGATGCAGACACAAGCAAATGGTGCTCCACCTCAGCAAATAAAGAGAAACGGTTACACATCTGACTTCTATCTAAAGAAGCAGACTTGTTTTAACTGTGGTCACATTGCCCGAAATTGTCTCTATCGCCCCTATGAGCCATATTATCCGCAAAGTCGGAGTGTTTCGTCTCAGGATTCAATAAAGTCTAAGCCAATGAAGGTGCAACCACCTAAGGCGATGAAGACTGTTTCTCCTAAGATAATACCCTCTGATCAACATTGGGGCGCTGCCAAAGAGCAGAGAAAAATTTCAAATCAAAAATATGCTTTTCCAAATTATGAAAATTTTCATAAAAAGGTGAAGAAACCAATTTCAAAACAACACAATGTTAAAAAACCTAAAGTTGCCCCTCCAAAGGTAACTAAAACTGTTTTGAGAAAGAAACCTGAAATGAAAAAGGTTGAAAAACCTAAAGTCACTATTCCAAAAGTGACTAAAACAACTCATAAATCACCTCAAATTTGGAAACTTAAAACTATGACACCCACAACTCCAATTCCTGATTTTACAAAGGGCATGTGTTTAAAAGAAGTAACTTTCGTTGATTCATCAGGTCTACCCATAACCACTATGGCCTGGGTTCCATTGGCTAACTGATCTCTCACCTTGTGCAGGAACAGTCAAGGAGGACTTTCATTAACCTTGTTTGCTTTTTTGTGATAGTGATTGTTCCAGGCACAGGAAAGGAGGCATCTCTTCACTTCATGACATGCAGATCTTTATGGGGGGTATGTTTCCTTGTGAGAGGTAAATCTGAAAAAAATCAGCAAGGTACTGTCTGAATTGTTTGTTTCTTGGCTAATTGTTTGCTTCAGAAAATTTTCAAAAGATAAACTTTGAAGGTTAGCTTGGCCAGTTTTTCTATATTTAGTGATGTGTCTGTGTGTCAATAATAAAAAATAAAAAAAATAAAAAAATAAAAAAAAAATGTGTGTTGATTTTAAAAATCAAAAAGCAAGGGGAAGAATAGAAAAGATGAAATAGTTGACCCCTCAAAATTTGTGCTTTTTAATTTTTAATCTTTTGTTTGTGTTTGAGAAGGAAGGGAAGTGAAATATTTTCGATCTCAGAATGACTGACACGCGTAAGGCAAAAGTGAAAGACATGATCCAAGGTGATGTGCTGGGTAGGCTCAGTTCCAAAAACAAAGGTATGGGTCGCAACACTTAAAAAAAAGTATGTCATTTGACGGGAAATATACACTTAGGTTAAGTGCTTGTTCTATTTTACTGCGAAATTGTTCCCGATACACACGCCGGACTCCAAAGTGTTGAATCGAAAATCTCAAAAAGTCGGTGTCCCCTCTGTTTTGTGTGAGCAAAGATCTGGGGATGTCAAAGCCGTCAGTCAAGTCTTGCCTTTGCTTTGCGTGAGCAATGACCTGGTGTAGAATGGTTGACGTGTTAATCAGATTTTCCTCTGTTTTGCGTGAGCAAAGACCTGGTTAGTCTGGATTAACGTGCTTGCAGATCACTTTATATAATTTACACCCCAAAAGATGCCAATGTGCACAACAAAAAAGACCCTCTAGCGTCCAAAACCCTTCAGCCCTGACTTTGTGACTAGGCTTATGTGTTTGATGAAAGGATACCACCTGACTGATAAACGCCTCTGAGTTGAAATCATACAAGTCTGTGTATATTATCCCTATCTCTTTTATGATCTGTTCTTTCTCTTCTCAACCAAGTCTCGAGAAAAGATTCAAAACTCTGGATATGGGAATGTGAAAATATGTGGTAGGGAATGATCAAGCTTGATAGATTGCACATGTTAATTACCTAGGATTTGTGTGTGACTGTCGGATGTTCATAATTAATGCACCTAAAAGATATATAAGTGACAAACAGCCGGGAAAATGAGGAACATGGGATTAAGAAGGACCAATATACTGGCAATCACCTGGACGTGTTCAAGTAACAGATGCTGAAAAGGGTTCCTCAATTCAGACAAAGACAGTTTGATCCCAAAATAAAAACCTTCTCGTTTAGAAATTTGGTATGTTTGTTTTTTATTTTATTTTTCTTTTGTGTTATCTTAAGTTTATGAATTGGTCAGGTTGATTTGAGAAGTTTAAATAAATTTTTTATGGGTTTTATGCAAGAAAGTTTGACCCTCCCTCAGAACCTCAGGGGGAGATAATGCGAAGAGTCCTCGGGTTCAGTGGAAGTGTTTTTGGTTAAATAATGCTAACCCGATAACCAGTCATCGTCTGGTTAGTGTCTGTTTCATGTTGTGTTTGACAGGTTAAGTGAGAAAGACAACTCATGGAGAAGAAGGTCAAGGACTTAGTTGACCAAAGCAAGAACTCTGCTACTGTTCGTGTTGAAGAACCAGCCGGAAAAGGACTTACCCTATGCTCAGGGGAAGTTTGTTGGTTGTTCAAGTAAAGCTTCCAAAGACACCGTTCTCAAGTTTAGGGGAAACTAATTGAAAAAAAAGATGCAGAGCAGTCACAACAAGAAATTCAAGAATGCCAAGACAGAGGTTTTCAAAATTTGTCCTCTGAAGTCACATGCAAGTCAAGACAGTTACTAATGATTCAGCAATGACTCAATAGTTTTCAAGAAGAAGCAAGTATTTGAGAATCCTCCTCTCATTACTTGTTCATCATTTGCAGTTCAAGCTGGTGCTGATAAAGAGAAAGAGCCATCAATCATCCCACATGCTGCCCAATGAAGATTGTTAAAGAAAAGAATCTTCATCAACCCATGTTCAAGCCAAGGAGAAGACTGAAGTCTGAAGATTGAAAGTAGAAGATATTTAATAGCACAAGCCAAGGGGAAGATTGTAAGGACCAAGATTTGTGGCTTGTGTATTAAATCATCACTTGGTGGAGTATTCTGAAGGCCTATGTGTTAGAATAGGTGAAAATAAGTTGGGTTATGGGTATATTGGGTCATTGGGCCAATTTAGGATGCGTTTGGGCTCATTTAAACAATGTTTAGTGGGAGTTTTATGGGCCTTAGGGTTCAAATACGGGAATTAGGAGTTATTTTAGGTAGGGAGGTTAACTTGTTTTCCAAGTTCACCATCTCCTATAAATAGGACTCCTAGTAATCAATTTAGGGTTGTTGGTTGGTTGCTCTATTGGTGTTTTTGCGATTTTGGTGTTTTGACGAAATTCTCAGAGAGAATTTCGATCATTGTGTAGCAATCAAACTGATTAGCAAAGTGTGTTTCTCCATCTGGTTTGTGTTCTTGTTCTTATTGTTATTACTTATTCATATTATTCTCAATTAATCTTGAATCACCTATAATCATCGGATTCCGCACGGTGGTTATAGACTTTAATATCGCGTGAGGGTTTGATTTGATCCTTACAATTGGTATCAGAGCCAAGAAACGCAAGTTTTGAGGCTCTCGCGATATCCGATTCAAGGTTTTGACAACTAACCGTTTTAGTTTTGTGGTGATTTTCAGCATTAGCAAGGTTCAGAAGGATTTTTTTTGCAGGTTTCGAATAGAGACAGTAGTGTTCGTGACCAACTGCTCGTGTTTTTAGTACTTTTCGACCCTGTTTCTAGACTTTTCGATCGTCCTCCTGATCGAAAAGCCTTTTCTGTCGCGCCATTTCGATCGGAAATTCCCCTTTTGACTTTTCGATCAGCCCGTTTCGATCGAAAAGTCCCCCTTGTGACTTTTCGATCAGCCCATTTCGATCGGAAAGTCCCCTTGTGACTTTTCGATCAGCCATCTGTCGATCGAAAAGTCCCCCTTGTGACTTTTCGATCAGCCCATTTCGATCGGAAAGTCCCCCTGTGACTTTTCGATCAGAGCATTTCGATCGGAAAGTCCCCCTGTGACTTTTCGATCAGCTTCTCTTTTCGATCGGAAAGTCCCCACTGAGACTTTTCGATCCGCTGACACTTTTCGATCGAGAAGTCTGCTTTTCGACCGACCCCCTGTCCGATCGAAAAGTACTTTTCGATCCAACCCTTTTCCAACCGAAAACCCACTTTCCGACCGAAAACCCACTTTTCGATCCATCCCCTTTTCAATCCGTTCAAGTCTTTCAGTTCGTATTTGATCCAGAAGCTCTTCCAAAGAAGTTCATGGCGCATATTCTACCAGGCACCACTGCACCCGATGAGATATGTTGCAATCCCAACTGTGAGGCTAAAGAATGGGAACGCAAATTCATTAATGAAACCCTAAATCGTGCATTATCTGATAAAGACCTTAGGGAGTCCAAAAGTAAGACCAGAATATTTAGAGAGAAACTTGAGGCCATTCAGGTAGATGTTAAGAATCTTCAATCTCAGGTGAGTGATAAAAGCACATATCTTAGGCTTGCTAACGCTAAGGTAGAAGAGCTTACCAAGGAGGTTGAGGAACTAAGAGCAAAACTTGACACTTCCCAATCTGCCCTTGAGAAACATCAAGTGATACAAAAGAAAATGATGGATTCTCATCATGCTTTATTCAAATCTGAAGAGCGACTCGAGCAGGTAAAAGAAACATCTGGCCTCGGGGATGGAAATTTTCCTCCCCCATTGCAACATGAATACATAAAAGTGCCCCAAACTGCAGATGAATTGTTGAAAGAGTCCCAGAATGAAGCAACCATGGTATATGGGCCTCAACCAGCACATAAAGATGAAAAGACAGCCACTGAAGCAACTCAGTCTAATAAAACTACTGAGTGTGCAAGTTCAAGCTCCAGTGAGGTGAAGAGAGCTGATGAAGAAAAGTTGGTTCCTTATCCAAAGATCGAGACTCCTTATTCCAAAGTTGTGGATGAGGTAAAGCGGGAACGAGTGGTGATGACTACAAGGCCCAATGCTAAGATCTTCATGACAACTGGGTCTATGTTCATTCCGATTGAAGGAGAAGAGCGACCCTCATTCACCACTAAGTTCAAAGGCTTGGGTCATGATGGTGGTTTATCATCTCACATTAAGAGCATAAGGCCCAAGATCACCATCAAGCCTCCAACTTCTGTTCCTATCAAGATTGAAAGGCCCAAGATGACAAACAAGTCTCCAGTTTCATCAGTAGGCTCATGCAGTTGCAGTTGTAGTTGTAGAAATGCTACCTCGACATCAAAGAATACATGGAGCACAAGAACTGAAGCTTCAAGGAACCAGTCCACAGTCAACCCAAGATCTGCAAACGGGTCAAAGATGCAGACACAAGCAAATGGTGCTCCACCTCAGCAACTAAAGAGAAACGGTTACACATCTGACTTCTATCTAAAGAAGCAGACTTGTTTTAATTGTGGTCACATTGCCCGAAATTGTCTCTATCGCCCCTATGAGCCATATTATCCGCAAAGTCGGAGTGTTTCGTCTCAGGATTCAATAAAGTCTAAGCCAATGAAGGTGCAACCACCTATGGCGATGAAGACTGTTTCTCCTAAGTCAATACCCTCTGATCAACATTGGGGCGCTGCCAAAGAGCAGAGAAAAATTTCAAATCAAAAATATGCTTTTCCAAATTATGAAAATTTTCATAAAAAGGTGAAGAAACCAATTTCAAAACAACACAATGTTAAAAAACCTAAAGTTGCCCCTCCAAAGGTAAGTAAAACTGTTTTGAGAAAGAAACCTGAAATGAAAAAGGTTGAAAAACCTAAAGTCACTATTCCAAAAGTGACTAAAACAACTCATAAATCACCTCAAATTTGGAAACTTAAAACTATGACACCCACAACTCCAATTCCTGATTTTACAAAGGGCATGTGTTTAAAAGAAGTAACTTTCGTTGATTCATCAGGTCTACCCAGAACCACTATGGCCTAGGTTCCATTGGCTAACTGATCTTTCACCTTGTGCAGGAACAGTCAAGGAGGACTTTCATTAACCTTGTTTGCTTTTTTGTGATAGTGATTGTTCCAGGCACAGGAAAGGAGGCATCTCTTCACTTCATGACATGCAGATCTTTATGGGGGGTATGTTTCCTTGTGAGAGGTAAATCTGAAAAAAATCAGCAAGGTAGTGTCTGAATTGTTTGTTTCTTGGCTAATTGTTTGCTTCAGAAAATTTTCAAAAGATAAATTTTGAAGGTTAGCTTGGCCAGTTTTAGTAGATATTTAGTGATGTGTCTGTGTGTCAATAATAAAAAAAAATAATAAAAAAAAAATGTGTGTTGATTTTAAAAATCAAAAAGCAAGGGAAAGAATAGAAAAGATGAAATAGTTGACCCCTAAAAAATTGTGCTTTTTAATTTTTTATCTTTTGTTTGTGTTTGAGAAGGCAGGGAAGTGAAATATTTTCGATCTCAGAATGACTGACACGCGTAAGGCAAAAGTGAAAGACATGATCCAAGGTGATGTGCTCGGTAGGCTCAGTTCCAAAAACAAAGGTATGGGTCGCAACACTTAAAGATAAAGTATGTCATTTGACGGGAAATACACACTTAGGTTAAGTGCTTGTTCTATTTGACTGCGAAATTGTTCCCGATACACACGCCGGACTCCAAAGTGTTGAATCGAAAATCTCAAAAAGTCGGTGTCCCCTCTGTTTTGTGTGAGCAAAGATCTGGGGATGTCAAAGCCGTCAGTCAAGTCTTGCCTTTGCTTTGCGTGAGCAATGACCTGGTGTAGAATGCTTGACGTGTTAATCAGATTTTCCTCTGTTTTGCGTGAGCAAAGACCTGGTTAGTCTGGATTAACGTGCTTGCAGATCACTGTATATAATTTACACCCCAAAAGAGGCCATTGTGCACAACAAAAGAGACCCTCTAGCGTCCAAAACCCTTCAGCCCTGACTTTGTGACTAGGCTTATGTGTTTGATGAAAGGATACCACCTGACTGATAAACGCCTCTGAGTTGAAATCATACAAGTCTGTGTATATTATCCCTATCTCTTTTATGATCTGTTCTTTCTCTTCTCAACCAAGTCTCGAGAAAAGATTCAAAACTCTGGATATGGGAATGTGAAAATATGTGGTAGGGAATGATCAAGCTTGATAGACTGCACATGTTAATTACCTAGGATTTGTGTGTGACTGTCGGATGTTCATAATTAATGCACCTAAAAGATAAATAAGTGACAAACAGCCGGGAAAATGAGGAACATGGGATTAAGAAGGACCAATATACTGGCAATCACCTGGACGTGTTCAAGTAACAGATGCTGAAAAGGGTTCCTCAGTTCAGACAAAGACGGTTTGATCCCAAAATAAAAACCTTCTCGTTTAGAAATTTGGTATGTTTTATTTTATTTTATTTTTCTTTTGTGTTATCTTAAGTTTATGAATTGGTCAGGTTGATTTGAGAAGTTTAAATAAATTTTTTATGGGTTTTATGCAAGAAAGTTTGACCCTCCCTCAGAACCTCAGGGGGAGATAATGCGAAGAGTCCTCGGGTTCAGGGGAAGTGGTTTTGGTTAAATAATGCTAACCCGATAACCAGTCATCGTCTGGTTAGTGTCTGTTTCATGTTGTGTTTGACAGGTTAAGTGAGAAAGACAACTCATGGAGAAGAAGGTCAAGGACTTAGTTGACCAAAGCAAGAACTCTGCTACTGTTCGTGTTGAAGAACCAGCCGGAAAAGGACTTACCCCTATGCTTAGGGGAAGTTTGTTGGTTGTTCAAGTAAAGCTTCCAAAGACACCGTTCTCAAGTTTAGGGGAAACTAATTGAAAAAAGGATGCAGAGCAGTCACAACAAGAAATTCAAGAATGCCAAGACAGAGGTTTTCAAAATTTGTCCTCTGAAGTCACGTGCAAGTCAAGACAGTTACTACTGATTCAGTAATGACTCAATAGTTTTCAAGAAGAAGCAAGTATTTGAGAATCCTCCTCTCATTACTTGTTCATCATTTGCAGTTCAAGCTGATGCTGATAAAGAGAAAGAGCCATCACTCATCCCACATGCTGCCCAATGAAGATTGTTAAAGAAAAGAATCTTCATCAACCCATGTTCAAGCCAAGGAGAAGACTGAAGTCTGAAGATTGAAATTAGAAGATATTTAATAGCACAAGCCAAGGGGAAGATTGTAAGGACCAAGATTTGTGGCTTGTGTATTAAATCATAACTTGGCGGAGTATTCTGAAGGCCTATGTGTTAGAATAGGTGAAAATAACTTGGGTTATGGGTATATTGGGTCATTGGGCCAATTTAGATGCGTTTGGGCTCATTTAAACAATGTTTAGTGGGAGTTTTATGGGCCTTAAGGTTCAAATACGGGAATTAGGAGTTATTTTAGGTAGGGAGGTTAACTTGTTTTCCAAGTTCACCATCTCCTATAAATAGGACTCCTAGTAATCAATTTAGGGTTGTTGGTTGGTTGCTCTATTGGTGTTTTTGCGATTTTGGTGTTTTGACGAAATTCTCAGAGAGAATTTCGATCATTGTGTAGCAATCAAACTGATTAGCATAGTGTGTTTCTCCATCTGGTTTGTGTTCTTGTTCTTATTGCTTATTCATATTATTCTGAATTAATCTTGAATCACCTATAATCACCGGATTCCGCACGGTGGTTATAGACTTTAATATCACGTGAGGGTTTGATTTGATCCTTACAAATCTCTCAATACCGTCGCATACCTCTCTCCATCCCTCCCCCCTTTTCTTCTTCCTTCACAAATCAGGCCATCATCTGCTGTTTCACCCAAGTTTGGAGGTCGCAAGGGGCTGAATAACAGCCTGGACACATCGTAACAATCTCAAAGACAATCGAGAGCAAACGAAACCGAAGGTATCCCCTTCTCGGTCCCTTGTTGTTTTCTTTTACTTTTCTAAAAGCCCTAACGGGTTTAGTAGTTGATTTCCCGTGTTCTTGGTGCATGGTAACTCTTACATTAATGATTGATGAAAACCCATGTGCGACTTGGTGAACATAAACCGATGTTACATACTTGGAACTCCAAACCATAATCCGAGCATATATATATATATATATATATATGTTCATGATGATTGAATCTGTGAATGATTTGGTGTGAATGTGTTATGAACCAATTTATGATATCTATGAAAGGGACCCAGTTCATAAATGATGATTCAAGGTGTGCAAACTGACGTGTTATCCTTGGGTGGTAGCATACAAGCTCAAGAACCAAGTGTTGCATGTACTTTTTTTTTTTGGGTAAAGGGTTACCCCGGTGATTCTGAATATATACCGCAAAAAGGAACAAGTAACAAGGAGAGAGCCCTTGCTAGTTCATGCTCGGGACATGCCCCAAAGCAAGTAAACACAAAAATCACAAGACAAAACCAGAAATAAACAACCACCTAACACACATTAGGGGGACAAACAAACAAGGAACTACGTTACGCCGTCTGCATCACTACTACTGCATCCAATCTCCCAGTCATCAAGAATGCAAGAAGCTCTAGAGGTCTTCCTCACCTTGAGCCCCATCAACCTACTATGCATAGTGTCTCGAATAGTAGCAGCAAGGGAATCCGGAGGTCTAGCATGATTTTGGAAAATACGATTATTCCTCTCTTGCCAAATGTAATACGCAGAAGCATGAACCACAAGCTTAGCCACAATGGTCTCCAAAGAGGAAGCAGGCTTCGCGTCAAAGAAACCAGCAATATCAGCCCACCACCGGCGCAATGCGCTGGAGACAAGTCCACTCCCGAACACAACACCAAACCTGCGAAGAATAGGTACATTCAAAAAACAAATGTGCGTGAGAATCCCAGGATCTATAGCAAAGAAAGCAGCACATCATGTTCATATTTCCTCTTCTACTAGCATCCCAAGCCATAATTCTATCTTGAGTAAGGAGCCGCTCACGCAAGATAAGCCAAACCAGGAAAGCATGGCGAGGGATACACTGGGCATACCAGATAAATTTAACCCACGAAACCAAGGGGCCATGAGTTCTAATCGTGCCCAAACCAACCGCGAGGAAAAATCAGCCCAGATGTTACCACTTTTCCATTTAAGCTGATCCACCACATCCACCTTGAGGACCGTATCAACAATTTCATTAAGGACAGGGAACCGGTCAACCCAATCAGGAGGCCACAGATCACCTTCCTGGTTGAAAACATCAGCCACCGAAGAGTTAGAAGAAAAACCTGCATTGTAAATAGTGCGGTGAGTTAGATTACGACACAATGGCCCAGATTCAGACCATTTATCGTGCCATATGTATGTGCCCCGCCCATCGCCAATGACAGACCAAATGAAAGGCCGAATCAGAGGACGTATGGAGCAGATCTTCCTCCAGCTCCAGCTACAGTCCTTAGGGCAAGGGTGATCCCAGAAAGATCTGTTTTTGATACGCTAAGTGCGAACCCTGGCAACCCAGAGCGAGTTTCTTTTGATCAAGATACTCCAGATATGAGAAGCCATGAGGGCCTTGTTAACATCCGTAACGCGACGAATGCCAAGACCCCCCTCAGTTTTGGGAACACACACGTCCCGCCACGCAACTTTAGCCAACCCCTTTCTCGAATCACCATGGTGCCAAAGAAAGTCTCTCATCTTCTTCTCAATCTTCGAGATAATGCTAGCAGGAAGAATGAAAACCAAAGCCCAATATATACGTAAAGAGGAGAGAACCGAGTTAATGAGTTGCAGTCTGCCAGCATAAGAGAGAAACTTATTCCTCTAACTCGAAATACGGTTATCAAGGCCATCAAGAAGAGAGGTACAGTCACGGGCACGAAACCTAGTAGAAATCAACGGAACACCCAAGTAACGAACCAGAAGGGTGCCCTCCACCATATTCACAACAGACAAAATATTATCTTTAGTAAGATTAGAGACATTGCAGAAATACACTGTGCTTTTCTGCGGGCTCGGGACCAGCCCCGACATCCTGGCAAATTTGTTCAACGACTGAAAGATACAAGTAGTAGAAGCCACGTCCCCTTTGGAAAAAATAAAGAGATCATCGGCAAACCACAAGTTAATAATACGATGTTTGTCACACCTGTGATGAAACCTGAAGGACGGGTCGGTACGAACAGCATCATGAAGAATGCGGGTAAGGATCTCCATAACCAAAGTAAACAGGTACGACGAAAGAGGACACCCTTGCCGAAGACCTCTCTTGCCTCTAAAAAAACCATAAAGGTTCCCATTGATAGAGAACGAGTAGGAAGGAGTAGACACACATGTCATAATCCAGCCTACCATGGTAGGATGGAACCCGAATCCAACAAGAACATCCTGGAGAAAACCACAGTCCACAGTATCGTAAGCTTTCTGGATATCAATTTTGAAAGCACATCGGGGAGGCCCCACCGAATGTTGGTACTTATGCTCAGCTCCTGGACGAGAAGGATGTTGTCAGAGATTTTCCTACCAGGAATAAATGCAGATTGGTTAATGTCAACAATACTTGCAAGCTCCATTTTAATCCGATCAGCAATAATCTTGCTGATACATTTTTACACCACATTACAGCAAGATATGGGCCTATAATCAGTGACAGCCGCAGGGGTGGTGACCTTGGGAATAAGGGCAATGATGGTATGGTTGAGCTCCTGAAACAGTTTTCCAGTTCTACAAAAATCCTGAACAGCCTCGCAAACATCATTACCAACAACAGGCCAAGCTTTCTTGAAAAAAGCTGCCGAGTAACCATCAGGGCCCGGAGCTTTGTTATCACCCATCGTAAAAATCGTCTCCTTAATCTCCTCATTGGTGACCTGACGGATCATATGCGCAGCGACAACTTGATCAATCCGGATTCAAGTGAAGATTAGTATTTCCCAAGCCACCAAGAAACCTATCGTAGTGTTTGACGAAGGCATTTGGAACCTCGTCACCCTCGTGTTTAGTGCCATTATTGTCCGAGATAATATCAATCCTGGTTCTATGGTTTTTGCATTTGAGCGAGGCATGGAAATAGATAGTGTTAAGATCACCAGTCGCAAGCCCATGCACCTTAGATTTCTGCTTAAGAAAATTCACCTCATCCAACGACGCCTCATTAAGATCCGCCAAGCACTTGGACTCAAGGTCGCGGAGGGAACCATCATAATGGTCCATATCAATTCGACGTTGAATGCCATCCAGCTGAGTACGAAGAGAAGAAACCTGGATATGCAAATTACCTTGCTTAAAAAGAAGAGATCGCATGGGATTTTTAAGAAGCTTCAACTTTTTGGCAAGGCAAAATTGATGAACACCCTTGATATTAGACTTCCACGTAGCCGAGACAGCCTCAATGAAACCAGGCTTCTAAGCAAGAAAATTCGCAAATTTGAAAGGCTTGGGTTTGCGAGCCTGCTGGATATTAAGCTGCAACACGCAGGGGCAGTGATCGGAAACATGATAAGGCTGAAATATAGCACACGCCGTAGGAAACATGTCCAAAAAAGGCGTGTTCCCCATCACCCTATCAATCTTTTTAAGAATACCAATGCCCTTTTTGGGTTTTTGAGTCCACGTGAAATGACAGCCAGTGCTATTAACAACGATCACCTCGATCTCCGTGATACAATTTTTAAATTCGTCCATACCAACATCTTTACCAGAGGCACCAACCAACTTATCCTCCTCATTCAAGGCCGAATTAAAATCACCAAGAAGAACCCACGGGCTATATCCTTAATAAACGCTTTATGCAATCGGAGATCCTCCCACAATCGTCTTCTGAGAATATAATAATTATCAGCATAGACAATAGAACAAAAGAACACCTCTTTGGACCCTTTATAGAAGACCTTAGCATGCATGACCTGATTTGTTTGGGCAACGACCATAATATCGAAGACATGAGCATCCCATCCCAAGATAATACGGGTACCTTTGGAACACATATTACCATTAGACGTCCAATCCCAAGACCAAAAAGTGGCTTTACAGACAGAAAAAAGTTTTTTCAC
The DNA here is from genome assembly GCA_039602395.1 of Deinandra increscens subsp. villosa. Lineage (NCBI taxonomy): Eukaryota > Viridiplantae > Streptophyta > Magnoliopsida > Asterales > Asteraceae > Deinandra > Deinandra increscens. The sequence continues at coordinate 44,101,730 of JBCNJP010000023.1, forward strand.
ATCAACATGAGATTCCAAAATAGCACACATACTCAGATTATTATCCCGAATCGCCTGGCGAACCTCTTTTTGTTTCAGGGGTCGGTTTAAACCCCTTATGTTCCAAGAAGCTATGCTACCCATTAGAAACACCGTAGGAAGGAGTGCTTGCCCCTTTGTTTGTTATGTTTGTACCCGACACTATAAAAGCCTCCGTTTCGTTATTCGTTTCCATAAGCTCATCAGTTTGTTCCTGTATGTCTAATGATCGATTCCGAGAGGATGATTCAGCCTGGAAAGCAGCATTGTGACTTCTTTCAAACCCTAGAGTAACCTCATCCACCCCAAGAGCATCATACTTATTGGATGTGGTAACCCCCATACTCTTCTGTGTTTTCTCACTAGTTCCCGTTTTCGTTTTGGTGTAGATTGGCCTATACTTAAACTTTTGCTTGATCTTGGTTAGAGCAACATTATTCTTCTTTGCCACTTGTTTACCTTTGGGTTCTGTAAACCGGTCATCATCAACCTTTGGAGCCACAACTTTCTTCTTCTGTTTAGGACATTCAATAGAATGATGTCCATAGACACAACAATGTCCACATCGTGGAGGCAGCCACTCATACTCCACATTGATAGATTCCATTATAAAAGAGTCACCGTCAACCTCCGGAATAGCAATACGGACCATCTCCACAAAATCTTGGTCCGCCGAAATTTCAACAAGCGCTCTAGCATAACTACTTCTACCCCAACTATTAAGACACATAGATGCCGTAAGGGAATCTAGCATTTTGGGGAACACCCACTTTAGTCGCAATAAGGCTTAACCCATCATTCGTGAACGCAGCCAAAGGCACATTATGAAATTTTACCCATACCGAAACAGTTTTAATGTCATCCTTCCTCAATTGTGTCGTGGGCTTCCAAATGTTGAGAAACATTGGACGGTTTTTGATGAGCCAAGGGCCACCCTCCAAGGCATCAAGCATTCCCTTTTCATCCAAAAACTTAAAGAAAAAGAACCCATTGGCATTCATCATGACTTTAACCAATCCAAACTTTTTCCATGCTTGTTTAACATAATATTCCACAACCGGAAAGGCAATCCTATCACCAAGGAAATAACCATAAAGAGTGAACGAAAGTTTAGCATGAACCTTACGGACCGTCTCCCTTGGAATAACAATATCCGCCCCCTCCCATGTAGAATCAGACTTTAGAGATCTTAAATTCACAATTTTAGTTGTTGCATTTCCTGTCACCGAAGCATATGAAATATTAGGTTTGTTAGGGCTGTTCATCGGCATCTCTGCCGGTTTCGTGTTAACTGGGGGAGGAGTGTGACTCAATGTAGGCTGTATCACAGGAGCGGATCCAAAACCCTAGCATGATCGGCCGGTTTCAGTTGAGCATGCATGCTTATACCATGCTGATTATCGTCACCCTTAGGAGGAACAGTTTTGTTTAGTCCTGCATTCTTGAGAATACCACGAATAGGCTGAGGAAGTATGTGAGATGCAAGATGATTTAAATGATAGTATTGAGGATAAGGAGAATGAAATGGATGTATCCGGGCCTAAGAATCAATCTTTGAAATGAAGGTGTTGGCTTGGAATGTCAGGGGCTTAAATAACCTTGATAGGATTGTCTTAGTTAAGAGAGTTCTTAGAGAAAATGGTATTTGGGTCTGTGGTTTTTTGGAATCTAGGTTGGGGGCTGATAAGATTGAGGATGTCACCAAACAGGTTAATAGTAATTGGAGTTGGGTTTCTAATATGGTTTGCTGTAGGGATTGGGCTAGAGTTGTTGTGGGTTGGGATTGCTCCAAATCTGATGTACAAATTATTGATATGAATGATCAAGCAATACATTGTATTGTCAATTCTCTTGAAGGTAAGAAAAGCTTTTTGTGTTCTTTTGTATATGGACATATTACTCCTGTCAAAAGGAAATTACTATGGCTGGATCTGGTCTGTCAAAACCAGTTGATCAGGGAGCATCCTTGGGTTTGTATGGGTGATTTTAATACGATTTTGGATCCTGCTGAGTCTACTTTTGTTAATTCTATTATGAATTCTTCAATTTCTCAGTTTAGAGACTGTATCAATGCTTGTGGGTTAAGTGATTGTGGTTATCATGGCTTGAAATTTACTTGGACTAGTAAACCTAAAACTGGTGGTGGAGTTCTTAAGAAAACGGACAGAGTTATGTCTAATCATGTTTTTAGTTCCAGTTATGATAGAGCTGTTGTGGAGTTCTTACCTTTCTACTCATCTGATCATTCTCCTATGCTTTTGATGTTTGGGAATAGATGTAAGCAGAAAGTGAAGGCTTTTAGATTTTTGAACTACTTAACTAGGAAGGATGAATTTCATGGGATTGTTGCTAGGGGTTGGGATAAAAACTTTTTGGGTTTTAAGATGTTTGGTCTTGAACTAAGAGTAAACTAGGGCTTTAGGTTTCTCTCTCTAGAAGGCGATTTTGGCGATTCTGGCAACCTTCACCTTCATCATCGGAACTTGCCTCCGGCGACCTTAATCTTGCATTCCGATACCATTGTTGATCCTACGCTAGTCCACCTACGTCCCTAGTATTCCTGTGTTCATCGTTCTAACCTCTCGGGCAGTGATCTCATCGGTGGGTTGCTAGGGTTTCCCATCCCCATTGGTGATCGTATCCTCCGAGTGGTGTCTCCGGTGAAACGAGCTTTACTATTGACGGTCAGGTAATTAGGGTTGGGATCGTGTTCCTTTGTATTTTCCGGATTCCTGTGTCGTCTCTTACGGGTGTTTACCGATCTGTTTTTGCGCTGTAAGTTGATCTCAAGTTGTATCTGTTAGATCCTTGAATTGATTTGCGCGTGAAACGAATTTGGTAGCGCCTCTGTTGAGCGATTTAGGGTTTCGACGGGTTGAGTGTTTTACACGTTTCCTTCATGAGTACCAAGCCTCCCGATAAGGGTTCTTCTGTACCGGCTAGTCGACAGCCTATCCGTGGCATTCTTAAGAATAATAATCCTCAAAAGAATGTGAATACCAAGGCAAGTGATGTTCCGGTGGGTGTGAATGTGCATGCCAATCCGAGTCAAACTAGGGTTTCGGATATTCCTTTGCATGCAACTCAAGCTAGGGTTCCGGTTATCCCTATGCATGCAACAATGATGGCGAATGAACAATTTAGGGTTTCGGAAGCCCCTGTGCAACAACCTGAACACTGTCTACATATGCGGCGGTGATATCTGATGCTAAAAAGAATGTCGTCAACTTCCGATCTCTGAAATCTGATACGATCTGGGAGGGGGTGGATATTGTTATCCCGAAGGATACGGTTTGTAAAGTTCATAAGAGGCTGTCTTTTACTCTCTATGGCTACTTCTTGGGAGATAGGATTTCATTCCCTGTGGTAGAGTATTTTGTCCAACAAGTATGGAAAAAGTTTGGGTTGGTGAAAGTAATGATGAATGCTAAGGGATATTTTTTCTTTAAGTTTCTGGATGAAAAGGGTATGTATGCTGCTTTGGAAGGGGGACCGTGGCTTATCAAGAATCGTCCTATGTTTCTTAATATTTGGACACCCACGACACAGTTGCGGAAGGACGATATCAAAACTGTGTCGGTTTGGGTCAAGCTTCACAATATTCCGTTAGCTGCCTTCACGGATGATGGTTTAAGTATGATAGCAACCAAAGTGGGTGTGCCCAAAATGCTTGATTCCCTTACGGCTTCGATGTGTACTAATAGTTGGGGAAGGAGTAGCTATGCTAGAGCTCTTATCGAAATTTCAGCTGACCAAGATTTTGTGGAAATGATCCGTGTGATGGTGCCGGATGTTGACGATGATACCTTTATTACGGAATCAATAGAAGTTGAATATGAATGGATCCCTCCTCGTTGTAAACATTGCTGTGTGTATGGTCACAACCATTCCGAATGCCCCAAGCAGAAAAAGCAGACTTCGACTCCTAAGGTTGACGATGATGGGTTCATTGAACCCAAGGGTAAGCAAGTGGCTTGGAAGCAAAATGTTGTTCAGACTAAAGTGAAGCAGAAATTCAAGTACAGGCCGGTCCATGCTAAATCGAAGAATGGCAATCATGACAAATCGGAAAAGAAGGAGGGGATCAACTTGTCTAATAAATATGATGCTCTTGTGTTTCAAGAGGTTACTATGGGTTTTGAACGAACCCATAATGCAGCTCATAAGGCTGAATCATCCTATCGGGGTCGGTCAGATGGTGTTATTGATGGTGTTGAGGAGGATGTGGCAGGGCTAAATGAGACGGAAGCTTTCATGGTATCGGGCATAGAGAGAACAAACCAAGGGGCAAGCACTCCTTCTGATGGAGTTTCCAATGGGTAGCATTGCCTCCTGGAATATAAGGGGCTTGAACCGTCCCCTGAAACAAAAAGAGGTTCGCCAAGCAATCAAAGATAATAGTTTGAGTTTGTGTGCTATTTTGGAATCTCATGTTGATGTGAAAAAGCTGTTTTCTGTTTGTAAAGCTACTTACCGATCATGGGACTGGACTTCGAATGGTAATGTTTGCTCCAAGGGTACTCGTATTATCTTGGGATGGGATGCTAATGTGTTTGACATCATGATCATCTCTCAGACTCATCAGGTAATTCATGCCAAGGTTCTTTGCAAAGCCTCTAAACAATCCTTCTTCTGCTCGTTCGTTTATGCGGCAAATTACTATGTTCACAGAAGACGTCTTTGGGAGGATTTGAGGCTTCATAAAGCTTTCATTAAGGATAGTGCATGGGCTATCCTTGGCGATTTCAACTCTGCATTGAATCTAGAAGACAAACTGGTTGGTACCTCGGGCAAGGATCCGGGGATGAGAGAGTTTGGGGAGTGTGTTACGGATATTGAAGTAATTGACATTAATAGTACCGGGCTTCATTTTACTTGGAACCAAAAACCTAAGAAGGGTATCGGCATTCTCAAGAAGATTGATAGGGTCATGGGAAACTAGGCTCTACTTGATTTGTTTCCCACAGCTTGTGCTATCTTCCAACCTTATCGGATCTCTGATCATTCCCCTTGTGTTTTGCAACTTCATATTAAACATTCCCGTAAACCAAGACCTTTCAAGTTCGCGAATTTCTTAACTAGCAAACCGGGTTTTATGGAGGCTGTTTCGTCGATTTGGGGTACTAATGTGAAAGGGGTTCATCAATTTTGTATTGTCAAAAAGCTGAAGTTGCTTAAGTCCCCTATGCGCTCTTTATTGTTTAAACAGGGTAACCTTCATGACAAGGTTAGCTCTCTTCGGAGTAAGCTTGATGATGTTCAGCGACAAATTGATAAGGACCCGTTTAACTTATCACTTCGTGACGTTGAGGCCACTTGTTTGCGTGAGCTTAATGAGGCTTCGTTGGATGAGGAGAACTTTTTAAAGCAAAAATCCAAAGTGTTCTGGTTGGCCACTGGTGATCATAATACGGCGTATTTTCATGCTTCCCTCAAATGTAAAAATCACAGATGCAGAATCGATGTCAAGAGTGACAATGGAGCCTCTACGAGCAAGGAGACAGGCCCTAAAAGAGGTCCAGAGAAACAGGTTAACACTTCTAATATGTTTAGTGTCTTGACAGGTGGTGAAGATAGAGTGTTTGAACTTGAAGATCTACAAGATTATGCTAATACTCTTAGGAAATATTCTAATGGGGGGAAGGATATGGTGGACGAGGAAGAGGTTGAGGAAATATACAATGAGACGACGGAATTTATGATTTTGGGTACAAAAACTAAAGGGGCAAGCACTCCTTCCACGAAGGTGATCCAATGCTTAGTCTTTCTACCTGGAATATTAGGGGGTTGAACCGCCCCCTGAAACAAAGGGAGGTTCGATTTTTTGTTCAAGAACACAATCTTTCTTTCTGTGCTATATTAGAGTCTCATGTCAACACAAAGCATCTTATTAAAATTTGTAGTGATGTTTTTCGTTCGTGGGAGTGGACGTCAAATGGTGGGGTCTGCAAAAAGGGCACGAGAATTATTCTTGGTTGGGATAAGAATGCGATAGATGTTATGGTTTGTTTCAAACGGATCAAGTCATGCACCTTCAACTTATCATCAAACATACTAAAAGCGTTGTCTTCTGCTCGGTTGTCTATGCGGCTAATTATTATGTTACAAGACGTGCTTTATGGGAGGAGCTGATCAAGTTTACTCACGTTGTTAAAAATCAGCCTTGGTTAGTCATGGGGGATTTCAATGCGACGTTATTTTTGGACGATAAACAATCTAGTTCGTCTAAAATTGATATTGGCATGAAGGAGTTCAGGGAGTGTGCTGAGGAGTGCAAGATTGCCGACCTTAGAAGCACGGGTATCCATTATACGTGGACGCAAAAATTAAAATCGGGAATGGGAATTTTCAAAAAACTGGATAGAGTTATGGCTAACGATGGATATATTGATGCTTTCCCGAATTCGTATGCCCGGTTTGAACCCTATCGGATTTCTGACCACAGTCCATCGGTGGTTAGAATTTGTAGCTCGAGGATACGGAAAGCTCACAGCTTCAAATTTGCTAATTTCCTGACATCGAAACCGGAATTTCTTAAAATTGTCGAGGAAACTTGGAAAGGGAGTGTGCATGGTGTTCCTCAATTTGTGGTGGTTAAAAAGATAAAAATGTTGAAGAAACCTCTTCGTTCTCTTCTATACAAACAAGGGAACCTTCACAAGCGAGTGGAGAGCATTCGGTATGAGCTGGATGATATTCAAAGGCAGATTGATAGTGATCCCAGTAATATGGAATTAAAAGCAAAGGAGGCTCTGTTAACCAATGAGTTTCATGTTGCATGCTTGGATGAGGAAAATTTTTTGAAACAGAAGGCTAAGGTTCAATGGTTGGCAACGGGTGATCGGAACACAAAATTCTTTCACAGAACTCTAAAGCAGAAAAACCATCGTAGTAGGGTTGATACAATTAAAGATGGGGCTGGAATTCTTCACGAAGGAGCTGCTGTCCCTAACGCTTTTGTTGAGCACTACACTAAGTTCTTTGGGAATAAGGGAACAGTTAGTGGGGATCCGGATCCAAGCATATTTAATAAGAAGGTCTCTAGAGAAAAAGCTGAATGGATGACTAGACCGGTTTCTGAGACAGAGATTCGTGATGCAATGTTTGATATTAGTGATGATAAAGCCCCTGGTCCAGATGGGTTCTCCTCTGCTTTTTTTAAGAAGGCTTGGGCTGTCATTGGTAATGATGTTATGGTGGCTGTCCGTGATTTTTTTGAGTATGGAAAAATGTTGCAAGAAATAAACCATACAATTATTGCGCTTATCCCAAAGGTGGCAACCCCCGAGATGATTACGGACTATAGGCCAATATCATGTTGTAATGTGCTATACAAATGCATCAGCAAAATTATTGCCAATCGATTAAAGGCTGTTCTGAATGAGGTGGTTAACATTAATCAGTCGGCGTTTGTTCCTGGTCGGCGTATAACAGATAACATTTTGTTGACCCAAGAATTGATGCATAATTACCACCGTCAGTCTGGTGATCCGTGTTGTGCTCTAAAGATTGACATTCAAAAAGCGTACGACACGGTGGACTGGATGTTTCTAGGTAAAATATTGGTGGGTTTTGGGCTCCAAATGAGAATGGTGGAATGGATTATGAAATGTGTTACATCGACCTCATTCTCAATTTCTGTGAATGGTGAGATTCATGGTTTCTTTAAAGGTAAACGGGGTCTCCGTCAGGGAGATGCTATGTCGCCGTATCTGTTTACTCTGGTCATGGAGATCCTCACGCGTATGATTGATCGTGATGTGAAAAATTGCCATGGATTTCGGTTTCATAAAAAAATGTGAAGAGCAATGTATTGTTAATGTGTGCTTTGCTGATGATCTGTTTTTGTTTGCGAGAGGCGATGTTCAATCCCTGAACTGTTTGATGAACACGATAAAGAATTTCTCTATGATTTCAGGTTTGATTCCAAGCATTCCTAAGAGTACCATCTTCTTCTGCAATGTGAAGGTGGAAACGAGAATATCGATTCTCAATAGTTTGCCGTTCAAAGAAGGTAGTTTGCCTGTCAAATATTTGGGTGTCCCGTTGATCTCCTCTCGTCTCCGGTATAGTGACTGTCGTAGTTTAGTGGAGGCGGCTGATAATAGAATTGGAAGTTGGAAGAATAAATGTCTTTCTTTTGCAGGCCGTTTGCAACTTATTATCTCTGTTCTGTCTGCCATGCATATTTATTGGTGCTTAGTGTTTTTGCTGCCGGCTTCTGTTACTAAGGATTTGGAAGCTAGGATGCGTGGTTTCTTATGGTCCCAAGGAAAGCTTACTAAGGGAGCTGCTAAAGTGTCTTGGAAAGTGGTGTGTGCGCCTAAAGTTGAGGGTGGTTTGGGTATTCATCGCATTCGGGAGATGAATATCGCTTTGCTCTCGTCTCATATTTGGAGCATTGTTACTAACAGGCCTTCTTTATGGGTCCGATGGGTTCACATACATAGACTGAGGGGCCGAACAATATGGAATTGTAAAAATGTCGCTAATAGTTCGTGGAGCTGGCGGAAGCTTATTCAACTCAGATCGATGTTGCGTCCTTACATAAGAACGATAATCGGTAACGGGCAACACGCGTCGGCTTGGTTTGATTACTGGAGTAGTGTTGGTCCGCTGGGTGAGATTATTACGTCTAGAAGCATTCATAATGCTGGCTATACGTTATATTCTAAGGTGGCAGATTTATTATCTAGTGGTAATTGGAATTGGCCACCTGAATGGCTTGTGACTTATCCTGCCCTTCGTGATGTGCAACTGGTGAACCCTAGCGATTGTCTTGATAAAGTTGTTTGGCATCATAATGGGACAAACAATAGCTACTCGACAACAATTGTTTGGCAGTCGATTAGAACTGCGAGGATGGAGGTTTCCTGGATGCATGTTGTGTGGTTTTCTGCATGTATTCCCAAGCATGCGTTTGTTCTTTGGCTGGCTGTTATGGAGAGATTACGTACTCAAGACAGAATAAGGGAGTGGAATATCAAAAATGGGAACTTGAACATGATGTGCTGCCTGCTGTGCCATGCAGAGCTCGAGACACATAATCATTTATTTTTTGAGTGTTCTTTTTCTCAGGTTGTTTGGCGAAAGGTCTGCCACAAGATTGCGAGGAATGATCTTGATATTACGTGGACTAGTACTGTTAATATGTTGTCGGCAGGAGCAAACTCTAGACGAATTAAAGTGGTGATCAGCAAGCTGGCGTTTTCGGCGACGGTCTACCACATTTGGAAGGAACGTAATGGTAGATATCATGATAATTGTACAAGACCTCCGAATGAAGTGTTCAAACATGTGTGTGATGATATCCGATACAAGCTAATGGCGCTCAGGTTGCGGAATTGTGTGAACGTGTCCCAAACTTTAGCGGATTGGGATATTGTTGGTGGCAAGATTTCGGATGACGGTGGCTGATTTGATGTTTGTTTTGTCTTTCCAGTTTTGTTACTAGTGATTGGCTAGGTGTTTTAGTGGTTGTTATCTGTTGGGTTGTTTGTGATACTCTGCAGGGGGATGTCCCTGCTTGAGAACTAGTAGAGATTCACTCTACTACTTGTATTTTTTGTGGCTGTTAATATATATCACCGGGGTAAAACCCTTTACCCAAAAAAAGAATCGATGTCATTGCTGATAAGGAAGGTAATAGATATGAGGGAGATGAGGTTGCTGATGCCTTCGTTGATCACTATACGCAATTTCTGGGTAGGGAGGGCAAGACGGATTTAAGGGCTGACTTGGAGCTTTTTAACTCCAAGATTTCTCCTCTTGATGCTAACCACATGATTAGAGATGTTTCTAAGGAGGAGGTCAAGCATTCGGTCTTCTCTATGGGCGATTATAAAGCCCCGGGCCCTGACGGTTACTCGGTTGCCTTTTTAAGAAGGCCTGGCCTATTATTGGTGATGAGTTTTGTGCTGCTGTTCAGGACTTCTTTAAAACTGGGAGATTCCTTCAGGAGATTAATCATACTATTATCGCTTTGATTCCGAAAAATGCTACTCCTGCGGCGGGTCACTGATTACCGCCCGATCTCTTGCTGTAATGTGATATATAAATGTATTTGCAAGATTATTGCTGATCGGATTAAGGCGAGTCTTAGTGACATTGTGGCTGTCAACCAATCGGCCTTTATCCCTGGCGGAAAATTTCTGATAATATCCTTCTTGTTCAGGAGCTGATGCATAAGTACCATCGTTCTGTTGGGCCTCCACGGTGTGCTTTCAAGATCGATATCCAGAAGGCTTATGATACTGTGGACTGGGGTTTTCTCAAGAAAATCCTTAACGGTTTTGGTTTTCATGCGACTATGGTGGATTGGATCATGACTTGTGTTTCTACCCCCTCCTATTCTATTGCTGTGAATGGTAACCTTTACGGATACTTTAAAGGTAAACGAGGCCTCAGACAGGGTTGTCCTTTATCGCCTTACCTTTTCACTCTTGTTATGGAGGTTCTCACTCTTATCCTTCATGATGCTGTGCATAATAATTCTTCTTTCAGATTTCATCATAAGTGTGAGAAGCAGCAGATTATTAATTTGTGTTTTGCTGATGACCTGTTCATCTTTGCTAGAGGTGATATTGCTTCCGCGTCATGCATATTCCAGTCCCTTGTTCTTTTTTCGAGAATGTCTGGTCTGGTTCCAAGCCCGCAGAAGAGCACGGTTTACTTTTGTAATGTTTCGGATCATGTCAAAGATGGTATTCTTAATGTTGTTAGTATGGTTGAGGGATTGTTACCTGTTCGTTACTTGGGTGTTCCCCTTATTTCCACTAGGCTATGTGCTCGTGATTGTGCCCCTCTTGTGGAGAGTTTAGAAAAACGGATTACTTGTTGGAGGAACAAATTTCTTTCGTTTGCTGGCAGACTTCAGCTTATCCGTTCGGTGCTCTCGTCTCTTCATATCTACTGGGCTTCAGTGTTTATATTGCCTAGCAGTATTATGTCTTCTATTGAAAAGTAGAGGCGTGATTTTTTATGGTGCCAGGGTGTGTTCAAAAGAGGTATGGCTAAAGTGGCTTGGAAGGATGTCTGTCTTCCCAAGGTTGAGGGGGGCTTGGGTATTCGGCGTACTGCAATGTCAATAAGGCTCTTATGTCTTCTCACATTTGGAGTATCCTTACCAAACGGAAATCTCTTTGGGTTGATTGGGTTTATTCTTATCGCCTTAAGAATAGAACCTTTTGGGACTGTCCGTGTCCTAAGGATTGCTGCTGGAGCTGGAGAAAGCTTTGCTCCCTTAGACATTCTGTTCGACAATTCATTTGGTCTGACATTGGTGATGGGAGGGATACGTCGCTTTGGTTTGACAAGTGGTCCGAATCTGGACCTCTTTGCCAATTTATTTCTCACCGTATTTTTCACAGTGCAGGGTTTACTGCTCATTCTAAAGTGGATGATTTTTTCAATCTGGATGGTGGTACTTGGCCTTCAGCGTGGAATGATCTCTTTCCGGTTCTCAATGAGGTCTCGCAGACAATTATTAAGAATGGGATTTCGGATAGGTTGGTGTGGAAAGTGGGTAATAACAAGGATGACTTTGCGTCTTCCCTGGCTTGGGACTCGATTAGGGCTCATGCACCGGTGGTTCCCTGGGCGAAGTTCGTCTGGTTCGCTCAGTGTATTCCCCGCCATGCTTTTCTGGTTTGGTTGATCATGCGTAATCGGCTTCTTACTCAAGATAAAATCTTAGCTTGGGACGCTACTCGCAGGAAAAATATGAATATGATGTGCTGTATGCTCTGTTATAGTAATTATGACTCCCACGAGCACTTGTTTTTTGAATGTCGGTACTCGATGCAGGTTTGGTCTATGGTTAGGAAGAAGACTTGCATTAGTCTTAATGGCCCTGTTTGGTCGGATATTATCAGTTGTCTGGTTGGGGCGACGACCTCGTCTATAGAGACTATGGTGGCTAAACTTGTGGTGCATGCTGCGGCCTACTTTATTTGGCAGGAAAGGAACAACCGGATTTTCCAGAATCATGCTAGACCTCCGGATTCTCTTGCTTCTATTATCAGGGATACGGTTCGTAATAGACTCATGGGCATCAAGATAAAGAAGACGGGAAAGGTTTGTTGCATCCTTCAGGATTGGAATATTAGTGGTGACTCTATCATTCATGGCGGCGTGACGTAGTTTTTTATTTGTATTTGTTTGTTTCGTCCTAGTGTGTGCTAGGTGGTGTTTCTTTCTTTGTTTTCCCGTTTGGTTTTTGGTTTACATTCTTTGGGGCATGTCCCAAGGATGAACTAGCAAGGGCTCTCCTTGTTACTTGTGTTTTTTTTTTGCGGTATATATATATATACAGAATCACCGGGGTAACCCTTTACCCAAAAAAAAGATGTTTGGTCTTGTGTCTAAATTGAAAGGTTTAAAGAGGCCTTTGAGGAATTTGAACTTCTTGAATGGTAACTTGTTTGAGAAGACTGAGAAGCTGAAAACTGAGTTGGAAAGAGTTCAGAGAGAAATGGTGGCTGACCCTGAGAATGGGTCTCTTAGAGACGAGCAATTTGTGTATCTTAATGCTTATAAAGATGCTCTCATTGATGAATACCATTTTAATAAACAGCAAGCTAAAATTAAATGGTTAAAGGATGGTGATAGTAATACTAAATACTTTCATGCATCTGTTAAGGAAAGGAGGACTAGAAGCAAGGTTGCTATGGTAAGAGATGTTGATGGGGAGGAGTATTATGGGGATCAAGTTGGTGATGCCTTTGTGAAACACTTTAGTAATTTTTTAGGCAAGAAAGGTTCTGTTGTTGCTATTTCTGATCCTGAGTCCCTGTTTGTTAATGTTATTCCTGCTGATAGGGCTGATGCCATGGTAACTCCTGTTACTAAATCTGAGGTTAAAGAGGCCCTTATGGATATTGATGATGATAAGGCCCCTGGGCCGGATGGGTATACTTCAAAGTTTTTTAAGTCTGCATGGGGAGTGGTCAAAGATGATTTTTGTGAGGCCATATTAGAATTTTTTAAGAATGGAAGGTTGTTAAAGGAAGTGAATGCCACTGCTATATATCTAGTTCCTAAATGTAACAATCCTTCGTGTGTTACAGATTTTAGGCCAATTGCTTGTTGTAATGTCATTTACAAATGCATTAGCAAAATCTTGTGTAATAAGATAAAGGGTGTTCTTGAGTTAATTGTGGATGAGAATCAGAGTGCCTTCATTCCTGGAAGGCAGATTAGTGATAATGTGTTACTAGCTCAGGAATTAGTTAGGCATTATAACAGAAAGAGTGGATGTGGCAAGGTGGCTTATCTTGGTAGATTTGGGTTTCCTTTGACTATGGTTAACTGGATTATGGAGTGTATTTCAACAGCATCATTTTCCATCAATGTTAATGGTCAGCTTCAAGGATACTTTAAAGGAATGAGGGGGTTAAGGCAGGGTGATCCATTGTCTCCTTACCTTTTTACTTTGGTGATGGAGGTGTTAAAACTGATTATTAAGAGGAAAGTGGCAAGTGAGGAGTGTTTTAAATATCATTAGAGGTGTAAAGATCTCAAAATAACACATTTATGTTTTGCTGATGATTTGATGCTTTTTTGTAATGCTGACAGGTACTCAGTCCAAGTCCTTAAGGATGCCATTTCTGAGTTCAGTAATGTTTCTGGCCTTATTCCCAACTTGTTGAAGAGTACATCTTTCTATGGTAATGTTAAGGATGCTACAAAGCAGGTGTTGAATTCAATCATGCCTTTCAAATCTGGGAAGCTGCCTGTTAGATATCTAGGGGTCCCCCTTCTTTCTAGTAGGCTTGTGTATACTGACTGTATTGTGCTAATTGAGAAAATTAGGAAAAGATTGGATAGTTGGAAGAACAAATTCCTATCTTTTGCAGGCAGGTTACAACTTATTAAGTCTGTGGTGTTCTCATTAGGGGTTTATTGGACTTCAATGTTTATTCTTCCGGTTAAGGTTCTTGATGAAATTGAGGGAATGATGAGAAATTTCCTGTGGGCTCAAGAGACTAGTGCTAGGGGGAAGGCTAGAGTGAGATGGGACAGATTGTGCAGGAAATGGGAGGCTGGGGGGCTTGGGATTAAATCTATGAGGTTAATGAATAAAGCCCTCATTGCTAAGCATATTTGGAATTTGGTGTCAGGTAAAAATTCTATATGGGTCAAATGGGTTAAGGTGCATCTGATTGCTGATAGGAACTTTTGGAGTATACATGTAAAAGATGGGCTGAGTTGGTCATGGAGGAATATTTTACATTGTAGAAAGCTAATTAAGCCACATATCTTGTTTGAAGTTGGTTCTGGGAGGGAGCTGAATGCCTGGCATGACAGGTGGCATGAGTTAGGTCCACTTGATATGTATACTACTAATAGGGAAATAAAGAGAGCTGGATTTAATGACAATTCTTCTGTTTATGATATTGTTAGTAATGGTAGGTGGAATTTTCCAGAGGAATGGTTCAATATGTATCCTGTGTTGAATTGGATCCAATGTCCTGTTCTTGTCAATGATAAGATTGATAGAGTCAGATGGATCAGAAGTGATGGGGAGTTGGTGGAATTTAGTACTGCATGCTGCTATAATGATTTGATGGGTGTTCAGCCTGTTCTGGGTTGGACTGGTAGTGTTTGGTTCTCCCATAAGATTCCTAGGCATGCTTTTGTCCTTTGGATGGCTATGCAATTCAAATTATTAACTCAAGATAGGATGGATAAGTGGTCTGGGGGAAATGATCGTAAGTGTGTTTTTTGTAATGAAAAATATGACAGTCATAACCATCTTTTTTTTGAGTGCAGGTTCCCTGCCCAGATCTGGGCCAGAATGAAGCAAAAGGCTAGGATGAATGATGCTCCTAACTGTTGGAATTTCATGAGTTGCTATTTAAGTAATTTGCCTAAAGGAAGGTATATTTGGGCTGTTATAAAGAAACTAACTATAGCTGCTGTTGTCTACTTCTTATGGCAGGAAAGGAATATGAGGATGTTTCAGAATAAAAGTAGAACTGCTGAGGTGGTGGAGTTGTTAATCACTGAAGCTGTTAGGCTCAAACTGAAAGGGACAATGATGAAATTCTCTAATCAGGTTCTATTGGCTGATGGTATATGGCATTTTCTTCCTTATCACCTTTCCAATGAGGTTTAGTTGTGTAAGATTATGGCATTTCTGGGAGGTTATGATTTTATTCTGGGTCAATTTGTTAAATAAATGGCTTTTGTGGTTTAGGGAATGGGGGGGTATATGGTATACTTTTATTCTTGCCTGTTCTTGGTTTTTCATATTAAGAATGGCCTATTGGGCTTTGGGTGGTGGGACTTAGTGGGTAGGAAGGTGGTGGAGAGAAAGGGCTCTTTATATTGTGGGAAGGTTTGGGGTGGGATTGTGGGGGGTTTCTGGTACACTGTGCACACTACAGTGCACATTCATGACATCTAGAGGGGAAGGAGGGGAGTGTATGGGATATTTTTTTGAGGAAGGTGCTGAAGCAGGGACTAAAAAAGCTTTTATGGGTAGTCATCAGGCACATTTTTGTGTCTTCATCTGGTTTCCTATTTTTGTTGTTCTTTGTGCCTCTTGTTTTATGGCAAAGGCAGTTATGTGTCATTCATTCTCATGCACAGTTGGGTCTGTTAAGACTGCTGTGCATATCTGCTTTGTTGGTTTGGTGGTGTAGGTTTGGTAAGCATGGTGTATGCTTTTCCCTTGGTGATGAGTGGCTTGAGCAGATCAGGGGCAATAGGTTCTTCTATTTTGGTCTTAATTTTCTCTTTTGTAGCACAAACCCTTGGTCTGCTATCCCCTTTAATTGGAATGATTTTTTTCGGGCCTTTTCTTGGTTTACAATATTGAGTCTGCCCATTTGGGCTTTGGGTGGTGGGATTTGGTGGGAAGGAAGGTGGTGGAGAGGAAGGGCTCTATTCATTGAGGGAAGGTTTGGGGTGGGTTTATGGGGGGATCATGGTACACTATGCACACTACCGAACACTTTCATGGCATCTAGAGGGGAAGGAGGGGAGTGCATGGGATATTTTATTGAGGAAGGAGCTGAGAGGCCCTTTGGGGATAGATGTTTTAGGATTTGGGGTGGGGGGCTATATGGGATGAGGGAGAATGACAGCCATTCCTGTGGTAATGTGATGAATAGAAATGGGCTGTGTGAACCTGCTGTTGCTTGTTACGAGTTACTTGACAGTTATAAGAGCTGCTATGAGGGTTTTGTTTTATGGAATACTCTTAATACTGAGTGTGATATCAGGATCTGTGTTTCTGTCTGCTGCTGTGTCACTGTTCTTGTTTTCAAGCTTGCTGAGTATAGGAGCTGGCATCACAACTGTTTCTATGTCTACTACTGTGCCACTGATGTTGTCTTCAAGCTTATTGATTATAAAAGCTGGTATAGGATGGAGAATTTGGCTTTTAGACTTGAAAATCCATCTAATGGGGAGGCAAGTCTTAAGGTGATCTTGTTAGTTTATGTTTGGTTCAGGCACTTTAAGGGTGCTGTTTGGAAGAATGTAAGGTGGAAGTTGTTTTGGTATGTTGAATTAAAACGTTGGGGTAAGTTCAATATGTGCAAGTCATGGTGGCAGCAGGTTCATGAAATGAGGACTGGGATTGAGCTTTTGTTCCTAACTGGTTCAAAGGGGAGGAGTGGCTTAGCTTATTCTTTTGGAATTCTGGAAGGAGTTAAGTGGAGTGTTTCAAGGGAGTTTTTTGGAATATATGAGTATAGAGTTTGTTACAGCCAAAATGGGAGGTGGTATGAATTTTGGGATTTAATTTTCAAGCGTTATAATTGGAGAAATGGGTCGAACAGGTGTGAGATTAGGCTGGAAAGGATGTATGACAATAGTTGTTAAAAGCTTATACTTGACTCACTCTTTGGTTTGTGTATTTGGGGTTAGTGATTTGGGTTGGCTGCATTTTGACTGTTGTGATCAGAAGGGGTGTTGTTTTTATCCCAATGTTGGCATTAGGGTGCTGTTGTGGACTGATTTGCTGGTTGACTTGGCGGATTTCTTGGCAATGCTGGTTTATTGGTTTATACGTGTTGGGTTTTGGAAATCAACTATAGCAGTTTTGGGTTGCTTGGTTTGGAATTGGAAGATTGCTTATCATTGTAGGAGCCACCCCGTGAAGATTATTTGGTTGTTATGGAGAACTGCCATTTGTTTTGGTTGTTTGAGTTGGTGGATTTATTTTATGGTTATTTTGTATTTTGGTTGTGTTTCTGTTGATAGGATTGTTGTTTGGTTTTTCTTTGCTCACTTAGCTGTTAAGGTTGGGAATTGTCCAACCTAATGGTTTTGTGAGTGTTCCTCTTGTACTTTTTGTTCCTTCTATTTATTTTGCCGGGTTTTCCCAAAAAAAAAAAAAAAAAAAAGCGAGGTTATATTGAGTAGTACTACTGGGTTTGACAAACCCCACCCGCGTTAGGCGCTCTAACTCGACTGGATGTCGAACGGGTGTAACATTAGCCTAGACAGTATCATCATCGTCCGTGTTAGACGATGGTGGAAAGGCATTACAAACACAAACAGTCATGCTTCGGTTATGAACCACATAGTGATAGCAATATTGGCCTAGCTAGCTACAATACGGTTATGATTACACTAGTTCAAACATTGGTACTAACATTGTTACAAACATTTATTTTCACATTGTGTATTTATGAACTCACCAGCCTTTGCGCTGACCCACATAGCATGTCTTTCACAGGTTTCTAGGTCCGGAGCACGATTAGGATGCATGAATTGCGTTGGGTCTACAACACACTTTTAAAACCTCATTGGTTTATTTTTATTTGGGTTTAGCGCGTGTTTTGCGCAACATTTGGTTTACCTTTATTACGCTTCTGCATATGTTTTATACTGTGTTGGTGTGTTTTTAAAAACCGTATTTGCATGGTTTAGTATGGCTAATGACTCGGGTCCTGGTTTGTCACATGCCTCACGGTTATACTTCGCAGGTGGAATTTGAGGGTGTGACAATTTTGAAGGATCAAATAAAGTGGTCTATAACATGAGGTTATAGATATATACCTTCGCAAGAGCCTACATCGGCCTTCTTCTCTTTCACCTTGGCAAGATAACAGGGCAGTCTTGTCTCCAGCCCATCTTGTTGCATTCGAAGCACCAGCCCATCTTGTTGCATTCGAAGCACTGGCGCTCATCTTGCGGTGGTGCCTTTGAAGCCGCTAACATACCCTTTCTGGTGCCACTAGAATCTCTAGCAGCAGCGCCCTTGCCTTTTTTTCTTTTCCCAGGTTTCCTCTTAGCCTCAGGTTTCTTGACACCTCCGAATCGGATGGCGAGCACATCATTCGACTTGCCTTTGTTGTTGATGTTGGTGAGAAAATTAATCTCAGCAGTTTTTAACATACTGTGAAGCTCGGTCACTGTCTTAACCAGGCTGTTCATATTAAAATTGATCCGGAAGGGAGTGAACGCGCTGGAAAGAGAGTGAAGGATCAAATCCGTTGCAATTTCCTAAGGAATGACGTAGTCACGCTTCGCAAGTTGGTCGATGTAGCCCTTCATCTTAAGGGCATGGGCGCTGACAGGGCTATGTTCAGCCATTCGACAGGTGATAAGCTTGACAACGGTTTCGTAGCATTCCTGTCGAGCCTGGGTTTCAAAACATGCCCTTCAATTCCCCCATCATCTAAAAAGTTATCATGTCACCCATGCTCTTCTGAATATCAATAGTTATGTTGGCCAACATGAGGCACATCACTGAATTGGCATCCTTTTTTAGTGCCTCATGAGTGATGCGAGCTGCGGCAGTGCCATTTGCTGGTGCCTCAGGCACTTCTTGTTCCAACACGTGAAGCTTATTGGCCATTTGCAGCACAATTTTAGATTGCGATGCCAGTCGAGGAAATTGGTGTCATCAAGTTTCTCTTTCTCAAGGAGAGACTTGAGCTGGAAAACCTCGTTGCTTGCAACAGGTGTAGCCATATGAAACAATAAGCAATTCGTTTTAGTGTTTCGATGTAGTATTCATAATAAAAAACGACAAGCAAATCTTGAATAGAAATGTGGGAACCCAATTAGTTAGTCGACCAACAACGGCAGCGTTAAGTGCAATCACCGGTCAACTAAGTAATCAGATGACAACGATTCTCTCTTGTGAAAGCCGGTCACAACTCCCGTTTATGAGGCTTTCGTGAATTAATCCACGAAATACGTTTAGCCTCATCCATGCCAATTTTGTCTACGAATAATCGGATGTACGGTGTTGAAATACTCCAATACACAAGGTACTCGTAAAGAAAATGATAGATGTCCTTAGTGGTCAGTGTACACGTACGATGTTGAAATACTCCAATACATACACCTTGGAAGATACCCTGAACACCAAGTGCGGTGTTGAAATACTCCAACACCGATGCATCAGTAAATATGTTCCAAGTTAGACTTGACTAGGATGGCATAATCTACCCGTTTTGCCGATTACCAGATAGGATTGTTTAGTCGTGTTTTAATTAAGTAAACGTTTGACTAAGCTTACTCAAGACCCTACTCAAGACTACGGGTCGCGAGGCAATAACCAATTATTTAAAAGTTCGATATCTAAGATCAAAAATTTCAAGATCAAAGTCGAATAAAATTGGTTATGAATTTCCGAGTGTTAATAAATTTTTAGGACTCAAATCAATTGATTGTAAAACAGTTTTAACCGTTTAAAACTTAGTTTGGAGTTTTAGTTGACGAGTTAAACGGGTTAAGACAAGTAACCAAAATGCACATGCAAACAGACACATATTCGGCATAAGAGGTTTCGACATTGTCAGAGCCTAATGACAATGTCGAAGAAAGTCTTAGACAAAAAGGTAACATCAACCACAAGGATGAGTGTGGAGTGGTCATCCGGTCGATTTCAGACCCAGACATCTTCAAATTCAGGAATTCACCCTCAAGCTTCTTGACTTGGTCACGTGGATACTTTCCATGCTTGGCAGTGTCCTTAGACAAGAACACTCGCCATGATGGGGTAGTCGCATTAATTCTCGTCATGTTCATCCAGGGAAAATGTGAGCAATTACAAGAAAGTAGAATAAAAACCTATTCTATTTTAGATACAACTTTTGAACCCAAAACAAGTAGGAGCACAAATGGGTCAAAATGGGCCAAACCAAAACACGACAACCAATCACAACCATAATATGGGTCTCGCCGAATATGACCGTTAAACAATCAATTAATGAATTGAATAATGTATTGGTGGAATTAAATCGACCAAACATGTACAAATGCAATTCGTTTAACTTTCGTGAATTCCGGGTTTTAACCCTAGTTCGCGAAATCCACCGGTTTAAAACCGACCGGTCAGGGGTTGCGTGTGGTGATCAAGACTATGATACCACTGTTGGGTTACGACTGTGGTATATGGGTGCCCGGTGATGTTAAAGAAACTTTTACATTTATTTAAAACATTACCGACCGGGTTTTAGCAAATCATAGTTAAAACAGATTAAACCGGTAATCCGTTATGCAGCGGAATAAAAGAGTTTATTAATTAAACACGTAAACCATTAGTGTCGAAATCGTGTGAATAGAATCACGATCACCAGATAAAATCACGCAAACACCATTTCACGTTAAACCGTTTAACGCGAAAACGATAACAATTACTTAATCGAAATAAAACATCTAAACTAAAACGGAGTTTAGATATACCTTCGCGGTGAACTAAAAAAAGTTTCAGACACCAAGGGACAACGTGATGACGCTAGGGTTTCACGGAAAAAATGATCCGACGTTCGGATCAAATCGTTTTGCAAATCGCCCGAGCGTCTTAAACCGATTCGTTATAAACTGCAACACTTTGGTTTATGGTTACGACGAGCGAGCACCAAACGTATCAAGACGGTGATGGCGGCTAAGGTTTTAGCCGGGGTGATTATAACGATTATGGCGATGAAGGCTCGTACTCACAAAATCATGACAACGATGATTTGTCAATGAGTGGTAAAAAGAGTTGCGTAGAAATGGAGACACGCTAGGTCGCAACGGCGGTGGCGGTGATGGTGGTTGATAATGGAGGCGATGGTGATGATGTCTCCGATCAACACGCTAAAGGATCGCACAATGGTGTCTCGTCGATTGCCGTCGGCTAGGGTTCCAAAGAGGAAGAGTGCGGCGATGGTGATGGTGGCGTGAGAATGAGAGACGAGAGAGAGGGAAGGGGACGGCTTAAATGAGGCGCAAGGGTGTGGAACCCCAAACCCTAATCCCTAGTTGCTTATTCATAAGTAACTAATTTCCGATTAGGTCTCTCGTCAATCTCTTTCACCAATAAACCACTACATCTTTACGATTAATTAATAAAATATGTTTATTAATAGAAGATAGTAAATACGAGAAACTATAAACACAAATAAACATTTATTTATTTTTATCAACTTCACCATAAATGTTTAATCGATAACTTGATACGCTTAATTCTCCGTTTATTGTTGCGGGGATAATTATTCATAATTAACTAAATGTTTATTAATCATGAATAAACATTAATTAATTACATATATCCGTGAATTACCGGTTAACCAAGTAAGCGGGTTTTTATCTCGTTGCCCTTAGTGTAACTCTTTATAGGTCTAACCGGATTGGATTCTTGGTGTTGTCGGGTCTGGACATCCATTATCCAACAGACCTTTATTTTATGCATGTTGTAGGTTGTGCTGTTTGATGATGTCTAGTTCTATTGACAACACCATAGGATTGCATACGGACTACACGTGACCTGATTGAATAAGTTAATTTGTCTTGTATGATTGAATTGTATCTTGTATATTATTGGTTATTAATGTCATATGAAATGGGTTGATTAAGAATATCGCAACATTAAAATAGTGTTGTGTGCATCTGGACAATCATCGCGCCCCAACATTTTCCGCCGTCGGTTGGGGTGTGACAGATTGGTATTAGAGCCACGGCTATAGGAATCTAGGTTATTAGAATCGGCTTGACCTAGACTTATGCCTTTGGTGTCCTACATGAGTGCCTCATGCATAGCATGCTTATATAATTTATGTGTCCTATAATTGATTCTTCATCATGCCTGTTTAATGGTTACCCTTATCGTTTAGCACACACTTATACTCAAATCACTTGAGGCTTCCTAGCCTCCTTCCTTAGAAATGGTGCCTTACGTACCATTTAGGATGTTAACTTCCAATTTTATGATCTCGTCAGAAGTGGGGCCTTAGTGATTGACATGTAGTAACTAGAAGGGTGGAAGCACCAATAGTCGGGGTCTCTAACTAGAAAATCTTTGCGTACAAATTCGAATTGACCGACCCAGATGCTCACCTGGGACTACCCAATGAGAGTGTTGTATCCTATTAGGCCAAAGCATTTCAAACACTAGGATCTTAATCGATTTCGTGTTTTACGCATGTATGTAAAATTTTCAATAAACTATGATAATCTGAGTTACACCATCTCACTGTCACACACTTAACCTTTCATGTCCTAAACGGATTTCAACCTTTTCTCGTTTTATATGTCGGTAATTTTACGATTTTCTTCTATGA
The DNA here is from genome assembly GCA_039602395.1 of Deinandra increscens subsp. villosa. NCBI lineage: Eukaryota > Viridiplantae > Streptophyta > Magnoliopsida > Asterales > Asteraceae > Deinandra > Deinandra increscens. Next base: position 44,124,262 of record JBCNJP010000023.1, read on the forward strand.
TTCTCAGTATTCTATGATTTATCAAAATTAGTTGCCTCATGATTTTAAATCGGCCACTCACCCTAATGTACCCATTGTCTCCTGATTGTTTTCTCTCCTTTCTCAGCATGGATCGTCGCATTCGTCACTGTAATCATCGAGTAGCTCAGGAAGTTATACGTCAAGTAATGGATGTCCTCCCTGATTTGATCCAGCAAGCTCTCAATGCCAATGTCGCTGCTGCAGAACCCGCCTGTCCTTCCAAATGCCATAAGGCATACGCTTCTTCTAAGTGCAAGGACTTTGGGAACCCTACTGATCTAACACAAGGAAACATGGTTGTTGGTTCCTCCTCTACCAGAGTCAGCAAGAAGAAGAGAAAGACTAAGCCCGCTGCTAGGGCCATAACCCTTGATGCTCCAATTGATGCTGCTATCCCCGCATCTCTTGTCAGTCAAGGTGTTCCTGTTGTGCCACAAACTAAGAAGCCCTACCTTGGACTGCACCCTTTATGCAATCGGTGCAACCATCATCACCCTACCCACCTTCAATGTTGGCAATGCTCAAATTATGGTCTTCTTGGTCATCATGTAGGCATCTGATGTCGAGCCAGCCACCTCGGGAACACCAGTCACCAGCCAGCTCGAGCTCAACCTCAAATGTTTCAACCTGTGGTGCCCATGCCTACTCAAGCCTTTATTGTTCGCCGGACTGCCTTTTTCTCCACCTATGATTGCTATTACTTTGGTTCCCCTGATCATATACCTCTGGCATCCGTTGTTAGCTACCAATAACGCTGCCGTCAACGGTAATGCTGTCCGTGGACCCCATGCTGGATCTTCCCGCCCGAATGTTGTTTGATGGGTCTCATGTTGATGCTTTGTAATCGTTTGAAATCGTTAACTTTCTATTTGGTGACTTCCTTTATTTTGATGTCGTTTGAAACCTTATTGTTCTATGTCTTTTGTGCACTTATGTACCCAGATATGTGTTGTCTCATTTGGACTTATGAGTCATCTATTCCTTATATAATCATTATTGTTATGTGTACGTTGGGTAAATTCTCGTTGATTGGTTTGCAAGTTTACAGGTTGTGTGGTTACGGGATTACACACAAACATGCAAACAAGCGGGTTCATAAGCGGGTTACGAGCCTACGCGCACACGATTCTCCTGTGTTGTTAAAATATTTCAAGTTAACCATTATAAATGCTTTCATTTTATATGTCTTGTGTATTTCCTAGGTATGTGTGTTGGGGAGTCTACCAATTTGGAAATTAATGAGTTTACAAGTCCACATGTTTATGGGATTACATGTGTATGAGTTTATGACTTTACGACCTTTCGAGTAGATAACCTTATACACGTACCAGTATCAAATCTATTCGTTCGAAGTTTGGTATTCATGACAATTTAGTTATGTCTGCCTTGTGACCTAACTCGTTGATGTTTGTTCTTCAGCCTTGTCCATTGTTAGCACCTCCAGAACCTTTTTCTTCCACTCATCTGTGTGTACCCTCTAAGTTTTATTTGGGTTATCATTAAGAATCGGTATGCGTTATGGAAATCAATCGCATCTCGCCGGATGTTCAGGTCCTGACAATCCTTGATGATAAACCAGTCTGTGGGCTCAAGCCCACAATCACTTGCGTATGGAGAGCATGCATCTAGGACCCAAATTGTGGAAGTTCATCATATTGAAATGGGAATCGGAGACATCCGAAGTCACATCGGGTCTTCCTCCCGTTCACCAGATAGACTTTCACATTGTCTATATGCATGCGCGACTCCAATTGGCAGTCACCTTATCTATCGTATCTAACCCTTGGGGAACCGTTCTCTTCCGCGTGACCGTCTCTTCCTTATGGGTTATGTCTTGTCCATTGTGTTAGCTCTTCTTAACCTCTGCCCTTCATGCGTCTCGGCTTTCATTTGTATCTGATTTGCGGTAGCGGCTAGTTCTGAATCCCATGTTTTAGCCAGCACTTCGCGACCCATTTCCAAATTCATGATGGCCCTCATAGGCAATATATGAATTTGCTCATTTATCGTCCTGGATCTCTATCGTGGGGAAACTCATTTGTATTCTGACCAGAAACTCTGGCGTGTTTCGGCTAGTTAGGTTCGTGAATTCGGCTCTTGGTTAACTTAATAATTATTTTATGGAATCAATCCGAGCCATTTCATCCCCGAATTTGCCTGGCATTGCTTTACCATTGACCCATGATCCTAATTTTAGACTCAATATCCATCATGGATTCGATCCTTTGTTTCGATTCCTGATTGTTGCATGTCTTTGATGATTGTTTCGGTTATGGTTCAATCTTTCATCACTCTATCATTAGGTAATCGTTGGTTGGTTCCTTAATCTATTTCTTTCGGTGTATCATTTAATTCTAAATCTATGGCCTCTCTATTTCAGGATATATTTATAGTAACAGATTTCTCGCATTTCAAGTTATGGTATTCTATCTATGTTATCAGGATCTCACATTTTATATTATGTTATTCAGTCCATGTTATTGAGTTCATGTATTTCGAGTCATGATAGTCGATTTACATTATCGAACCCATGTACTTCGAGTCATGCTATTCGCTTCGTGTTAGAACTCATGTACTTCGATTTATTCTATCGGCTCATGCATTTCGATTCATGTTATTCGATTCATGTTATTGGGCTCATGTATTTCGAGGCATGCTATCCGGTTTATATCATCGGGTACATGAATTTCGAGTCATGATGTTCGGCTCATGTTATCAATACATGTAATACGAAGCAAGCTATTCAGTTCATGTTATCGGTACATTAATTTCAAGACGTGTTGTTCGGTTCACGCTATCGATACGTGTATTTCAAGACGTGTTGTTTGATTCATGTTATGTAGTTCATGCATCTCGAATCATGTAATTCAATTCATGTCATCGAATTCATACACCACGAACCATGCGGTTTATTCCAAGTCAACAGAGTCATGTTGTTCTGAGACGTACCATTCGATTACGTTAGTCGTGACACCCGAACGAGTGTTAATCGAGTCATGGCATCCAATGCGTGGTTTTCGGTTTAGTTTGGTTGCATATCGTTAATTCGAGTGTTGATCATTACTCTACTCTTGCTAAATTAGAGACTCATACGCGCTGCTACCGACGACTGTGTGTGATGCTAGCTTAGCATACGATCGATATTGGTGATGGGGTATAGGTCTTAGGGTTTAGCGAGGGCTGATTCGGATTCTGTTCAGATATCATGTCTTGTAAGGTAAACCGGATGTGGGTCACTACCCATCCGGTACACCATAGCTTGACGCTTTGTTTGGATAAGAAGTCTGAAGCTCCAAATTTTTTTATCATTATTATCAGTATTGGATTGGTTTATTCTATGGTGATCAATGTGAATCTATGTGATTGAGTTGGGATATTTTAAAGAAATCCATGTTGCATCCATTACTAACCTGAGTCTACTAAACCCTCAGTCTCACCCCTTAAGTACGAGAGACTATGGCCCATTATCTTTGGTTAGTCTTTTGCTTGACTCTGGTTTGGTCGTAGTGTAATCCTCAAATCTATTACTCAGTTTCTGTTGGTCACCCTATGTTGTTGTATCAAGCTCGATTGTCAGATAATTGTTGTGTAGAATAGGATGTTCTCTGAAGACAAAGAGTACTCACTAAAGGCAATAAAGATGTGGTGGATTAGTGGCGGTACACCCTATGTATAAACATCGGTATTTCCTCTAGGGTGAACTGGGAATCGAACCGATAACAGTGTGTGTGTGGGGGGGGGGGGGTATGATTCTGATCATTGATCATATCATAATCCATTCCCCTTAGGCGCCATTCCAAACCTAACCTTTGCGGTCGGGTAAAGATATGGTGCCGATATAATTGATTCAGTAATCGAGAATATATTCCTGTCCTCGATGTAATCTCTTATGTCGTTTATATGTTGGTTTCAAATGTCAAAATATATTGGTTATTAATAGAACTCTTTTAACCACTATTTTCTCTAAAATACTTAAGTCTCTTCATTTCGGGATGAAATTCCCTAAAGTAGGTGAGACTGTAACATTTTCAAATTATCCGATTGTGAAACCCGACCCATTTAAAATTTCGTATTTACCCGATTTATGGATTATAGAGAACCGAAAGAATTTTCGGGTTTTTGTACTCCAATTAATGGATCTGAATGGTTAATAATCATTTTTCAAAACCAAATACCCAATTATAATTAATTGGAACCAAATTGAACTCCTCGAATTGAAAATAAAGCAATTCGCGATTTTTACGCGATTTAGGTACACGATTCGTCGTTTACCGAGAATCTAGTGTTTGATTATCGTATGTCAACATTGATTTATTTAAGAGTCTATAGGTCCTAAATAACAACACAAGTCATCACGCACAAGTTGAGTCTCGAAACATTGGTATCGCGGCCAAATCATCTTTTTATCGCCCTAGTCAACAAAAGTCAAAGGACTGTCGCCCAGAAAAGCGCTACGGGTCGCGAAGGCTTTCTATCCGGGTGTCGTGATGCGTGGCCCGTTTTCGTTCGGGTCCAGAATCAGATTTCATCGTTTTTGAGCCTATAAAACCATCTTAAACCCATTGTTGTCTCATTCTTCAACCGTAATTCTCTCTAAACGCAAATGACGGCTGCCCCATCATAAAACCGTTATTTTTTAAGATTCAAGGCTCGTGTTTGGTGGGTTTTAGCTCACGAAAGTGTCGGTTTTCCTCTAATTAGTGCGTTTTCTCAAATCTATGCATATATCTTCTTGTTCTTTTTCCATGCCATGATAAAGACTTGATTTTTATTAGGTTTTCAAGTTAGATCTTGACTATGCATGCTCATAGATGCTAGATCTTGTGATTAATGACTAAAGATTGGATTTTTATTGGTTTTTATAGAATCTTTATGATTATTTGTGTTAAATCTTGATGGATCTTGTATGGTTTGGAAGGAACTTGGTAAAGATCATATTTTTATTCAAGATTATTTATAAATGTTAGATCTTGATTCTAGGTCTAGGGCTTTATCTATAAAGAAAATGCAAGCTTTAATTTAGTGATAGTTTGATGACGATGGATGATAGATCTAGGATATTTGAACATGATTAGCCATAAATAAAATGTTATGGATGGTTATCATGCAAAAAGACTTGATCATGGGTGATTATTTTGCCTAGAAATAATTTAAATTAGGGTTTATGGTGAAATTAATTAATTTGACAAAAATAATTAATTATAGAGTTAATTGCCATTTTTATCCCTGAGGTTTGTAAGTTTTAGCCATTTTAGTACAATTTTTTTTTTCTCCTCAGCTTCCCTCACGTTTGTATTTTCGGCCATTTTAGTCCATATCACTAACTGCTGTTAAAAACTAACTGGAAACTAAGGGTTTTTTCATAAAACCATATTAATTAATTATAAAATAGTGGTTACTTTTTCTTTTCTCTCTTTGAAACTTAAACACCAAACACCCCCATTATTGGTGTCAAGAAAAAGAAGAAAATAGGAGGGAGAGCCGGTGACCGGCCGTGCTCCGGCGACCTTGTCCGGCAGGCCAGCGGCGAACTAGCCCATACCTCTATTCTTCTTCCCTCCCTTTTGATGAAGATAATTATATAAAGTAAATACCCATATGGCTATATTCAATCATTTCATACAAAAAAAGAGGCAAATTTTAATGCCGTAAAGATGAAAGAAGCTATTTAACAGCTAGCTTGAATATCCGCAACTGTCTCTCATTTTCACAATCGCTGGCGGAACTCGACAGTTTTTGCAGTTAGCTAATTGACCATTAGAAAGTGTTAAGAATCTTAATTATAGAAAAAACATAATTCGATGGAAAACAATGAAAACACTCAAACCTGTTCATCAGAGAGCTTTAGAAATACATTATCGTAATCTTCGAGTTTTGGCGAGGGAATACTTGATCTGGCAACACGAGATCTGGCACACGACGCGATCGGTGGAGAAACTCGGTGAGGATCTCGTTGTTGGCGACGGAGGAGCGGCGGCCTGATGCCACCGGTGACGGCGACGGTGCACGGAAATCGAGCGGTATCTGGTTGTATGCTGGCCTGCCGGACATGGTCGCTGGAGCACGGCCGGTCGCCTGCTCCCCCTCCTATTTTCTTCTTTATCTTGACACCAACAATGGGGGTGTTTGGTGTTTAAGTTTCAAAGGTAGAAAAGAAAAAGTAACCTCTTTTTTGTAGTTAGGGTTTTTAGCTAGATACTATGATTTTACGAAAATACCCCTCATTTCCAGTTAGTTTTTAACAGTAGTTAATAATATGGACGAAAATGGCAAAAAATACAAACGTGAGGGAGCTGAGGAGAAAAACAATTTGTACTAAAAAGCTAAAACTTATAAACCTCAGGGACGAAAATGATAATTAAATCTTAATTATATGATTGATTAATGGCTCGATAATTTTTATATGTTATGTTTATGCTTAGATTATTCTAGAATTAATTTATGGATGATATGGCTTATGTGAATTTATAGAAAATAAATAAGATTTGAGTCGTCGTAAGGATTAAATGGTTGAATAAATATTTATTTGCCATTGTTTGACTTAGTTTTAGGAATGACCTATCTCATGATCATAATTGTACGTTATCACCATAATTAAATCACCAACGAGTCGTCGAGTCATTTTGTATCGTGAATTTATATATTTAATTATTATTTATTTATTTAATTATTTAATTATTTTAATTATTTATTCGTTTCTTCCATCCGGTTTAGCTGTCGGGTTCGTCTGCGGGTTTCTATGTCTTGAGTCGTGGTGTCTTTCTTTCCTTTGTGTGTCCTCATCAGGTGAGTATTCATAGCCCCTCTTTATTTAAACGATCGGGGGTGCAACATATATCGTATTCAAAACCCATACTCGATATTCTTTACTTTAAAACTACATACGAATTCTATGTGATTATGTGTACTCTTGTATGTGAACTTGTGTGTTTATTTATGACTAGTTGTGATACAGCTAATGTCATACTCGCATGACATTAGCTATTAAAAGTTAGGGATACGGTGATAGACCTATTGGCTTGACAAGCCCACTTGGCCTGCCTCGCGTGTGGCACCTTGTGATTAAAAATCTTGAGGTCAGGGTTGGCACATGCACCCCCTATTTGTTTTATATCATTGTGGTTATCATACTCGATCGCACTTAACACATTGGCTCGCATGTTTTAATCTATGTAGTACACTAAACCTATGTTTACTCACCAACTATTCGTAGTTGACCTTTTTTTAATACATGTTGCCGGTTGTGCTGTTTGATGATGTTTACTTCTATCAGCGACACCATAGGATTTCATGCGGACTTAGCGTGACCTGATTGAATAATTTAGTTTGTCTTGTATCATTGAATTGGATCTTGTATTGTATTGATTATTAATGTCATATGAAATGGGTTGATTAAGTATATCGCAACATTAAAATAGTGTTGTGTGCATCTGGATAATCATCGCGCCCCGACATCTTCCGTCGTCGGTTAGGGTGTGAGATCCAGCACCACACGTCCTCGAGGCGTTATTAGCAGATAACACCAAGCAGTTAAGGGTGAATTTAGACTTTCTGGAGGAGCATCGTGAGCAGGCAGCCATGGCATATTAGAGCGATACCCAATGAATGCCCTGTGGAAGCGTCATATCCAAACAAGGCTCCTTCATGACGACCAACAACCTCAGCCAGAGCATTTAAATGCATAATGCCCTGGAGATATTTGTCACTGCCTCTGAACTCCTCTACCGCGAGGGGGATACCCTTACCAGCCATCCATTGGCGATTGTTCTTCTTTTATTCAACTTCCGTAGTTTCCGCAGTCACTTGGTCATTTTTTTCTTGACGCTTCCTTCTCCAGCAAGGAAACACGAGCCTGGGCAGTCACGAATTCATCATTACGATGCTTCAGAGCATCCATCTGGCTAATGGCTTCTTCATTTGCACGCTCTAATTATTGTCCTAAGCTTGAAATTATTTGGGCATTCGCCTCAAGAGTCTTGTTGGTAAGATGACAGCATAACTGTCAGGATGCTCGAGCCTTGCTATGAACGTCAGCACTTTCTTGATTCAAAGACTGAAGCCTACGACACTCATCCTCCAGTTCATGCATCTTTTGGTGATATTCTTCATTCTCGTCACTTCAGTTTCCCGCTCATACCATTGGTGAGCTATCTCCATTGAGCGAGACAGAACGCCGGCTAAATGCATTGCCATTTCATCATTGAGGTCATATGAGGGAGCATGGCGCCTGAAATCTTGCTTAGCAGGAAGAAGGCAGTTCGCTAAAAAAATGACGGCAAACATTTGCCTCCACCAATCGGTCTCCACGGGTAATATTCCAGTTCGGGATATGTCGGGCTCCCCTCCTTTTAGATCCTTGATGAACATATTGGGACCTTTCCCAGGTCCGCAAAGTTTTCCCAAATTGTTTCCGCTTTAACCAAGGTTGTTTTGCGATATAAGAAGCAACATCCTCCTGAACTAGCGGGGAGGTTGAATGAACATGTGGAGGGCTCTCTGTGGTAGTGGAGACGGAGGATAAGGAGATGTGGAGGTAGTTACAAGTAGTTTTTTGCCTTCAGGATCCGTAACCTCAGGGTTTGACTCCTGCTATTTGTTGACCAGTGGTTTCTGGAGAGCAAAATTGGACACTGCATAATATGGGCACAATTCAATAAGGGAAGGGCATGGAAGGGAAAAGTAAAACTACCAGATGAATGCAGAATCACACAGGAAAAAGGTTAATACATAACAAAACTTACTTTGTGGGATCAGCACAGAGCTATTGGCTTGCTTCATTAAAGCATAATTCTCTCCAAGGCCGCCCCGTCTTCTTTTCCTCGCACGAGGGGAAGTGACCTCTATCTCTTTCACCTTTGGGTCTGATGGCGGGCTCTCTAGAGTTTTCTTGCTTTAAAAAATTGGCATAGTGGGACCAGGTTCGACTCTCTTTGTACTTGTATGGGGATTCGATATAAAGGCACCTATGGCTCATCCTCTGATTCAGATGCACTTAAAACAATAAATTTTTCAAATTTTTTGAAAGGGCGGGATAGAGGTGACATACCAGCCAGGTTGTTTCCCGGGTAGACTTTTGTCATCCGTGGGGGCTTTTTGCCCGGTAGATGTGCCGCGCTTGTAAGAACTCTTTCTTGATGAAGAAGGTAGAAATTATCTTCATTCCAGACAAAGAAATCAGGACCACCAGCGTCAACCTTAATGCTAGCCTCGACGAGTTCGGAAAAATCCTCAGGGAATAGAACACATGCCGTAATCACTAATGACATAAGAAAACAACATCATGTCAATAAAGGAATAAATGAAATAAGAAATAACACGTTACAGAGCATACCTTGTTTTCCTATGGCATAAATATGGATCCGCTTAGGGTACTTCCAATCGCAGCTCACGCCCATGGCTAAAAGGGCATGTTTCGCAAGGAGTTGCCATCTAGCTATGGGGACAATCCAGGAATTGTAGGTCTTATTGTTGGTCGGCTTAATCTATGGAGGGGGGTTGTCAGGAAGATCGTTTTTAATCGAACACATACCCATATATGGAGGAACTATTCTTTTAGACACATAGAAAAACCATTCTTTCCACCCTTTTAGGAAGACCAGAAGCGTCTGCGACTGTCCCTAGGCGTTTGACAAACACATACCAATTATATATTACGGTAGGTCGGTGAAACAGAATGAATAAGGCTAAGGGGGGACTTTGCACATGGACACGGTAGCAAAACTCGATAATGGCGATGCGGAATTCTCATGGTATGCATTTGAGACAGGTGAATACCATAATCCTTCAACAGTTTGGTTGTGAAAATGGTAACTGGAAGGTGGAAGTTGCAATCTGTGAACAAGTCTACATAAAGAGTAACTTTGCCCTTTGGTGGAGTTGAAGTTGTCATCCCACGGTGTGGTTACATAGGGTCCCATTCAAGGAGATGGTACCAAGTGATCAAATGGGTGTATTCCTCTACTGGCCAGGCTAAAGGTATCTTAGCAATGCCAGTCTGATATAGAGTCGGAGATCAATTTTTGGTACCCTCAGTAGAACTAGAAGACATGACGCTAATTGAAAGAAAGTCGGGAAGGACGAAGGGAAAGAGAAATTATTAGATGAAAAGAATGAAGAATTAGTAATCTGAGTCGCAAAGTTTTTATAGGCCTAGAATATGAACCGCCGGGGGATCTGACAGAAGCGACGTGGTTGTAAAGCTCTAGCGGCCTGATTTGACATTTTTAGGCATAGCCTAAAAAGAGCCTAAAGAAAAATCATGTGTATATGGCGGCGGCCATCCAAACCTCAAAATCTAAAAATCACGCGGATAATGCGAAAGTATCAGAGTAGGGGGACTTGAAGAGATATCGCTACGTGGATCCGGGCCTGGCCTAATCCAGGTGTAATATCTCTGGGCCCGGTTGACCCCACCCACATGTGAGGCACCCATATGGAAGAGTCTGTTATTGTGCATGGTCTGTTAGGCCCCAGATGATGTTCTTCTAACCGTATCAGGAGGTGCCAGGTGTCCAAGAGGAAAGCATGTGCCCCATCCACCAATAAGAGAAGAGACATCGTTGTCATAAGAAGGGGGCCCACTGTATAGCTCGTCACCTCACAAGGAATAGTATAAAAGATTATAGTAAGCCCTCATGAAGGGCATGAGATATCACAGTACTAACTTCAAATTTCAGAGATTAAAAGGTAATACTTTTACATTTCTTCAAAAAATATTTTTCATTGCATTTATAGTATTATAATAACCTGTGTTATTTCTTTGATCCGCTGGTGAATTAACTTATCAGGTAGTATTTATTTAGGTTATAGTTATTGTTAAAATCTTTTACCATAGCTATCTTTGGTTACGCGAGAAGGGTGATTGGAATGGGAAGACTGCATAAGCGGAAAGCTGAGGTGGTGTGCAACTACGCTAGGACTGAGATGATAGCGCCACACAATGAAGAGTTCTTGCAATGGTGGAGGGCCTCACCTCCTCCTTTCTCTCTATCTCTCTTCCGTTATCTAATTCAAAATTATTAAAATGGATGAAAAGTAGTATTGTGGTTATACGAAGGGGGTAAAATGTGAAATTTAAAGGTGATGATGTTACGATTATGTGAGAGAAAAATATGTGCGGTTAAAAAAATTTGATGAACCTATTACAAATAGTCTAATGGTTTGCTTTTTTATTATTTTGTTGACCCAAGATCGATTCCCATGTGATTATTTTTCTTTTCTTAATTTTGCTTGTCATATACGTTCACACACCCACACTGTTTTCTTTTCTTTGCCGTTTCCAACCTTTGACCTCTAGTTTTGTCAATTGCTTCCTCATCTCTAACTTTAAAATTTGAACATTTTTTTTATTTTACATCTATAAGCGAATATATATCTACGTTTATAAAACTAGAGTTTTATAAATAATGGTTTTATCTAAATATAGAGGTGTACTATTTATCCATCTCCATGAACTTTATGAGTGTGTAAGAAAAACAAAAATTATAAAATAAGTGCATGTGAATAGGATATAAAATGAAGAATGAGATGTGGTAGATGTAACAACCACATCCATGTTATATTATAAAAATAGCATAATAAATTTTTCACGTTTTATTTTACTTGTTTATTTAGCATGATTAGAACACAAGCACCAATGCACAACACATTGAACCGATTATGATCCAAACTACCATTTTTGATAAACAACTTAACAAAACTACTTGCATGCATTAGGAAGCCCAATACGCCAATAGTCAAGCCTAATAAACATGATGGACCATTAGAAGCCCATTTAAGATGGTATGGGCTATAAGAGTAAACCGGATGCAAAGTCCACTAAAGGAATTGAGTTGGGTCGTAGACTAGGTATAAGCTTGATAAGGAAAATCGGTTGGGGCGACAAGGCTTAACGAAGCCCAAATTAGGACTAGATGAATTGGGCTATGGAACCCGATAGGAAATAATCGGATACGCAACCTATTTAAGGAACTCGATAGGCCCAAGTACCAACTCGTTAAATTTTTAACCCATTAGGCAAACCATTAGAGAAATAGAACCTCAAAGACTGGAACGGTAAATTGTGCATGGGCACAAAGCAATAGGAGACCACCGACCTAAAAAACCCAATCAAATCCTTTTCCTTGTCTACCCTTCACACGCTACCACTCACCAATGTGAAGCATTGCATGAGAGTCGACCAACCAAAGCAGATTGCGTGACTTTGGAGTTCATGACAAGACACACCTTCAATCGCATTACATACAAAGTTCATTAACACCATTGGTTTCTCTAACAACGGTAGGATTTGAGAAATGGTTATAACTACCACCGAAGTAACAACACCGACATTTCTCTGACACTCTCACTCTCATTCTCTCATTCACATACCCTCTCAAAGCTTTCAGTAATCACTAACCACCAAGAACCTCCGTATACCACCAACCAACACTCTCACCATAGCAAGCCATCGACCCATAAGGAGCACCATTTGGAAGCTATGGATCATCCAAAGCATATGGATACCACATCAAGGTTAGAATTCATAATTATAGATCTCAGGTTATACATGCTCTATGGTCACAAGCAACTAGGATATCGATTGAGATAGGATATTTCGGTCACCATCTTGCTAGATCAAACATGCATGCAATAGGTTTTAAGTGAACTATAACCACAAACGGATTTCTTGTAATAATCTATCCTATATCCTATGGATCACATTTTCCTACTAAACCGTTTTATTAACCTTTTGTCATACTACATTAAAATGGAACCGGGTCGTATCAAGCCAAAAATCGGGTTGCCCACAGGAACCCCGGAGTTGGACTAGAACATAGGCTATGGGTCAAGCTCAATAGATCATAGTGGGATTTGGTTCGGGGCACAACAATACACACATGCATGCATGCAAAACACATGCATGATGAATGGGTACAACACCGGCCTAAAAGGCCACCATAACCCACTGAACCGGATGGAAGACCCAGCGAACTAGATCACCAAACGAGGCCAATCTGTACTTGAATCTGGTCAGGAAAAATAGAAACCACGAGTTGGGTCTAAAACCTAAACAGAAGTCGGGTCGCCCGCAACCTGCGAGGCTGACCCAGTCGGGTTGCTAAACGGGCTCATAAACTGTCCAGAAATAGACGCATGCCTAAAGAGAACTCTCAATGGGCCACTGATGCGCATCAGACAAGCCCAAGTCGCCACTGTCCAGCCCAAGCCGCTGGATCAGGCCCTTAACCATCGGATTGGGCCAGGGATATGTCTTAGAGAGGCCCAGTTCGTCATTGTTTAGGCATAGACCCTAGAACAGGCCCATGAATACCGAATGGGCTGTCGCGTTAGGACCACTAAGCCCATAATGTTACGGGTTACTACTCGAGAACCCATATGCATCTTATGTATTTAATTTTTGACATTATTTTGACATTATTTTGATATTTATTTGTACTTATAATACTTATACTATTTGTGTAACACTTAAATAACTATGTTTCATATAGGTTTATTAAAATTAATTATAGCATTACATAACACTAGGAAATTAAAACATGGACCACGAACCATTATGCTCTTTGGACTTGTTATTAACTTCTATGCCATAATTTAGGTCCTCCTCATAAACTCGAGATCACTAACGCAACCAAAGGTAAGTTCACGCATTTTTCTCCACTTTATTTTTAATAATTTTTGGGGTGGAATATACGCAACCTAAAACCGAAATTCCTAATTTAATGGTACTATTGTTTACACATCATTATTTTTGGTCTAGTAAACTTTGCCCCACTAGACATGCATATACACAATCTTAATTCCTTGGTAAAGGAACCGCGGGTAATATGGGTAGCGCTATTTGGGGATACTGCCCCCACGTCCACCTGCCTAAGAATGAGACTGCGTCAGGTTGATGGCATAGTACTTTTGGTACATCGAGACCCCATGGTTGTGTAGTATGTTTTTAAACGGGATGACCCGATGGTCGTATGGTCGAGCGTAAAGCAATCAGGTAAGGTCCATGGCGAATAGGCGGGTTGACTGTGGAACTATTCTTTACATTTGTTAAATTACATTCCGTGTACTTATTACTCTCTTTCTTTACTTAAAACCTTTTTGTGTGTGTGTGTGTGTTAAACTGTGATCTCACCAACTTTATTGTTGACCATTTTTAGCGTATATATCAGGTGCATAGGACTTATGGAGGAGCTTGGAGCACGGTCGGCGTCATGGGCATGGAAGAGTCATATCCCGTCACCAATGCATTCTTCTGCTTTTAATTTGTTTTGAAACAATTTAGTTTATTTTAATTTGGTATTCCGAGGAAATGTTCCCTCGATGAAACAATTAGAAATGTATGAAGGTCATTATGGCCAAAGACATCATCACCCCCACGGGGTGATAAATCATTAAATTTTAATAAAATAGTTGTTTGATAATTTGTTCATGCACTCGTACCTCATATTATTGGCACCACGTGTACCAATCGGTTGACTCCAAACGAGACTTCCCGAAAGGGTTGTGACAGATTGGTATCAGAGTCCGGATGTCAAACACATGGGAGTCGCCCAAACACTTTTTAAAAACATGATTTTTCTTAAAAGACGATGCCAACAATATTCCCATGACCAAGACGACAACCAAGCCCCAAAGATAAGTATTTACATTTTTTAGATAAATTCTACGTGCTTAGTAAGATAGATTTAAAATTTTGCTTGTAATAGATAATGGCTTCAGGTAAAGTCCCACTACCAAATGAAGCAGGCCCTTCTAACCGGATGGAACGAAAACCATCAACACTTACATGTTAGGAGATTGAGAACGACCCTTACTCGGAAGGTTGGCTGCAACAGGCCATCGAATTCGGATATGGACATATAATTTACCCCAGTGATAGCTCAGGGGATAAAACCATAACTGACAAGTCCATTGACCTCACTGGTAGACGCTCACGAACACGGTAAATTCGAGAGAGTCAAAACCGAATCGGTTTAACCATCGATCATCACCAATCATACCACAACCACTTGAGGAATCATCACAATCGACCATGATTGTGACAACGACAATTTCCCAGGTTAACCCTGTTAATAACTTGTGTTATATTTTGATAACGTCCGTTACTTCGGTTAACTAGAATAGTTACACGAACATCGCACATGAGTCTAGACGTCGGTTAACTAACTGGAATAATTATAATTTATGATTTTATATAAATTATATTTTATGAGTTCACGAAAACGTTTTATCAGTTTATGTGGCAATTATATTTATTTTCTTTTTATGCGGTATATATATGTATATATACGCATGTCATTTTATGATTCTACATGACGGTGTATCACGTATTCAGACGAAGTACTTCTATAATATTATAGGAATTTAAAAACATATAGTTATGGAGTTATAACTATGATTTTATGTGAATCTAAGCGGATAATTAGAGATTGCTATCCATAATTTTATTTGGTCGTTTAAGTTTATATTTCTCATAAACGCTACACGTTTTACGGTGTCAAAATGCATACTCTCGTTTGGCCATCGTTACGTTTTTCGTTAGTCCCGTTAGCCTTATATAAACCCGAGGGACTATTCTCGCCAATTTCTAAACCCTTTTCTTTTGAGAAAACTTGAATGGCCATTAATGTAATTACCCTAAACCTTGTGTCACCTTGTAAATTTCAGAGGGACTAATCATGTCACTTGCCAATAGTCACTTGAATGACAATTACGAGCTGTAAATTGTGAAACGGTTTCGTCCGACCGTCGCCCTCACCGTCGGTTTCAAATTCAACAAATTAATCCCTCATTCAAGTGTATTTTGATTACTAGAATCATTTTATTACTCAAGAGGCATTCAATTGCTCAACACACGACGCCTCACGAGCTCTCTCCCTTCTCTTTCTTTTTTTTAAGTTTCTGGTTAACTCAAGATTTCCGACCAACCAAGCACTGCCTCACCCTCATTTGCGCATCACGGTGATCGCGGTTCTTCGTTAATCAACCCAGTAGCAACTGATTTGGAAACAGGGCACCATCGGGAGATCCGTGTCGAGACTTTCGATTTCGTTTCGGCTTCAAAAATGTGTCAAAACCCATCTTTAATTCGAGGTAACCACTTCTATGTGTTAATCGCACATTTATCTTCAGTTTACTTCTAGTTTCGCGATTTTCCGGTGACCGGAATAAAACTCCGGCCACCGGAGTTATGGGGAAGAAGATGGTGGCAGGTGGGTACTGGATATATAGTTAAGTAACCGAATACCAACACCTGCGCATGGGTAGCGCAGTTGGTTGGTGTGTTCGCTGGAGACCAAAAGGTCTCGGGTTCGAATCTCCTCGGTCATATTTCTTTTTCCTGATTTGTTCCCCAATCCGGTTCTGCTGTCATCGCGCACATATATAATCATTGCCAGTCGATACAGTTAACAATCTCGGTTGCAGCCTAGTGGTTGGGTCGTAAGTTTGCAAACCAGAGGTCCCAGGTTCGAACCTGGTGACCTCCAGTTATTATATTATGTTTTTATTTATTTTAATTCTTGTTCCCTTGATTTGGTTGACTCAAAACCTTCCACCGATCGTCCCCCCTACGTCATCATAGACCCGAAGGTTCTCGTTGAATTTTTATATTATGAACACGTTTATTATGAACACTTTTATGATTTAAGTGGATTAAAAACTCAAGAGTCTCGTTATTATTATTAATATAAATTAGTTTTTAAACATAGAAATATATATATATATATATATATATGTATATATATAATTGTTTTATTATCATGTACTCATGTACACGCGTAAATTTTAAAGATTTTCGTTAAAAAACTCTTGAAAATTTTGACACGACATATGAATATAGATATTGGTCGTTTTAATATTTCACACTTTTGACTACACTCCTATATTTATGTTTACGAATATATATATATATATATATATATATATAGGGAGAGGATCATTTGAGAACTAATTAGGTTTGAGAACTAAAAAGAACTAATCTTAGCCACTAGTTTATATATATGGAAACCCCCCCCCCCCCCCATGAATTTGAATGCTCCCCCCCTTGAAAATTAGTGGCCCAAATTGGTTCTCAAAAGTTCTCAAAAAAAAAAGTTCTTATTTGAACCTAACCCTATATATATATATATATATATATATATATATATATATATATATATATACACCCGATGATCCCTACATTTATTATTTGGAATAACATACGCATATTGATTTTTGTAACTCTCTGTGTCCTATAGGAGTGTCATTTTGACTACATTCGAACAAACGATTTTCGTCACATTTTGAAATTTGTCACCTACGTCATATTTGGAATTACTTGTTATAGTACCGTCGTCTAGGTTATGTTACTCATGTGCGAACACACACACTTACATATGTAAATTCAATAGGTGCTTGGTAGTTACGCAAGACTCGGAGTCTTACTAAATTGTAGCAGCGCACCCTAAGGTGAGTTTCACAACCATTACGTTACGTCCGGTTTTGGACGATAACACACGCAAACACGTTACACCCGGGTCAGGGTGATAACACGACAACTATTATGTATGATTAAAGTAGAAATCCAACATATATCACATGTTCACGTAAAATGCTTATCTTTGAAAGTCCTTACTTATCGAACCGTTAATAGTTTATAGCCAAAAAAATAGTTTATAGAGAGGGGATATTGGGTAGTACTACTGGGGTCTGACAAACCCCACTCAGCGGGCACGAGATGCACCACCCGACTGGCGGTCGGACTGAGGACAATGTCAGCCTAAACTTACCGTGATCGAGTAGACATGGGGAAGGCAAACCACGTAAGGAATTATTCCTACAACTAATAGGTCAGCTTCGGTTGCGAACGTTTTAGTGACATGAACTTAGGCTCGCTACCTACGATATGGATTGTACTGTTAATATACATGCTTACATACGAATAAAAACTGTTATATTCGTACTGCATAACTATACTAGTTATACTTATGAGCTTATGTGAACTCACCAACATTAGTTGACACTTGCTCTTATGCATGCTTTGTATCACGTATTCAGACGAAGTACTTCTATAATATTATAGGAATTTAAAAACATATAGTTATGGAGTTATAACTATGATTTTATGTGAATCTAAGCGGATAATTAGAGATTGCTATCCATAATTTTATTTGGTCGTTTAAGTTTATATTTCTCATAAACGCTACACGTTTTACGGTGTCAAAATGCATACTCTTGTTTGGCCATCGTTACGTTTTTCGTTAGTCCCGTTAGCCTTATATAAACCCGAGGGACTATTCTCGCCAATTTCTAAACCCTTTTCTTTTGAGAAAACTTGAATGGCCATTAATGTAATTACCCTCTAAACCTTGTGTCACCTTGTAAATTTCAGAGGGACTAATCATGTCACTTGCCAATAGTCACTTGAATGACAATTACGAGCTGTAAATTGTGAAACGGTTTCGTCCGACCGTCGCCCTCACCGTCGGTTTCAAATTCAACAAATCAATCCCTCATTCAAGTGTATTTTGATTACTAGAATCATTTTATTACTCAAGAGCCATTCAATTGCTCAACACACGACGCCTCACGAGCTCTCTCCCTTCTCTTTCTTTTTTTTAAGTTTCTGGTGAACTCAGGATTTCTGACCAACCAAGCACTGCCTCACCCTCATTTGCGCATCACGGTGATCGCGGTTCTTCGTTGATCAACCCAGTAGCAACTGATTTGGAAACAGGGCACCATCGGGAGATCCGTGTCGAGACTTTCGATTTCGTTTCGGCTTCAAAAACATGTCAAAACTCATCTTTAATTCGAGGTAACCACTTCTATGTGTTAATTGCACATTTATCTTCAGTTTACTTCTAGTTTCGCGATTTTCCGGTGACCGGAATAAAACTCCGGCCACGGGAGTTATGGGGAAGAAGATGGTGGCAGGTGGGTATAGGATATATAGTTAAGTAACCGGATATATCCAGTACCCACCTGCCACCATCTTCTTCCCCATAACTCCGGTGGCCAGAGTTTTATTCCGGTCACCGGAAAATCGCGAAACTAGAAGTAAACTGAAGATATATGTGCGATTAACACATAGAAGTGGTTACCTCGAATTAAAGATGAGTTTAGACACGTTTTTGAAGCCGAAACGAAATCGAAAGTCTCGACACGGATCTCCTGATGGTGCCCTGTTTCCAAATCAGTTGCTACTGGGTTGATCAACGAAGAACCGCGATCACCGTGATGCGCAAATGAGGGTGAGGCAGTGCTTGGTTGGTCGGAAATCTTGAGTTCACCGGAAACTTAAAAAAAAGAAGAGAAGGGAGAGAGCTCGTGAGGCGTCGTGTGTTGAGCAATTGAATGGCTCTTGAGTAATAAAATGATTCTAGTAATCAAAATACACTTGAATGAGGGATTGATTTGTTGAATTTGAAACCGACGGTAAAATTGCCTTAAGTTGCTACGGTTTCTGTGGAAGGAAAGAAAAAATTTAGGGTTGCTACAATGATGCCTATCCCACCAATTCCTCAACCAATGTCCAGCATTGGGTCTGACCATTAGGTCAATAACTGCTACTCAACTAGCATACATGAAGATGCACGATGAAGTTTTCGTATGGGTCTCACGTTTGAATACGAAGATCCACGTGGATTTGATGGTGGAACGGAAAGTTTTACCTTTCGCCCCGCACCTAACGAGCCCTATTATCCCCATGGTGTCGACATATATGATATCACCACCGTCACCATGTTCGAAAACCAAAGGTTACATGAAGAACTTCGCGAAGTTGCTTTACATAGGAGGGAGCGAAGAAGGAGGATACGAGACCAAAATGTAGTTCGTACAGTGAAAAATTGGTTCTCATCATTCCTCAGGAATTTTAGGAACTAGTCATATGTTATTTCTTGCACTTGTCTTTATTTCCTTGTATTAAGTTTCTTAATTTCTTTGTACTTGTTTATTTGTTTCCCTAGGTATTATAACTTTAAGATTATTAGTAATTTTAATTTTTAAAATTTGGCCCTTACTAATCCTTAGATAGGCTTATATCTTGAACTTGTGTCTGTGAAATGTTGTACTAAACCACTTTTGTTATTTAAACATAGAATGGAACTTGGAAGCACTAATACAATTCGTGGATGCGGTCATGGACAAGGCCGTGGTACAGGACGCGTACGCGGAAGAGGATGCGGTTCCGGCCGAGCGCTAGACATCGGACCATAAGTCAACCCTAGCCAAAGCGAAACTCACGAATCTATTCAAATGGAGGCACCACATCACCCACCTACTCCACGAGGAACCCCATGTCAACACTTGCAACGCACTCCGACAATCCATAATGATACCCCTCGTCATGTGGAGAACGCTACTTCGAAAACTATTTTACAACAAGTAGCAGAGGCTATTGAAAATGCTTTACTGACGATCGTAGCGGAGGTAGAAGCACAGAGAAATAAGAACGATGAAGCTTTCCGAGACTTCGGAGAAGACCCATTCGACCTCGGTGAGGAATGGAATGGATGTTCATATAAGGCATTCATGAGTTGTACGTCGGGGCTCTTTCATGGAAACGAAGGTCCAACGGGTTTACTGCGTTGGTTGGAAGCTATTGAAGTAGTTCTCGACATAATTAATTGCAAACCTGAGGGTGGGGTTAGGGTTGGAAGCTATTGAAGCAGTTCATTCAAATATGGAGCCTTGATATGGTGGAACCATATTATCAAGACTCGCACCCATGCCGTAGTGAATAAGTTTAGATGGAGAGAGTTTAGGGGA
The DNA here is from genome assembly GCA_039602395.1 of Deinandra increscens subsp. villosa. Taxonomy (NCBI): domain Eukaryota; kingdom Viridiplantae; phylum Streptophyta; class Magnoliopsida; order Asterales; family Asteraceae; genus Deinandra; species Deinandra increscens. The sequence continues at coordinate 44,145,034 of JBCNJP010000023.1, forward strand.
TTACTTATGGGAAAATACTTTCCATCGAATGAGGTAGAGAAACTAGAGCGGGAATTCCATAACTTGACAGATAGGATATGATCATGCCGGATATTACCACAGGTTTGAGGATTTGTCTAAGTTAGTACCGCATTTAGTGACGCCGGGAAAGGATTTGCGGAATATATCTATGGTTTACATGTTTTCATACGCACCAGCATGAGGGCTGCTAACCCTCGAACGTTAGGCCATCGATCTTGCTGGAGCATTAACCGGTGAACTGGTAAGAGCCCAGAAAGAGTCATCAAGTATCAGTGAGAAGCGTGTATGGAGAGATGTTTATCCAAGCCACAGTGATGAGCAATTTGAAGGTAACAAGAAGATAGTATGAAGATCAGCCAAGCAAGGATAATGTTAAAAACCGGTTGCAAAAGGAAATGTAACGATGGTAGCTTTCGCCGTAACGATAGAGGAGGCGGATATAAAGGACCTCACCCAAGGTGCGAGAAGTGTGGCAAACACCATGTGGGAAATTGTTTGGTTTGCAAGAATTATAAAGGACTGGACATCTTTGTTAGGAATTGTAGAGGATATGGGATATTACGCCCAAAGGGGAACGAAAACGGTAGTAACAGTGGTAATCTGACTGCTCAGAATCGTGAACCTAATTTCCCAAAGAACAGAACCGAAGCTAAACCACCTAGAGCCCCTGGACAAGCCTTTGTAATAGATGTGCACTAGGCACAAAATGAAGATGATGTCATTAGGGGTACGTATATTGTAACCAATGTATATGCTAGGATTTTATTTGACACAGGAGCAAATAGGAGTTTGTATCTTATAAATTTAGGAATCAATTACTTTACATGTCCATCACCCTAGATAAACCCTCATAGAGATAGCGGATGGAAAGTTTTTAAGTGCCAATGAAATATTACAAGGATGTAGTTTAAGCTTAAATGGTAAGGAATTCGAAGTGGATTTGATACCATTTAAATTAGGAGGATTCGATATAGTCATATGATTGGATTGGTTGACGAAAATAAGGCCGAGATAGTATGCGAAAAGAAGATAGTTAGAATCCCCATAGATGGTAAGAATTGGGTTACCCTTTAAGGAGATGGAGATGGATCAGGGATCCAATATATTTCATATGAAAAAGCCCTTAATCATGTTAGGAAAGGTAACTTGGCTTATTTAGTATACGCCACTAAGAACGATCATGACTTAAAGCTTGAGGATGTAGAGGTAGTTAGGGAATTTCCCTATGTTTTTCCTAAGGAATTACCAGGTATCCCACCTTCAAGACAACTAGAATTCCAAATAGATTTGGTCCCAGGAGAAGCACCTATAGCTAAGAAACCCTATAGGATAACACCAACTGAGATGAAGGAGCTGTCCAAGCAACTTCAAGAGCTCGAGGATAGAGGATTTATTAGGCCTAGTCATTCACCTTGGGGAGCACCTATACTATTTGTGAAAAAGAAAGATGGATCTCTAAGAATGTGCATAGATTATTGGTATCTAAATAAGGTGACCCTTAAGAATAAGTATTCGCTGCCTATGATTGATGGTCTATTTGACCAATTACAAGGTGCTAATTATTTTTCTAAAATAGATTTATGGTCTGGGTACCATCAACTTAGGATAAAGGAGGATGATATCCCAAAAATGAAATTTAGGACGAGGTAAGGACTCTATGAGTTTAAAGTAATGCCATTCGGATTGACGAATGCACCCGTAGTGTTCATGGATTTAATGAATCGTGTCTGTAAACCCTACTTAGATAAGTTTGTAATTGTGTTCATAGACGATATCTTGGTATATTCTAGGGCGAAAGAGGAGCATATGGATCACTTAAGGCAGATCTTAGTGCTCTTAAGAAGCGAAAAGTTATACGGAATATTCTCAAAATGCGAATTATAGATGAAAGAAATCCAATTTATAGGACATATAGTTAATGGAAAAAGGATTATAGTAGATCTGACAAAGGTCGAAGCAGTGCAAAATTGGAAACCACCTAGAGATCTGACGGAAATTAGGCAATTTTTAGGACTTGCCAGATACTATAAGAGATTTATTAAGATAGGAAATTTGAATGGAAGGACGGGCAACAAAAGTCATTTGATGAGCTTAAGAGACGACTATGTAGTGCACCAATATTAGCCTTACCAAACGGAATAGAAGGATTTGAGGTATATTGTGACACATCATTAAGTGGCATGTGCGGAGTACTCATGCAACATGGAAAGGTTATAGCATATGCGTCTAGGAAACTTAAGCCACATGAGGAAAATCATATGATACATGATTTAGAATTAGGAGCCGTAGTATTTGCATTACAGATTTGGAGACATTACTTATATGGAACTAAGTTTACCGTATACACAGATCATAAGAGTTTAACGCATGTATTCGATCAAAAGTTACTAAACATGAGGCAACGTAGATGGATATAGTTATTAAGTGATTATGACTTTGAAATTAAATATCACCCATGAAAGGAAAATGAAGTAGCAAACGCCTTAAGTCGCAAGGAGAAACGTAGAAAGAAACCCTGGTGTTCATGAGAATAGAAGCTAAGCCCAATATCTTGAGTAAAATTAAGGCAAGCCAAGTATTGGCTCTAACCCGGGATAAGATAAAATGAAAATATGAAAGGATTAGAGACTCAATTAAGCCCGAGAAACAATGGAGTCTTAGGATTCAAAGATCGTATATGGTACCTCGAGAAGGTAGTTATAGGAAGACAATATAGAATGAGGCTCATATAGCTAAATATTTGGCTCATCTCGGAAGCGACAAGATGTACGCCACAATGAAGAAGCCTTATTAGTGGCCGGGAATGAGAACCGCTATAGCCAAGTACGTAAAGGAATGTGTTAAATGTGCGATGGTCAAAGCAGAGCAACAAAGACCATCGGGTTTGCTTACACAATCCGAAATACTCGTATGGAAATGGGAGCACATTACCATGGACTTTGTAACAAAATTACCTTCTACCCGACAACGGCATAATGCCATTTGGGTAATCGTCGATAAATTGACCAAATCGGCAACTTTATAGCTATAAGAGATGAATATAAGATGGAATAATTAGCGCAAATATATGTAAATGAAATAGTAAGTTTACATGGAGTACCTAAAGCAATAATATCTGATAGAGATCCTCGCTTTACATCTCATTTCTGGATTAAGTTGCAAGGAGCATTAGGCTCAAAGATAAGTTTGAGTACCGCTTACCATCCTCAAATGGACGGACAAAGAAAATGCACCATACAAACACTAGAAGATGTAAGATCGTGAAATGATCTAACTACTGCATGATTAGCTCGAGATGACAAACACGATGTAAATAAAGCTTTCAATTTATTGATTCAATAGGAGAGTACACAGAGAGATCTAGAGAGAGAAAACACCAAGATTACACACACTTAACAAAGCTGTCTCTCACTCTTCTACTCTGAACAAAACAACTCAACCTATTTATACTTAACTTAAGCTGGCCGGCGTACCATGTTGCTCAGCGTACCAACTGGTCCGCCCCATGGTATGCTGGAACCATATTTACAAACTTACAATACGAACAATGGAAAATCATTTGCGTAATTTCACCTACACACACTTAAAGGTGTGAGAGAAAATTCTCTCTCCCTCTCATGGCCGTTCCCCTCTTTCCGATTCTTTTCCGGCTTTTCTTCACTATCCGATCTCATCTATCTTCCTTCTAATCGTCCGTTTTGGGTGATGGTGAGGGTTGGATACCCTGTTCTTCATCGTTGGATTGGTTTTTGAAGATTTCCGATTAGGGTTAGTGGAGGGGAGGCCGGCGGTGACTATTTCTCCTATGGGTCTGCCTAGTTTTCACCGGATCTGCTTATCTATCGACCTAGTGATTGCGTTCTAATCATATAGGTTGGACACCGGTTTCGATGTGGTTCTTAATCGCCGACAGTATGATGATTATTGGGTGTCGAGTTGTGGGAGAATAGTGGTTGTCTCAAGTTGATCGAATGACACATCGTATGGCTGCGATCAGCGCTGAATGGAGGGTGACGGTGGTTGTGTTTATGGTTTCCATCCGGTGGCTTGAGGTTGAGGATTGCTCTCATGGCTATCGTGACTCCATCTCCGATCTTCGCCATTAACGGGTATGTGTTTTTCGATGATTCACTGTTTTAATCGAGTGGGGGATTGGTGGCCGAACCTGTTTTTTCTTTCATCGCTTACTGGATTGCCGGTGGGAGGTCGGCTAGGGTTTGGTTTTTTCATTCGATTCAATCCAGAAAACAAGAGGAGATATTCATGCATTCGTTCATGGGGCTGGATTGGTTTTTTAGTGGTTGGCGGTGATCATGGATGACGGGGGTGGCCGGATTTTGTCACCGTGGAGGGGAGGAGATCGCCGGCCAGGGGGCGGCAGCTGTTGAAGGGCTTGACGGCTGAAGGTGGGTGGAACCCTAATTTTTTAGGGTTTGCATGGTTTGCTGAAGTGCATGGGTTCGGACGGGTGTTCATGCGGGTTCCGGGTTAGGATCGTCTGGATCAACGGATCGGGTCCTTTGACCAGCGTGGTTGTCTGGTTCGTGGATCACATGGATCGGGTTAAGCAGGTCGAGTACTTGGGCTTTTATTGGTTGCATATTGGGCTTGTTTTGTTTGGTTATTTCGGATGGAGTTATTGGGCTCAAGCCGGTTTGGGCTCAATTAGCATGAAGATGGGCTTAGTCTTGTGGGCTTGCGAGGTGTGGTCTTGGGTCAGGCTGATTAGAGGGCTCGTGCGGGTTCGCCCCGGGTTTTCCGTAATGTCTCTCTGGTTTGCATCGTTTGGGTTCTCGTGCGGGTTCGCCCCGGGTGTCCAACGCTTGTCTATTGGGCTGAGTGGCTTCGGTTTTGATAGTGGGCAATCCCCGCTATTTTGGGCTTAATTGTTTCAATGAGCTGGAGTCCTATTTGGACGATTCCTGATCCAATTGATAATAGTTGGAATTGGGTTGCTCTGGCCTTTATGGATTGTTCTTGGGCTTGGAATTCTTGGATTTTGGGCTCAGGTTGTTTAGAGTTGCTGGACTTTGAAGATTATCTGATTGTGCAGCTCGTTGGATTGAAGACCTAATTTAGTTCTAGCTATGTATATGGTAGTGGGGGATATCTTATCTGACGTTCGGTTCAAGTTAATGGGGATAAAGTGCAAACCTGGTTACAGGGATAGAAATGTCATGACCATCTGGAGAAATCTGGGAACTTCGGTGTTTGATGATGGAGGCTAATTTCTTTTACTTTGTTTTGTTGTGATTGGGGTTCTTACCAGTAGTTTGCTGGGTGTGTTTTTTATTTTGTTTTCACTCTGAAGGGGTATGCCCCTTAGAGAACTAGTAGGGATTTCACTCTACTACTTGTACGTTGAATGTTTTGTTTATAATACAAATCACCGGGGTAACCCTTTACCCAAAAAAAAAGGATTAGATTAGTTTTTCATGTTTGTTTCTGGCCTGCGTGCCATTGTTTGCTATTCTTTTCGTTTGTTTCGCGGTTTCCCCCCTCCATGGTAAAACGCCCAGGAGGGGGGAGCTTGCTTGTTTGTAACGCCATTCAATTTTAATAAATGTTTACCAAGGGCACTGCCCTTTTCCAAAAAAAAAAATACGAACACCAAAACACCTAGACCTAGCATTAGACATACAAAACTTGTTCTAACAAACTCCCCCTTGTCTCATGCTAGTCTTCAGAAGCTTTTGCTGCAGTCTTCTTCCAAAATCTGTGATGATTGTTTCCTGAATGAATCCCGAATGCATAACATACTCTTATCACCTTTTGGAATTGTAAAGCTTGATCTGCATCTTCTACTTGATACAAGATGTTGTTGTGATAAAGCTTGTCTATGTCAGTCTCGGACAGATTTACCAACCACATTGGATCGAAGATCCTCACCACCTTGTTATTCTCTTTGACCACAATCACTGCCTCTCTGGTCCTCTCATCATAATACCACCACTTCAGCGTTTGAATGAAGTTCTGCTCAAGTTTCTTCAATGGTATCTTTTTAAGCTGAACTGGTTTCTTATACTTCAACACAACACGTGCCTTTCCAGTTTTTGGATGAATTTCAGTCGGATGATCTTCATACTTTAGGCTTTGCGGCTTCAAGAACCTGAACCATCCTTGACATTCTTCATGTAATTTGTTCTTAAAAAACTCAGCAAGATCATTTTTACAATAGTTCAAACACGGTTTTCTAGTTAACTCTCTTACATCACAAACATGCATTCTATTAAACCGATTTGCAGCCCTCAAGTAGATAATCCCGAACTCATTCTTGATAGCATAACATTTAAGTTGGGAGTCATACATCCAACTTATAATTCTTCCAACAGCTTCACCCTTATTGTCAAAATAACGCTTTTGATTACAGTCTTCACTATAGGAACTTTCTTTGCCCTTTGTTCTTTCATCCATTCATCAAACAAACTTATTTTCTCTTGTTCTTCTGAAAAACTTTCAGCTTCAGTCTTCTCAGGTTGTTCCGTAGCTTCTTTTGTTTTTAGCTCTTTCTCAATCTCCTCCTCATCATCCTTTCCAAAGAAATTGAATCCAGCATATGTATCATCATCAGTAAAATTGCCATACATCTTTGGATCATTTGGATATTCCTCAGCGGTCATGTCTTCTACTTCAACTTGTTCCTCCTTAAACTCCATATCATCATTAGAATCATTTTCTTTGTATGGCTCAGCAAAAGGAACATTATCAACTTATTCCTCATTCAAAGCATAGATTGCCGTAAGTTGTTCTTTTGAGTATTCATGAATGAACTCTCCCTCTTCAATCACACAACTTGAAATTAGAAGTATATCATATTTGTCTCCTCCAACAACACTTTCTCCCTGAGATGTTCCTTCTCCTCCTACAACTTTCTCCCCCTTAGATGTTTCAGCTGTAGATTTACCAGCTGTAGTGGAAGTACCCGACATACCAAACTCACTAGTATCGGCACCACCAACACCTATTTCAGGATCCTCTTCTTCATCATTTAGAAATTCTAATCCATCACCATTGCAAGTATCTTCAATATTCTCCCCTTGAGCAGGCAAAGACTTAAGCACAAGGCTTAACTGCTCACCCAGAGTTCGTGAAATTTGTAATAACTGCCCAATCTCCCGATCTTTAGAAATATCTCTGTCTTTCAATACTTTGACAGTTTCTCTTAAGTCTTCAATTTCTATTGATCCTTGACGGTCTGACTCTTGCAACAAGGTAACTTGATTCCTCAATAACACAATCTGATTGTCAACAGAAAGACTGGTAGAAGAAGTTGTGGTAGCAGCAAGAGTAGTAACTGCATGAGCTTTGAATGTGATTTTTCTTGTTTGGGCAGGTGGATTTGTAGACCTTGGAGCATTAACAGTAGTGGCATGTGGTGTGGTTGTCTTTGGAACTGAAGACTGAACATTTGAAGTCTTTTGCTTCTTACTCGGTGAATTGCTCAGAAAAGCTCTCCTTGAATCTGCAAGAAAAGTACCACGTTTGACGACCATCTTTTGCCTTGACACAAGCTTTTTACTAGTTTCTTGCATTATAGCTTTTCCTTTTCCTTTGCTAAAAATATCAGCTCTTGATCCAGATTCTACCATAGTTGAAACGTATGATGGATCAGTATCAGGTTTCAAGGTCATCAGTACGAGCTCTTGGTTTTTCATACTTTGAAGTATCTTTATTCTGAGACTTCAGATAAGCAATGTGCTCTTTTGAACCTTTCTTGACGCGAACACCTCTGGCATTATGAAAGATCTCAGCATAATCACTAGAATCAGAATCTATATCAGACGAACTACTAGCATCATCATCATCAAATTTATCAGAAACATCAGCATCATCCATTAAATCATCATCCTGAGCATTAACAGCTACAGGATCAACCCTATCATCTGGAAATACTATTTTTGTTGCTGAACGTGTTCTTGAATAACTTGCTCTTGCACAATCGGTTCTTGATTTTGTGGTTCTTGATTCTCAGCTTGATTAACTACAACCTCCCTTGGATCACCATTATCATCATACTCTAGTTCATCATCAGAACTATCTTCATGACGTGGAGCACCATTCTCAGGAGCCACGTAGTCTGGTTTAGCTAGATGACCACTCAGTCTCTTAACTGGTGGAGCTATGTTCGCCCCTTTGCGCTTCTGATAAACCAGTAGTTTACTGACAGAGACTAGATTCATGTGCTTTAAAGTCATAGCAAAAGCTACATTCTTTGGAAGATTTGGATACGAAGCATCAAGAATCATCTGAATGAATCGTGGATACATCAAGCTTTTCTTCTGTTTCACTGTGATGTTTTCTTTCATATACGTGAACACCCAACCGGAAAAATTAAATTCTCTGTTCATGACCAAGACTGTAAAGAATGAAAGAATCTTCATGTCAAATTCTTCGTGACCTCTCAATTTGTTGCCAAAACATCTGATAATGACATGTAACACATATTTGTACGGTGGACATACATTCGACTTAACAAACCACTTTGCAGGAAGATTCCCATCATATTTGATTCGCCTCAACACCCCAATAAGATTTGCGTCGTCAAACTCCATAGGATAAGCAGTTTAATCATTAAATTGGTGAACCCGACGAACGTCATCTTCATAAATTACAATATCAGTCTGATTCACTCTCGATCTAGTCACCGGAGGCACAACAGTACAATCAATCTGTGCTACATTCCAAAAAGTATTCAATACGTCTTTGTATGGTGTACAGTCGTGAGTTGCTGCATAGAATATCCTCGATCGTTGCATGAAATCAAAAATTCCTCCAAACTAAGGTCTCCACTTTGCAGACGCACCGAGATAAGCACAAATGTTGTGCTCGTCATTAGATGGTAATGCAACAGCCGTTTCTGAAAATTCCCAAAAACAAGTAACATTAAATTTGTATTGAATAATAAAAAACGCTAGCAATTGACTCTAATTCGACTCAAAACGCTTGAACTTTTAACTTTGAAAAATATCAAGTCGACGTACCAGTGACCGTACCAAATGGCCATCCGTACCATGGTGGTATGGGCATACCATTGAAAACAAAGACTGTTGACCGGACCAACTTTGGTCAAACGTATCACCTTGGTACGTGCCATCCGGCGTACCACAAAGGCATGCGTACCATGTTGGTACGGGCGAGCGTACCAACTGGTACGGTGGAAGAACAGTCACCGAAAAGTCTTTTGATCTTTAAGCCCCAAAACAACACGGTACGAGAAATGGCCACCGCATTTTGATTCTACACTAAAAACCGATCCTACCGGTGTATACAAAACCCATATTCACATCCTAAAACTATGTGAACCAGAAAGTTTTAAAAATTACGAAAAACCGCGAGTTAAATCCCAAAAATCATGTGATTTAGGAAACCACAATGTAAATCAAGACCACCAACAAATGCGCAATTTGAATCTCTACTTGTAGCAACAAAAAGCAGGATCAAAGGTTCAGTAACGAGTGAATAATCAAGAAAAAACGAATTCGGGCTTAGGGTTTTCGCTCTGGTGTGTTTGAATGTGGTACGGTGGTTATGAGCCAGGCGTACCACCTGAATCCTTTTATACACCCGATGGTCCGGCCCAGCGTACCATCTAGTACGGGCGTACCATCACAGAAATTACTTTTTGAACCCTAAACTTTTTAGTTTTATCATTTTTCACCCAAAAATCATAATTTTTCAATTTTGAAAATTTTAATGATGATGAGCTGATTCACGCTTCGATTGTGGTTCAGAAAACAAGAATTTGTCGTTTTCCGTAATCAGTTGATCGAAAATAACGCAGAAATAAAATCTTTTTGAATTTTAGCAACCTTATAACAAAACACACCAAAATCTTTTTGATTTTTCAAATTTATGCTAAAACACACCTAAAATCTTTTTGAAATTTACTAAACTGTACCAAATCAACAAAACAAAATTAAATGCGATAAATTATATTTTTGTGAGAAAGATCGCAATGTGAGATCATATCAGACATATGTACCACACACATTTCAATTTCAGAATACTTAGCATTCAAGTGAAGTTGTGCACGAATACAACATTTTCATGTTTATTTCAGCTAAATCAAATCAATTTCTATAGCTTTCTGATATGCGTTAAGTAATTCTTGATCAGCACAAAAATCATGGAACCCACATATTCATGTAATTGATAACCTGACTTATTATATTTTTTATTTTTTTCTTATTCAGCTCAGAATTTATATACAGAGACTAGCAGTTCATGGTGTGTCATGCAAAACGAAATCAGAACCTCAAATACCTAGCAATCAGGTCGGTCTTGTGGACACACAGAGAAAGCCTAAGTATTTGAGAAAAAAGAGAGAACAAGTTGAAATTGTATAATTAAACAGAAATCAGGTCGATACTCCCGTATACGCAGAGAAAGCCCGACGAATTATACGAAACACCAAGAAAAATAAAGCAGAACGTCAAACGAACAACGATCAGGTCGATCTTTTGATAAGCAGAGAAAGTCCGGTCGTCTGACAATATAAAGAAAATCAAACAAGTTTAAATCTTTCAAAAAAAGCATGCATACACTAGAACATTCTCTTATTCTATTTTGGATTTTTCAGGTAAGATCAGGATTACACAAAATGAGAATCATGGTTCACCACAGATTTCAAGCTAGCTTTATCTTTATATCATACTCGTATATATCAGATTTGATTAACACATTCAGTAACACAGACAAGTACCTACAGCCTTTATTCCTATTTTATCCATGGTTAGTATCATAGTCTGATGTACAATCATTTCTCACAAAGGTTGGATCACATTTCTCAATTTTTGCATTTTTCAATTTTTTTTTTAAATTTTTGCATTTTTCAAATTTTTATGCTTTTTCATTTTGAATACAAGAAATTACAATGTTTTTGTATTTTCCATAATTCTCCCCTAAAAAGCAAAAACAGAATTGAAATAAAAAACAAAAATGATCAACCGAAACAGATTACGTGGCGTTTAAACAAGTAACACCATTGATTTGCAATAGATATAGAAAGCGTGTTTTATCAAAAGCTTTTGTAAACAAATCAACCCTTTGAAAATCGGTGTAAAAATTAGCTTTTTCTCAAAACAGTCACGAATGAAATGGTATCGAATGTCAATGTGTTTAGTTTTTGAATGTTGAACGGGGGTTTTCGTGATGCATATCGCAACAGAGTTATCGATAAAGATAGGAGTAGTCAGAAAATTCAAACCATAATCGCGCAACTGTTGTTGAATCCACAGAACCTGTGAATAACATTTAGAAGTAGCAACATACTCTGCTTCCGTAGTAGACGTCGCATCCGAAGCTTGTTTCTTGCACTGCCACGAAACTAGCCTCTCCCCCATAAATTAGCAACCGGCAGTAGTGGATTTGAAATTAATTTTAAACCCGCCATAATCTGAATCTGAGTAAGCTGATAACTCGAACTTATTATCATTAGGATACCAGATGCCAAGAATGCCAAGATCCATACAACCCTTCAAATAAGCCATGATCCTCTTGACTGCGAACAAGTGAGAAGCCTTGGGAGCTGCATGGTACCTAGCACACATGCACACCACAAACATAATATCAGGTCTAGAAGCTGTAGGAAACATAAGGGACCCAATCATGGCTCGATACAATATTGGATTATCACTGTCCTGAGATTCATCTGGTGCAAGCCCATAATTAACCTGAATAGGAGTATTTGGGATTCAAACATCTCTAATTTTGAATCTAGCAAGAACATCATGAACATATTTTGACTGATGCAGGAAAATACCTTTCGCCGACTGATTCACTTGGAGTCCCAAAAAGAAATTCATCTCTTCCATTGAGCTCATTTCAAATTTAGTTTGCATGACACTCTAAAATCTTTGCAGAGCTTGTCGTTTGTGCTTCCAAAGATAATGTCATCAACATAAACTTGGACAACAAGCAAATCTTCCCCAATCTTCTTTGAAAATAGAGTACAATCAACTTGCCCTCGGTTGAAACCGTTGTCAAGCAAGTGTGTGGATAACGTCTCATACCAAGCCCGTGGAGCTTGATGTAGACCATATAAAGCTTTATCCAACTTGTACACCTTCTCAGGAGAATCAGGATAAAAAAAACCAGGTGGCTGCTTAACATACACGTCTTCACGAATTTCCCCATTCAAAAATGCACTTTCTACATCCATCTGATAAACATTAAATCCCTTATAAGCTGTAAACGCTAGAAAAATCCTAATCGCTTCAATTCTGGCAATAGGAACATAAACTTCATTGAAGTCTATCCCTTCGATTTGAGAAAAGCCTTGAACCACCAATCGAGCTTTGTTTCTAACAATTATGCCTCGATCCTCCATTTTGCATTTAAACACCCAGCGTATGCCGCATGGTATTTTTGAATTCTTGGGTAAGTCAAAGAGATGCCATACACCCAATTTCTGAAATTGTTGCAACTTTTACTGCATTGCGTTCACCCAAGTATAATCTTGCAATGCTTGGTCAACAGTGTCAGGCTCAACTTGATATAAGAAACACGAGTGAAAAACCTCATCTTGAACCCCCGAATCACGAATCTCAGCAATGAGTGCATCAACAGAATTAGATAATTAATGACGTGTGCGAACACCAGAAGTAGGATCACCGATAATATTGTCTTGTGGATGTACGGTATGAATCCTAAGAGTAGTAGTATCAGGAACCACCACATTCTCATCAAGATTAGTTAAATTTTCATCTGCAACATCATCTGCAACCGCCGAACTACAAGGATTATCAATGGATAATGTATTCGAAACATATCAACTGATACTCGGTAATGTAATCGGATCATCAATCGGTCCCGATTCAGCCTCATGAAAATCACTTCCATCATCATCAGACGAACTAATAGTTTCCAAATTAGATACATTCTGACTAGATGAAGCAGCAGCAGGAACAATTGGAAGCTTCGGAATATTCGATCCATGCCGATTCATTGTATAATGAATAGCAACAACTAAATCATCTTGTGGAGTTTCATCATCAGACACAGTGCTTGCTGTAGAGAAAGAGTTATAAAAACCATCATAATCAAATCCTCGATTTAAACCCGGTTTGGCTGGTGTGTATGAATATCATTGATAATAAACATATAGAAAATTCTCAATCATCTTGGAAGTAGCATTATAAACTCGTTTCATTGGATGTTTGTATCCAACAAAAATACCTTCAAACACTTTTTCATCAAACTTTCCAGATTCTTTCAGAAGGGTACACTGACATCTAAACAAGGAGAAGGAGCCCTCGACCGGCAACAGATAGAGGAGGATTTATTCAATCACATAGTTTGGGCTCCTAGAATATGGCGCCCTTGGGGCTTTCTATTTGATTGTATCGAAAGGCCCAATGAATTGGGATTTCCCTTTTGGTCCAGGTCATTTCGGGGCAAGCGGATCATTTATGATGAAGAGGATGAGCTTCAAGAGAATGATTAGGAGTTCTTGCAGAGTGGAACCGTGCAGTACCAGACACGAGATAGATCTTCCAAAGAACAAGGCCTTTTTCGAATAAGCCAATTCATTTGGGACCCTGCAGATCCACTCTTTTTCCTATTCAAAGCTTAGCCCTTTGTCTCTGTGTTTTCACATCGAGAATTATTTACAGATGAAGAGATGTAAGAGGGGCTTCTTACTCCCCAAACAAATCCTCCTACATCTCTATATAAACGCTGGTTTATCAAGAAGACGCAAGAAAAGCACTTCGAATTGTTGATTAATCGCCAGAGATGGCTTAGAACCAATCGTTCATTATCTAATGGATCTTTCCGTTCTAATACTCTATCCGAGAGTTATCAGTATTTATCAAATCTGTTCCTATCTAACGGAACACTATTGGATCAAATGACAAAGGCATTGTTGAGAAAAAGATGGCTTTTCCCGGATGAAATGCAAATTGGATTCATGGAACAGGAGAAGGATTTCCCATTCCTTAGCCGGAAAGATATGTGGCCATGAAAGGCGAAGGAAGGTTCCAAATAGCTCAAATTTGGTTTATGGCCTTTAAGCAAATGATAACTTGTCTTATCCAACCGATTGACAATCAGAACACGATTCAGCACATAACAAGCCATAGCAACAGCCTCGGTCCAAAAGTTAATTGGTAACTGTGCATCGGCTAACATTGTTCGTGCTGTTTCGATTATCGTTCGGTTCTTTCTCTCAGCCACTCCATTTTGTTGTGGAGTATACGGAGCACTAAACTCTTGAATGATACCCTTTGACTCACAAAATTCTGCCATATGTGCATTCTTGAATTCGATTCCATTTTCACTCCGAATGCGACAGATTCGTTTCTTGTATGTGTCAAATGTTGACGACAACTTTCGAAGAATACCAGGAGTCTCCTCTTTCGTAGTCATAAACGCCACCCATGAGAAACATGAGAAATCATCCTTGATCACCAAACAATAATATTTCCCACCAATGCTAAGAACATTCACCGGACCAAAGAGATCCATATGAAGTAGCTCCAATGGGGTAACAATCGTATTGACCCGTTTGGCAGGATGCGATTTCTTCTGTTGCTTTCCCTTTTTGCAGGGAACGCACACATCATGTGTTGATACATAATGTGGCAACATGCTGGATTGGTCAAAGACTTGGAAAAAATCAAGAAAAACAAGAAATAACCTAGACTTGGCGAACCCTGTTCGAACCTTGGGCGAACTGGCAGGCGAACTGCAGTTCGGTTCATGGCCAGGTTCGGACAGTCGGGGTTCCTATATATAGTTAATAGGTTTGTAATTTTTGCAACGTTTTTCCTAGTGTGTGTGAATCCTGAAGGTGTTTTCTCTGAGTCTTGTAACCTATAATAATGAGTGCAATACAAGATTGAGTTTGATTACTTTGTTTACACATTAGATATGATTTAATCACGATTCACGCGTCCCACGCTCTTTCAAGTGGTATCAGAGCTATCTGGTGATTGATCGGCCCGATACTCATCTTTTATGTCGATAAACAAAGTGTTTTGGTGTTTTCTTCGTGTTTTTTATCTCAAAAATATCTGTTTTTCAAACTTCTGATCATTTCTGTACACTATACACTTCAAAATGTTCATATTCGTGTCCAGCAGTTTCTGTTGAGTCGTTGTTTGCTCGAAAATGTCGTTTTTTGAGAGTTTGCATGCCTGCCAAATAACCGTCATCCGAACTAGCATTCGCCTCACTAACCGCTCCGAACCTGAGTTCGCCTGAGTTCGTGTTTAGTTCGATTGAATGTTCTAGTTCGTTTATGTTTGGATAGTGTTCGGCTCACGTTCGGTTAAACGAAGTCATGTTCGGATAAAGTTCGGACAAGTTCTGATACTGTTTATAGGTTGAAGTTCGGAAGGTGTTCGGTTGGTTTTGTGTTCGGACAACGTTCGGGTAAGGTTTGACAGAACTACATTTGGAAGAGTTCGGCTGCTGTTCGCCTGATTTTCTGTGTTCGTATCTGGTTCGGAAGAGTTCGGACAACTGTTCAGAGTTCGGATATAGCTCGGATAAACAGTGTTTTCAAGAAATTCAAAATGTCGGATTTACACGTATTTGCCACGATTCAATCACAAATGCAGACATTGTTGAACTATGATAATGAAATTGGGACAAGTCAAAAGGTTCCCAAGTTCTTTAAACTTGAGGACTATCATAACTGGAAGAAAAGGTTTGAGGCTTATGTTGGAACTACGGATTGTGATCTATGGATTGCAATGGATGCACCGTACGTCTACCCTCTTGACAAAAATAATGTACCCATTATGCAAAGGAACCTGGATCTTCAACAAAACACGGATTACACAAGAGAACATGCTTATGGAATTATTACACAAGCTTTACCAAAGGAACTGCTATATCAGTTTAAAATGTGCAAACACTCTCATGATTTGTGGATTGCTTTGAAAGAAAGGTGTGAGGGAAATGGTTAGTATAAGAAGAGTAAAAAGAAGGTTTTGAAGAAAGAGTTTGATAATTTGAAACACTTTGATGGAGAAGGTGTTCCTGAGTTAATTTCAAGATATTGTCATCTTTTGCTTGAAATGGATACCGTTCAAATCAAGAAGGACGATGATGAATTAAAAGAAAAATTACTTGATGGACTTCCATCAAAGTGGGTACCTTATATTTTGATGCTTACGAATGATAAGGAGTACTCGACATTGAGTTTTGTAAAGTTGTTGGGAAACCTACAAGCTAGAAACTTAGAGATGAGAATGTAAAACAATACACCTGCTGAGGTTCAAAATCCTGATGTTTACTATGGTTCAAATGCTGCAACTATATCAGGAAAGTCTGGGAAAGCTACAAGTTCTGCTCCGGCAACTGCTTTTGTGGTTCGAAATGTTTCTGGAAATATGTCAAATTCGTGAAATATGTCAAATTCAGAAAGTTATGAATCAAGCTATGGATCTTCAGGATGTAATTTGTCAATACCAGCAAGCAATATGGTCAATGCTAGCAAGATGGCTATGTCTGTTACAACCACAGAATATTATATGGCTTTGGTATTGGCATTAATTTCATCATACTATGGAGTCATAACGGGAAAATTAGGTAATGCTGAATTGACGGAAGAAGACTATGATCAGGTCGACCCAGATGACTTGGAGCTTATGGATATTAATTGGCAATTTGCAATGCTAGCTCGACGGATGAAGAGATTTCTTAAGAAAACTGGCCGAAAAGATCTTAATTTGGGTGGGCGTATTGGTTTTGATAAATCCAAAGTAAGGTGTTATAACTGCTCGAATTTTGGCCATTTCGCAAGAGAATGTTCTCAGCCTAAGAAGCTAGAGTATCAAAAGTATACTTCGAAGCCAAATGATTCTGGAAACAACAATGTAAAAAATTCAGGGAGTTCCTCTCACTCAAACCCTAAATCTGAAAATATAAAAGCCTTAGTGTCTCAAGAAGACAAAACTTATAATTGGGGTAATCAATTTGCTGATTCATCTGCCTTGATTGTGAAACATGTGCAAGAAGAGATGCTTTGACTGAATCTACCATGGAAGGAGATGAAGCAAATGATATCACTGAATCGTTCGAAGATGTTTAAAAGTTGCTCAAAGAAAAGTTTGCTTTTGTGGCAAACAACATAAATGAACATGATGATTCTGATGTGATCTTACTTTTAAAGAAGGAATTAGAAGTTTTTACAAAAGAAAAGGAGGTTTTGATGAAAGAATGTGAAACTACAAAGGCTGAAGCGCAAGACACTGCAAACGACTTTGAAGCTTTTTTTTCAAAGGAGTTATCCACTTCAGCAGAAGTATGAGAAAGCACACAAGTATGCTTTGGATGCAAGTGATAAAATTATTGCATTACAAGAAGAAATGAAGAAATTATCTGACGGGAAAAATAGTCTCAAGCTAGAGAATGAAGCATTGAAAAGAAATAATCTTAAGGATTCTTTTGCTGCGTTGATGGCTGATACTACGAAGGTATCTTCTTCTACTTCTTGTGATAATTGTGATTCATTTGCTAAGGTCAAAGGTGATCTCTTAGATGAGAAAACCAAGCTGTTAGATCAGCTTACTGTGACCAAGGCTGATATGGAAATTTACAAAACTAGATGGGAAAGTACCACGACGGAACTGTTGTCGGTTCACGAGCAATTGCGCATACAAAAGTATGAGTTTACTCAGCAATCCGTGATGCTCTTGACAGCACAATAAGATTTGGCAAACCATCAAAAGATTGTTTCTGACCTAAAAAATGAAAATTTTGAATTGAAAAATAAGATTGATACGTTTAAAATTCCTTTGTCATTCACAAATTTCTTTACAATTCTGAAAACATAAATGGGTCGGATAATCTTAAACAAGTTCCTGCTCCCGTGGTAATCACAAACATCCCATCATGTGTTTCAATTGATGAAAATTGTGATTATACTTCGTACAAGAAGGAAGTATCTGTTAGATCACAATCATCCACTGAACCTGATAAGCAATCACACGATAAATCTACTCTTGATCTTGAGGTTGAAGATCTGTTTTATAATGTGTCAGATTTTGATAATTAGTTTCTGAAACCGAGCCTGAGTCGGTCAAAACTGTATCAAAACCCACTCAGGATGAGCTTTTCTTAAAATACAATTTCGAAGGAATTAAATCCGAGCTTTCCAAATTAAGCAAATTTGAGCAGAAAAAGATTGCTCGTGAAAAATCAGTTGTTTGTAAAAAGCCAAAGAATGGTGGTGTTGGCTTTGATTCAAAAGCTAAGACATTTGAACAGGGTTCTAGTTCAAAATCACCACAGGGTCAATCTGAGAAACCCGTTATAAAAAACAAGGCTGCTGTTTTTTGATAAAAATGCCAAATGGACCACTTATCGCTTAAAGGGTTCAGACAAGATGTACAGGGATAAGGATTTCCCGTTGGACATGGTTAATCCAAATCTGGCTGATAAGATTTTCACGGGTGGTTATGGTCCTAAGTTTGATCCGAAAGCTCCTAGTGTGCCAATTAGGAGGGGAAATGGTAAGATTATCATTCCAAGTGACACACTAGATTCGGATCAATCAGAAAAGTATGATCATAATTCTGATGGGTTGGTAAATAGAGTGAAGAAATCTGTGAAATCTCAATTTTATCATGATGATGGATTTTATGAAATCTCAATTTCAGAAACCAAATTTCAGAAACCCAAATTCGTCTTTTATGAAATCTCAATTTTATCATGATGATGGATTTTATGACAATTTTGGATATGGGCCGAATCAACCAGCTTATGGGAGGGGTCGAAGATGGTTTGATGATGGATTCAGAAATGGTGTTGGTCCATAATTTATGGGAGGGGAAGACATCATAATTTTGATGATCGATACTATGCAGGAAATTATGATGACCGATACTATGCTGGGAATCCATAATTTTATGATGGCTATTTTCATGGTGGTGATTTTCCAGATAGCTTGAATGGTTATGAATCTGGGTTTTATGTGACTTTTGTGATCATCATGTTTCTAAACAAAAATTTTCAAAATCAAAGAAACAAAACCAGTCAATTAAACCATTATGGATGACGACACGGTTGAAGAGGTTGTCATTGACAAACGCAAATGTTTTTAAGTGTAAAAATCGTGGTCATTCATATAAAGTTTGTCCTTTTAAGAAGAACAAATCTAAAAATTCTGGTTGTGTATCAGATGGATATACTTATGATAAACCAGTATCTGTTGACTCAAAGAAACACGTTAAATTTGTTGATCCTAAGGGTTTTGTGCATAACAATTTGAAACCACCTGTGTCTGAAAAACTTGATAAGACATTTGAGGGTAAACATGTAAAAGTAAAATCAATTTTGAAAAATTCTGATGGGTCAACGAGTCAACAGAGTGACAAATGGAAACCAAAAGGTAGTTTCTCTGCTGGAACCGATTTTGTCGAAGACGACGGTCGACTCAAAGCTTCAAGCTTGGGTTTTTCCCGACCTAATTAATTTGTTTCTGTGTGCAGGGTGTTTCACGACAACTCGTGAACAATTTGTGGGTTGTTGATAGTGGGTCGTCCAGGCACATGACGGGTGATATTTCTCTGCTTCACGATGTTAAACCATTTAACGGAGGAATTGTCCAACCTAATAGTTTAATGTGTGCTTCTTGTGTACTTTTTTGGTTCCTTTTATTTATAATGCCGGGCTTTGCCTTTAAAAAAAAAAGTAACGGGTATTGGTAAGCTAAGTAATGGTGTTGTTACTTTTGACCGAATGAAATATGTACAAGAACTTGAATACAATCTTCTAAGTGTCTCCTCGATATGTGACAAGCAGTACACGACAGCTTTCACAGGGAGTGAATGTTTGATTCTGAAGCCAGTGCACAAGATTCATGATGATTGCATTATCATGAGAGCACCTCGTTTGTCCAATTTGTATGTTTTAGACATGAATTCAGCAAAGGCTAATGTTGGGCATCAATGTTTCTTATCAAAGGCATCCTAGAGAGAATCTATTTTCTGGCATCGACGTATGGGTCATATTCACTACCGAAAGATGAATGAGTTGGTGAGAAAGAATCTTGTTGAAGGGGTTACGAAGCATCAATTCACATTTAATGATGTCAGCGTCAGCTGCAAGAAAGGGAAACAGAAAAGAAAGTCTCATCCATTGATAAAGTATCATTCCATTGATGACCCTTTGGAATTGCTTCACATGGACTTATTTGGTCCTGTGAATCGCAAAAGTATTTCTGGACATTGGTACTGTCTAGTTGTAACTGATGAATTTTCTAGATTTTCGTGGGTAGATTTTCTTGTCACAAAGGATGAAACATTTGAGTCCTTATCAACCTAATCAATACACTTGAGTCATTTTACAAGTTAAGGGTTCGAAGGATTCGGAGTGACAACAGCACGGAGTTTAAAAGCCATGCCATGAGGCTGTTTTGTTTGGAAAAAATAATACTACATGAGTTCAGTACTCCATACACACCTCAACAGAATGGCGTTGCGGACAGGAAAAATAGAACAATTATTGAGACAGCAAGAACAATGTTGGCCGATGCACAACTTCTAGTGAATTTCTAGACAGAAGCAGTCAACACGGCGTATTATGTGTTAAATCGAGTTTTTAAGGTAAATCGGCTTGGAAAGACTTGTTACGAGTTACTCAAAAGTTATAAGCCAAATCTTAGTTATTTGGAACCATTTGCGGGTAAATATGATGACAAGGTATTTGAAGGATTATTTGTCGGTTACTCGAATCATAAGAAACGGGTGTTTAACAAATAGACTGGTGCAGTGGAAAAACATTTGCATGTTGATTTTCAATCTTACACATTGCCACCCAAAGGTGTTGGACCGGATTGGATGTTTGATTACAAGAATATATTTGAGTCATTTGAATCAACACCTGCTATATCCGATGATCATCTTACTAATGTGTATATCAATTTGTAAGATGATGCTCCAATAATACATATTGAGACTCCGTCTACTCCAGATGTGTCTGTCACTGATGATTATGTGACTGAAACAACTAACGACTCCACAATTGCTGATGATATTCTGTCTTCTGATGATGATTGTGAATTTCATGAAGCTGTTTCTGATCAGGTTGAAATTCCTGTCCAACAAGTCGAACCACAAAATGAAGCTACTACAAGTGGTACTGGTGAGGTTGAGGTGGACAATGTCCGACCTGTTGTACAATCTGACACCAATTATTCTGATGATGTGGTATTGGAGGAAGTTCATGTTCCTGATTTCGAATAAAAAATCATTGTTCCTGCTCATCAGACACTCTGGATAAACACCTATCACCCACAAGAAAATATAATTGGTGATTTAGATGATGGAGTGAGAACTCGGAGACAGGTTGAGAGTAGTGCTCTACTAGCAATTAGGGAATCTGGTATACAGGATGAAGTCTTTCATTCATGCTTTTTATCTTAGATTGAGCAGTAACAATGATTCAACTCTGAATGTGAAATCTAATATTCTTAGTTCTGCACCCCTATAGCATTTCTGGCAGGTAAATATGAACCTCCAAGTTATTCTTCTGCTGGTTGTACTGTTTCGATTCCTATCATTTGCAGAAACATATGCTTCAAACCGTGTAATCCAACTATGATAATCTTCCAATTTGAGCAATTTAGCAACTTTCTAACTTGTTCCGATTTCATTATCATAGTTCATCATCGTAGTCTGAACCGAATTTTGAATAGCTGCGAACGCTTGAAAATCAGACATTTCAAAAAATCTGGTTACTGTTCACTTCGAACTTCGTCAGGACTTTGTCCGAACTTAAACTCGCCGAACGCCCTCCGAACCTGACCTTCGAACACTCCGAAACTAAAAGCATCGAGCTCCCTCGGAACCTAACCCTCAGACGAACAAACAGAAATAAGACCGAACACTCACCGAACAAGACAAACGCCGAACTCTGTCCGAACCTCGAGTTCGGAGCGGTTACTCCGAAGTTGTCCGAACCTCAGACGAGATCAAACTCACTCGACACCATTTTCTCAATTTTCAGTGTTTTTAACAGGAATTTTCGATAGGAATTCAAGAAAACTCGATAAAAACAGATAAGGAATGAATTTTTGATATGAAGCACACTCGAGAAGATCAAACGAGATAGAACACAAAGAGTAAATACAAATAACTTGTAGTAACCACTGAGATGACCACAGAGTACACAGAGAAGATATGACTCGGAAGCTTAGATCGTTACAGAATACAACACAAGACACATATTTATACTAGCTAGATCTCGTTGATCTGAACCTCAGGTTCGGACCTGTTCGGCCCTGTCCAAACTCCAGGTTCCGCCAAGGTTCGGCCAGACCTAATCTTGCATGTCTTCGTATTGTATTTGATACTTCACTTGATGATCGGGGCCATGTATCAACACTTTGAACACTAAAACTGAGGAACTTATCTTTTCAGAAAAGAAACTTGCAGAAGCTACAACTAAGATTTCAGAATTAATCATTGAAATTTTAGATCTAAATATACAAATTGAAAATTTCAAAAATTCAGCTTCCTTTGCAAGTTATCTTTGCAAAGATGAAACATTACAAGAGGTGTTCAAAGATTTTGGATGTAATTCAGTTCCACCACCGATTTCACATCGTTTTGGGGCCAAATGAGACCGAAAGTTTTCAATGTTGCACTAGGGGTGAAATTAGTATCTGATTCTGACAATACTTCTTTACCTATGTCACAATTTAAGTCAAATGATCAGAGATCTCAGACCAGATCACAATCACCAACTGATCAAAGATCTTAATCTAGATCCAAATCACCAAATGATAAGAGATCTAAGTCCAAATCGAAGTCACCAAAGTACTCTCCAAAGAATTTTTGTAATTCTGATGGACGTTTTTCTTCAAAATCAAATTCATTTGAGTACGAGTCTTACGGATTTTGCGATTATTATAACTTTTATGATGACTTTGGTATTGGCTCTTCTTATGGGCAATTTGGACATGTCAAAACCACTAAACCAAAATGTTTTTCTGAAAACTGTGGTTTTGATGATTATGGATTCTATAATGAATTTGGGTATGTTAGTCCACTGTTTAAACCTCTTCCTAAGCCTCAATCTAGAAGGTTTAAGACCAACAAACCCAAGGAAATTATTTAGACCATTTATGATGATGGCACAACCGATGAATTTGGCAATCCCGTTGCTATTATCATTACTGATCGTCGGAGGTGTTATCATTGTTACAAACGGGGTCACTTACGTAATAAGTGTCATGTTCTGGCTAAAAAATGAACTTCCGCTGTGATAAATGCAAAATCAAAAAATTCTGATTCAAAGTCTGATTCCAAAGACAAGATGGTATATGAGAAGATGATTACCAAAAATCATTTTAAGTGTGAAATTTTGTTCAAACATAATTCAAGTGTTTTTGGTAATTCATCAAACTATGCTTCCACATCTGACTCATCTGCCCCCATCATTGAACCAAAAGTGGCTTCCCAAGTTGTCTTTGAAAGCCACTGAAGAATTTTCAGAAGACACAGGTCGACCCAAAGCTGAAAGCTTGGGTCCAGATGCAAACTAATTATCTGTTGAATTGTGCAGGGATCGCAGAAAAAGGTTGTGAACAACTTCTGGGTGGTTGATAGTGGAGCTTCTCGGCACATGACGGATTAATTTCCTTGCTATCCGACGTCAAATGTGTAAATGGGGGACATGTTACTTTTGGTGGAAATAAGGGCGGCATAATAACCGGTGAGGGAAAATGGGGAATGAGAATGTCACATTCGATCGTGTACAATTTGTGTAAGAATTACAACACAACTTGCTGAGTGTGTCTCAAATCTGTGACAAACAGTTTACAACTGCGTCTCAAGTTCTGGGTGCCTACTTTTGAAACCTGGAATCAAAATCCCAGAAGAATGGATAGTGATACGTGCACCAAGGTTCAAAAATATTTATGTCTTGAATATGAATTCTAAGTCTTCATCTGCGGTCCTGCAACGTGTTTCATTTCAAAAGCAACTGAAAAAGAATCTGTTTTGTGACATCGTCGTATGGGACACATCAATTACCGGATGAGGAATTATTTTGTAAATCATAATCTGGTTGAAGGCGTTTCAAAGAATAGATTTACATTTCTAATCTTGAAATGTAATCTTGAAAGAGCGTGGGACGCGTGAATCGTGATCAACTCATATCTAATGTGTAAACAAAGTAATCAAACTCAAAGGTAAATAACTCAATCTTGTATTGCACTCAATATTAGAGGTTACAAGACTCAGAGAAAACACCTTCAGGTTTACACACACTAGGAAAAACGTTGCAAAATTACAAACCTATCAACTATATATAAGAACCCCAAACTGTCCGAACCTGGCCATGAGCCGACTGCAGTTCGCCTGCCAGTTCGCCCAAGGTTCGGACAGGGTTCGCCTAGTCTAGGTTATTACTTGTTTTTATTGATTTCTTCCAAGTCTTTGACCAATCCAGCATGTTGCCACATTATGTGTCAACAAAATCCCCCTTGGAAAATGCTGGACAGTTCTTTATCACTCTTGAACTTCAGCCTCCATCCCAGCCCATGTCTTCTGGTGATTATGCCCGGCATATATATCGAATGCAAAACTTATCCGAATCACCCTCTGAAACTGTAAAGCTTGATCCATGTAGTATGGATGAAACAAGATCTGATTATGATACAACTCATCAATATCAGCCTTCGACAAGTTGATCAGCCACATTGGATCAAAAACCTTCACAACTCTGGTTTCATTCTCTAGCACTATCACAGCTTCACCCGTTTTCTCATGATAACACCACCACTTTAGATTCTCTATAAAATCCAATTCCATTTTCATCAACGGAATATTCTTCATCACTTTATGCTTTTTCTTGAAGATAAGTACTATCAGTTGTCACACCCCCAATTAACCACTAACGGAGTTTATACCGTTAAGGGGTGCGAGCAAACCAGGATCACAACCATTAGTTACAAATACTAAACGAATCAGAGTTAAGTCCAAGCATTCATCATAAAACAGTTTAAAGTTCGCAGCGGAAAATAAACATAAGTATCTTAGCACTAACCACGTGCTTAAATTACAAAACATGAATTGTTATTAAATTCCCAAGTTTGTGTTTAAAATAAGAAATCTTCAAGTGCTATGCCAACCTTCGGCGGATACTCCTCAGCGATCTGCAAAAGTGAAAACCACACAAGTGTCAACCTAACGGTTGGTGAGTTCACGGTGGGCATGACATGCATTGGCCAGGTCTCATAATCGTATTCATCAACATATAAGTAAGTAATAGATTTGCAAAACATTGCCAAGTGTTGAATTACCGAATATGCACTAGTTAAGTAAGAGTTAAAGCGGTCAACCGATATCGCGGGTAGCTAATCCGGTTTCCATGCACTAAGGAAGTTTGTACCAAAGCTGACCAATATTGTAGAGGCCGTGCCATTCTGTTTTGCGGACCTATGTCATCGCGGTTTTGCCTCCCCCGTGTCCTCTCGGGATCACGGTCAGATAGGCTGATATTGTACCTCCGTGCACTCCCCGTGCCACGGGGCGGAGTTTGTTAAAATCCAGTAGATCTACCCAACATCCCCTCGCTTCACAATTAATGGTACAATTTAGTTGAGGACTTTTAAGTTTTCAAGGCATCCTTAGAAATCATGTGATATCATTTGGTTTAGACTTTAACCTACACTAGTCATATTAAAACGGTTTTTCCTTCGGGTTCTCATGAATCCTGAAAATATTTTCAGTTTTGTTTTAGAAATAGTTGTTTTAGTATTTCACCAGTGCTTCCCATAAAACACTTCAAGTTCATCAAGTGGGTGCCAAGCACTCCCGAGTTCAAGTTCATCAAGTGGGTGCCAAGCACTCCCGGGTTCAAGTTCATCAGAGAGGTGCATAACTCTCATAAGGTTGTCAGCATTGTTTTTCATTAAGTTATTCAGTGTGACCCAACCGGGTTCACGGTAATTGGGTTAGTGACACTCACCTTTGGTTGCACTGCTACACTTGCTAATAATCTAAGTATTGCTTATCGAAGACCTATGAACACGTTTAGGTCTTAAGTATTAGTTTTGTGTCTAATCTTTACTTAACGTCACTATGGCCCATAACATAGCACGTTGGAACTGCGACACGACATACCGACACACGACACCGATGGTTGATCATAAACAAGGGTTCACATATTACAGAAATCATAACATGTTTCATCATAGCATAATCATGTAGGTCATGGCATAGCATTCACGCAAGTTGCACAAGTTTGGGTTCTGGTCACAATTTCGCTAGCAGTTTCTCCAGCAGTTTCGCCAGTAGTTTCGCTACACCGTTTCGCTGTGTGCACGGGCAGCACTTTCGCTAGGCAATACCCGATGACACAGTTTCGCTAGCTAGTTTCGCCCGAAACTGATGGCACAGTTTCGCTAGACTAGTTTCGCCCGAAACTGGTTGAACTTTCGTTCAGGGACAAGGTCTATGGTTGTTTCGCTAGGCAAGTTTGTTCACTGGCGACACTACAGTTTCGCTGCATAGTGTCGCCTAAAGGAGATATACATACTTTCGCTGGTTAGTTTCGCCCAGAGAACATGGTAGTTTTGCTAGTCGCGAAAAACTTACGGATCAGCCTAAAAATCAATCTAACAGTCCCCATACTTCATGTAATTCAGTATATAGCATGCATAGTCAATTACCAACATCATAGAAGCAGTTTTGACACCTTATTCATGTATTCTTATCATCAAATCACCAAAATACATTTAAAACCCTAAATGACCTAATCTAGCATGAATTTTCATTATGGATGGATTTCACACGTAAAGTTACAAACTTTATAACAGATCTAGCATCCCTAAGCAGCATACTAGCAGATCAAGTGATTCCATAGAGTTTTAGGCATGCTTTTTAAGAGAAACACATAGAAAAGCATAAATAAAGGTTTTTGAGACTCACGATTCGATCTAGGATCCAAACAGATGTTGTCTCGAGGCTGAGATGGTGTTTCTTTGGTGGTTTTCTCGGCTGACCAGATTCCAGGAGAGTGAGTGTGTGTGTTTGAGAGAAATGGTGCAACAAATGAGACAACTAGGGTTTTATGCCATTATATATCAGAGGCTAGTTTCGCTTGGCTAGTTTCGCTGGCCAGGCGAAACTGTCTCTGATTTCATGAGATCCAATAGTTTAACCGACTACCGGGCGACACTATAGTTTCGCCCGTTAGTTTCGCTGGCAACCAAGAAAGGCAAATTTTCATTTTATTCCTAATACTAAATCATACGTTTTCATCACGTTGCACATAATGACAATACATAAATAATCACATAACACATATGGACGGGTTCGGTGATCAACCAAAGAACGTGGACGTATTCGGCCTAGTTAAGCATTAGTTACTAAGTTAACACTTATAACGTAACTAACGGAATTGTCTAACGGAAGTAAACCTTGAAATTCTCGGATGTCACATCATCCCCTTGTAATTGGAATTTTCGTCCCGAAAATTATTCTTGCGTCGTAGCGTTCGCAGCCTCGGCTGTCGTCGTTGCTGTATTTGCTGGGAAAAGGAAACAAAAGTTTTAGGGTCGCCACATCCTCCTCCTGTTACAGGAATTTTGGTCCCCAAAATTTAAATCATACCTTGAGTTTCTGTGGACGTTCGCTCGAACAAGTGAGGATACTTTTTTTTCATCTGATCCTCTCGCTCCCAAGTATATTCTGGTCCACGCTTTGAGTTCCATCGAACCTTGACGATCGGAATCTTGCTACGTTTGAGGGCTTTCTCCTCGCGTCCCATGATTTCTACTGGTTGCTCAATGAATCTCAGATGTTCATCAATTTCCAATTCCTCCAAAGGAATTATTTCGATGTCCTCAGCCAGACATTTCTTTAGGTTAGAGACATGAAACACGTTGTGAACTCCATCGAGTTCAGCAGGGAGTTTTAATCGGTAGGCCACCGGGCCTACTTCCCCAAAGATTTCAAAAGGACCGATGTAGCGAGGATTCAACTTTCCACGCTTTCCGAAGCGTATCACACCTTTCCAGGGAGATACCTTCAACAGTACCTTGTCGCCTACTTCGAACTTCAAAGGCTTACGGCGTTTATCGGCATAGCTCTTTTGTCTGTCTTGTGCCGCGGCTATCCGCTTTCTGATTTGAATGATCCGTTCGGTTGTATCATGAATGAGTTCTGGTCCAGTGAGTCCTTTCTCACCTGTTTCGGCCCAACACACGGGCGATCTACATTTTCTGCCATAAAGCGCTTCAAAAGGTGCTGCACCGATACTTGAATGATAACTGTTGTTGTAGGAGAACTCCACCAACGGAAGGTGAGTCTCCCAGTCTTTACCAAAGTCGAGAACGCAAGCTCGGAGCATGTCTTCCAAAGTCTGAATAGTTCGTTCCGTCTGACCATCGGTCTGCGGGTGATAAGCTGTACTCATATCCAGTCTGGTACCCAATGCTTCTTGCATAGATTGCCATAGTCGGGAAGTAAATCGAGGATCTCGGTCGGAGATAATGGTCTTAGGCACTCCATGACGTGCCACAATTCGGTCAATGTACAGCTTTGTTAACTTATCCATGTTATCACTTTCCTTCATCGGAATAAAATGTGCAGACTTGGTTAAACGATCGATGATAACCCAAATCGCATCCGGTCGATTCGATCGATGAGGTAATCCCGTTACAAAATCCATGGAGATATCCTCCCATTTCCATTCTGGGATCTTTGGCTGCTGTAATAATCCAGAAGGCTTTTGGTACTCAATTTTAACTCTTGAGCACGTTAGACACTTAGCCACATATCGCGCAATGTCGGCTTTCATATTCGGCCACCAATACAAGCTCTTCAAATCTTGGTACATTTTATCCGATCCAGGGTGCACCGAATATCTTGACTTGTGAGCCTCGTCCATCACGAGCTCACGAAGATTTCCAAGTAAAGGAACCCAAATTCTGTCATTGTAATACCTGTGTCCGTCGGACTTAATTTCGGAGTTTCCATCCACCCCTCGCAGTGCTTCTGCTGCAAAGTTTTCTTCTTTTAAAGCTTCTTGTTGGGCATCGCGGATCCGATCCGGCAATCCCGTGTGAATGGTAAGTTGCAGCGCTCGTACTCGTCGAGGGTTTTCGTACTCTTTTCGGCTTAATGCATCAGCCACAACATTGGCTTTTCCCGGGTGGTATTTGATTGCTAAGTCATAATCATTCAGTAGCTCGACCCACCGTCGTTGTCGCATGTTGAGATCCTTCTGATCGTAGATGTGCTGTAAGCTTTTGTGGTCGGTAAATATTGTGCACTTTGTTCCGTAGAGGTAATGTCTCCAAATCTTGAGTGCATGAACAACGGCCCCCAATTCCAAATCATGCGTTGTATAATTCTTTTCAGTGTCCTTCAGTTGCCTGGACCCATAGGCAATCACTTTGTCCCGTTGCATCAACACGCAACCGAGTCCTTGGATGGATGCATCACAGTAAACTACAAAGTCGTCAACCCCATCGGGTAACGCGAGAATCAGAGCTGAACATAACATATCCTTAAGAGTTTGAAACGCGCGTTCTTCTTTCTCACCCCATCTATATTGCACTCCTTTGTGCGTTAATGCTGTTAAGGGTTGAGCCAATTGCGAGAAACCCTTAATGAATCTTCGATAATATCCGGCAAGTCCCAAAAATTGTCGGATTTCGGTTGGCGCTCTAGGGGTAGACCAATTCTTGATAGCTTCCACTTTAGCTGGGTCGACGTGAATTCCTTCCTGATTAACAATGTGTCCAAGAAACTGGACTTCGCGAATCCAAAAATCGCACTTCGAAAACTTAGCATAAAGCTGTTCCTTGCGGAGTAATTCCAAGATAAGTCGCAGGTGTCTCTCGTGTTCTTCCTTTGTCTTGGAGTAGATCAAAATATCATCGATGAAAACTATCACAAACTGATCGAGGTACGCACACTCGATTCATCAGATCCATAAATACGGCCGGTGCATTAGTTAGCCCAAACGGCATAACTAGAAACTCGTAATGACCATACCGAGTTCTGAAAGCAGTCTTGGGGACATCCTCATCACGGACACGAAGTTGGTGATATCCAGACCGTAGATCAATCTGTGAGAAGTAGCTCGAACCTTGTAGTTGGTCGAAGAGATCGTCGATTCGAGGAAGTGGGTACCTATTCTTGATTGTAACTTTGTTAAGCTCTCGGTAGTCGATACACATGCGGAACGTTCCATCTTTCTTTTTAACAAATAATACTGGTGCTCCCCATGGAGACGAACTTGGACGAATAAACCCTTTGTCGAGTAGCTCTTGTAGTTGTGAGGAGAGTTCGTTGAGTTCACTTACGGCCAAACGGTACGGTGCGCGTGCAATCGGAGCGGCTCCAGGAGCTAGGTCGATCCCAAACTCGACTTGTCGAAATGGAGGCAAACCAGGCAGATCTTCAGGAAATACATCTTGGAAGTCGCGGACTATCGGGTAGTCGTCGATTCTACGCTCGGAAAGTGTCGTGTCGGTGACGTTCGCAAGGATCGCGAAGTGACCTTTACGAAGGCACTTTTGAGCTTTGAGGAAAGAGATAATACCGGTGACTGCTCCACCTTTTTCACCTTGAACTGTTAACACTTTACCTCCTTCGAGTGGGATACGAACCACTTTTTCTTTACATAAGATTTCAGCTCGATTTTCAGATAACCAATCCATTCCTACTATAACATCAAAACTACCAATCGGGAAAGGCATAAGGTTGATTCCTAATGTATGGCCAGCTAGTTCTAACTTGCAGTCCTTAACTATTTGAGTCGTATCATGAAGTTTACCATTCGCTAGTTCTACCACATATTTAGCGTCTAAGGCAATCGGTTTAGCATTAATTAGCTTAGCAAACTTAGTGGAAATAAAACTTCTTTCAGCACCAGAATCAAACAATACAGTAGCAAAGAAACCATTAAGGATGAATTTACCGTTAATCACGTTGGCATCGTTGCGAGCTTCACCTTGACCCATGACAAAAGCTCTTCCCCTGCCATTTCCACCATTCCCGTTGCCATTCCCGTTACCATTTCCTCCGCCATTACCGTTCCCACCATTGTTTCCTTGATTACCATTACCCTGTCTTCTCAACTGCGGGCAGTCCCTCTTAATGTGGCCTTGAGCACCACATTCAAAACAGCCACGGGCTCCACCATTATTGTTCTGATTGTTTCCTTGCCCGTTACGGTTGTTCCCATAGTTGTTGCCATGATTGTTGTTGTTGTTGTTGTTTTGCCTTGGACGGTTTTGATGCTCAGGTAGAGTTGCCCAGCAGTCTTGTGGCAACCCTAAAACTTTTGCTTTCTTTCTCCAGCAACGACAGCAACGACGACAGCTGATGCTGCGAACGCTACAACGCTAGAATAATTTTCGGGACGAAAATTCCAAATTCAAGGGGATGATGTGACACCCGAGAATTCCAAGGTTAACTTCCGTTAGACAATCTCCGTTAGTTACGTCATAAGTGTTAACTTAAGTAACTAATGCATAACTAGGCCGAATACGTCCACGACCTTTGGTTGATCACCGAACCCGCCCATATGTGTTATGTGCTTATTTATTGTCCTTATGTGCAATGTGATTTAAATACATGACTTAGTATTGTGAATTGCATGACAAATTGTGAATACTTGATTATGTGGAAAACTTGTCTTTTTGGTCGTCAGCGAAACTACCGGGCGAAACTGTAGTGTCGCCCGGTATCCAGCTGAACTACTCGATCAACATGTGACCAGAGCTAGTTTCGCCTGGCCAGCGAAACTGCCAGCGAAACTAGCCTCTGATATAAATAATCTTAATAAACCCTAATAGCCTCATTTGCTCAAACCACACAACAAACACACACACACTCTCTGAGATTTCTGGACCAGCTGAGATATCACTATTTGCTGCTATCATCACTGTTGGTAGAGAGCATCCATCGATCCTCGATCAACCGTGAGTCTCCAAAACCCATTTACACGCATTTTCTATATGTTTCTTCATAAAGCATGCTCAATCTTTCATGAACTTGTTAGATCTTCTGTATTTATGACTAGGGATGCTAGATCTGTGATAAAGTCTCCAACTTTGCGTATGAAATCCAACCATGATAGAGATTTATGCTATTTTAGCCATTTTAGGGTTTTATATGTATTTTGGGTGATTTGTTGACAAAATGCATGTTTAAGGTGTTAAAGCTTGCTGATTTATGTTGGTAAATGCCTATGTATGCTAAATAATGGATTGCATGTAAGATCAGAAGCTGTTAGGTTGATTTTTAGGCAAATCCGTATGTTTTTCGCGACCAGCGAAACTGTGTGTTCTCTGGGCGAAATTATCCAGCGAATTTACTTGTTCATTCAGCGACACTGTCGAGCGAAACTATAGTGTCGCTAGCGAAACTGACCCGACCAGCTCGAACGAAACTACCGAGCGAAATACCTGAACGAAAGTTCAAACCAGTTTCCCAGCGAAACTAGGCTAGCGAAACTGCGTCAGCAGTTTCGGGCGAAACTAGCCTAGCGAAACTGTGTCACCGGGCATAGCCTAGCGAAAGTGCTGCCCGTGCACCCAGCGAAACTGCCTAGCGAAACTGTGCTAGCGAAACTAAGACCTGACCTGAAAACCAAACTTGTGCAATTTGCTTGAATATTATGCCACGACTTACATGATTATGCTATGATGATACATGTTTGATTTCTGTAATATGTGAACCCTTGTTTATGATCAACCATCGGTATCGTGTGTCGGTATGTCGAGTCTTAGTTGCAACGTGCTATGTTATGGGCCATAGTGACGTTAAGTTAAAGTTTAGACACAACCTAACACCTAAGACCTTAATGTGATTACTAGGTCTTCGTTAGCAAACATAAATTGGATTAACAAGTGTAGCTGAGCAACCTAAGGTGAGCTTCACAAACCCTTTACTTGTGAGCCCGTTTGGGTCACAACGAACATACTAAACGGAAAACAACGCTGACAATTTGAGGTATTGCCTAATGGGGTACCTGTTATGGAAGTTGGAGTGTTTTATGGGGAACACTTGCAACTGTCCATCCTTGGGGTTTCAAATGAAATCCGGAACCAACCATTATGACACTTAAACTCTTTTTGGGATTTCAGATGAAATCCGGAATAAACATTTTAATATGACTAGTGTAGGTTAAAGTCTAAACCAAATGATATCACATGATTTCTAAGGATGCTTAAAAACTTAAAGACCTCAACTTAGTACTGATGATCTGGAAAGCGAGGGGATGTTGGGTAGATCTACTGAGGGCAACCGGCCGGGGGCCGAACGGAGTGCAATATCAGCCTGTTCTTAGTTGTGGGCATCCCAAATGGGACACAACTGGAGGCACAAACCAACGGCAAATGCCGCACTCTGTTACGTCAGCTTTCAGCCCTAGTACGACTTCCTTAGTGCATGGAAACCGGATTAGCTACCCGCGATATCGGTTGACTGCTTTAACTTTTACTTAACTAGTGCATATTCGAAAATTCAACACTCGGCAATATTTTGCAAAACATTATTACTTATGTATATGTTGGTACATACGATTATTGAGACCGGGCAAATGCATGTCATGCCCACCGTGAACTCACCAACCGTTAGGTTGACACTTGTGTGGTTTTCACTTTTGCAGATCGTTGAAGAGTATCCGTTGAAGGTTGGCATGGCACGCGAAGACTTTTACTTTCATTAAACTAAATTGGGAATTTGAAATTGAACAATGATTTGTAAAGCACGTGGCTAGTGCTAAGATACTGATGTTTTAAATTCCGCTGCGTATGTTAAACTGTTTTTATTTATGAACTTTGGACTTTACTCTGATTCGTTTAGTATTTGTAACTAATGGTTGTGGTCCTGGTCTAGTCGCGCCCCTTAACGGTATAAACTCCGTTAGTGGTTAATTGGGGGTGTGACAAGTCTTTCGCTTCGTGGCCCTTCTTTCCACACCTTTCACAGCTCAGATTCTTTCTACAAACACCAGCATGATGTTTTCCACACTTGTTACACAAAGGCAGGTTACCCCTGTAGTTGCTTTGACCATTTCCGCCCTGGCGGTTGTTTCCACTGTTGTTTCCAGACCTCTTACTTTGACCTTGAGAGTTATAAGACCTCCCAGTGCTGTTTCCAACACTCTGATTGTTCATTGAGTTTTCAGGAGCTTCATCATCAGCTTTTCTCTTGCCACTTAAGGCAGTCTTTTCTGTGGCTTTTGCAGGAAGTGTACCCTTCTCAACCTCTTGATCAGTAAGTTTGTGAGCCAAACGGATGGCTTGCTGCACGGTTGCGGGGTTGCTGGCAGTCACTAATCCTTTGATTTGAGGCGCGAGGCCTTCCAGATAACGCTCAATGCGTTTGAACTCAGCATCAACCATTGTGGGGCACAAGACTTCGTACTCATGGTATCGCGCGGTATACTGCTCCACTTCAGACCCAGTCATTTTCAGATTCAAGAATTCGCCCTCCAACTTCTTCACTTGGTCACGGGGACAGTACTCCTCCATAATCAGTTCCTTAAATGCTCCCCATTGCATGTTATTAGCCGCATCTAACCCGATCATCTGGATTTCGGCATTCCACCAGGAGAGAGAGCAGCTCCCTCAAAGGTACCAGTAGCATACTTCACTTTGTCTCCAGTAGGGCAGTTGCACATAGAGAAGACCTTTTCAGACTTCTCAATCCACCTGAGGAGTCCTACCGCTCCTTCTTCGCCGGAAAACGTCATTGGCTTACAATCCATGAAGGACTTAAACGTGCAGTGATGGTGGTTTCCTGATGCATTAATAATTCGAGTTTTAAATTTAACAGGTCAAAATATAATTCGCTTTGTGCCTTAATTGGCATAACAATTACCCTGTGCGGCATATGCAGCTTAGACGGCTGCCACCGCGGCTTGCACGTGTTCGCTAATCATTGTTTGCAGCTGTGCAGGCGTCATGTTAATGTTGCTTCTTCCGTGTCCTCTTCCCGACATCTTGCTGGACAGTTAAAGTAGCTAGTGTTCAGTCACAGTTATACTTTATACATATTCCATAATATGCATAATAACAATTTCCCGTTATCCCACTATTAGTCCAGAAAAGTTTTCGTGCAAAAATCGAGGCGTCGTCGGAGAACGTCGCAGGTCGTAAGTACTATCGTCGAAAGTCGGCCTTCCCATAAAAGTCACCGTCGGCGTAGTCATCGTAGTAGAAATCAGGACGTAGCGTGTAGCATCGTTTCGTTGTCGTTTTCCCCCGGAATAGTGCGCGTATTAGCGTTCGCATTTCGTATTTGTGTGAAAATTTTCCTAAGGCTTTCCGTTAGACTACTTAGACACGGTCTATATATATCTACATATATATACATACGTACGAAGTATTTACTTACACAGCAGAGCGAGTATCCAGGTTGGCACGTAATTATTTTGGTTTTGGGAATTTGTTTGTTCGTTTGTAACTAAGGTTTCAAGTTGCAGTTTCCAAATCGTTTTTCATAATGATTCCAGTTCTCTGCAACTTATGGCTCTGATACCAATCTGTCACACCCCCAATTAACCACTAACGGAGTTTATACCGTTAAGGGGTGCGAGCAAACCAGGACCACAACCATTAGTTACAAATACTAAACGAATCAGAGTTAAGTCCAAGCATTCATCATAAAACAGTTTAAAGTTCGCAGCGGAAAATAAACATAAGTATCTTAGCACTAACCACGTGCTTAAATTACAAAACATGAATTGTTATTAAATTCCCAAGTTTGTGTTTAAAATAAGAAATCTTCAAGTGCCATGCCAACCTTCGGCGGATACTCCTCAGCGATCTGCAAAAGTGAAAACCACACAAGTGTCAACCTAACGGTTGGTGAGTTCACGGTGGGCATGACATGCATTGGCCCGGTCTCATAATCGTATTCATCAACATATAAGTAAGTAATAGATTTGCAAAACATTGCCAAGTGTTGAATTACCGAATATGCACTAGTTAAGTAAGAGTTAAAGCGGTCAACCGATATCGCGGGTAGCTAATCCGGTTTCCATGCACTAAGGAAGTTTGTACCAAAGCTGACCAATATTGTAGAGGCCGTGCCATTCTGTTTTGCGGACCTATGTCATCGCGGTTTTGCCTCCCCCGTGTCCTCTCGGGATCACGGTCAGATAGGCTGATATTGTACCTCCGTGCACTCCCCGTGCCACGGGGCGGAGTTTGTCAAACTCCAGTAGATCTACCCAACATCCCCTCGCTTCACAATTAATGGTACAATTTAGTTGAGGACTTTTAAGTTTTCAAGGCATCCTTAGAAATCATGTGATATCATTTGGTTTAGACTTTAACCTACACTAGTCATATTAAAACGGTTTTTCCTTCGGGTTCTCATGAATCCCGAAAATATTTTCAGTTTTGTTTTAGAAATAGTTGTTTTAGTATTTCACCAGTGCTTCCCATAAAACACTTCAAGTTCATCAAGTGGGTGCCAAGCACTCCCGAGTTCAAGTTCATCAAGTGGGTGCCAAGCACTCCCGGGTTCAAGTTCATCAGAGAGGTGCATAGCTCTCATAAGGTTGTCAGCATTGTTTTTCATTAAGTTATTCAGTGTGACCCAACCGGGTTCACGGTAATTGGGTTAGTGACACTCACCTTTGGTTGCACTGCTACACTTGCTAATAATCCAAGTATTGCTTATCGAAGACCTATGAACACGTTTAGGTCTTAAGTATTAGTTTTGTGTCTAATCTTTAACTTAACGTCACTATGGCCCATAACATAGCACGTTGGAACTACGACACGACATACCGACACACGACACCGATGGTTGATCATAAACAAGGGTTCACATATTACAGAAATCATAACATGTTTCATCATAGCATAATCATGTAGGTCATGGCATAGCATTCACGCAAGTTGCACAAGTTTGGGTTCTGGTCACAATTTCGCTAGCAGTTTCTCCAGCAGTTTCGCCAGTAGTTTCGCTACACAGTTTCGCTGTGTGCACGGGCAGCACTTTCGCTAGGCAATACCCGATGACACAGTTTCGCTAGCTAGTTTCGCCCGAAACTGATGGCACAGTTTCGCTAGACTAGTTTCGCCCGAAACTGGTTGAACTTTCGTTCAGGGACAAGGTCTATGGTTGTTTCGCTAGGCAAGTTTGTTCACTGGCGACACTACAGTTTCGCTGCATAGTGTCGCCTAAAGGAGATATACATACTTTCGCTGGTTAGTTTCGCCCAGAGAACATGGTAGTTTCGCTAGTCGCGAAAAACTTACGGATCAGCCTAAAAATCAATCTAACAGTCCCCATACTTCATGTAATTCAGTATATAGCATGCATAGTCAATTACCAACATCATAGAAGCAGTTTTGACACCTTATTCATGTATTCTTATCATCAAATCACCAAAATACATTTAAAACCCTAAATGACCTAATCTAGCATGAATTTTCATTATGGATGGATTTCACACGTAAAGTTACAAACTTTATAACAGATCTAGCATCCCTAAGCAGCATACTAGCAGATCAAGTGATTCCATAGAGTTTTAGGCATGCTTTTTAAGAGAAACACATAGAAAAGCATAAATAAAGGTTTTTGAGACTCACGATTCGATCTAGGATCCAAATAGATGTTGTCTCGAGGCTGAGATGGTGTTTCTTTGGTGGTTTTCTCGGCTGACCAGATTCCAGGAGAGTGAGTGTGTGTGTTTGAGAGAAATGGTGCAACAAATGAGACAACTAGGGTTTTATGCCATTATATATCAGAGGCTAGTTTCGCTGGCTAGTTTCGCTGGCCAGGCGAAACTGTCTCTGATTTCATGAGATCCAATAGTTTAACCGACTACCGGGCGACACTATAGTTTCGCCCGTTAGTTTCGCTGGCAACCAAGAAAGGCAAATTTTCATTTTATTCCTAATACTAAATCATGCGTTTTCATCACGTTGCACATAATGACAATACATAAATAATCACATAACACATATGGACGGGTTCGGTGATCAACCAAAGGACGTGGACGTATTCGGCCTAGTTAAGCATTAGTTACTAAGTTAACACTTATAACGTAACTAACGGAATTGTCTAACGGAAGTAAACCTTGAAATTCTCGGATGTCACATCATCCCCTTGTAATTGGAATTTTCGTCCCGAAAATTATTCTTGCGTCGTAGCGTTCGCAGCCTCGGCTGTCGTCGTTGCTGTATTTGCTGGGGAAAGGAAAGCAAAAGTTTTAGGGTCGCCACATCCTCCTCCTGTTACAGGAATTTTGGTCCCCAAAATTTAAATCATACCTTGAGTTTCTGTGGACGTTCGCTCGAACAAGTGAGGATACTTTTTCTTCATCTGATCCTCTCGCTCCCAAGTATATTCTGGTCCACGCTTTGAGTTCCATCGAACCTTGACGATCGGAATCTTGCTACGTTTGAGGGCTTTCTCCTCGCGTCCCATGATTTCTACTGGTTGCTCAATGAATCTCAGATGTTCATCAATTTCCAATTCCTCCAAAGGAATTATTTCGATGTCTTCAGCCAGACATTTCTTTAGGTTAGAGACGTGAAACACGTTGTGAACTCCATCGAGTTCAGCAGGGAGTTTTAATCGGTAGGCCACCGGGCCTACTTCCCCAATGATTTCAAAAGGACCGATGTAGCGAGGATTCAACTTTCCACGCTTTCCGAAGCGTATCACACCTTTCCAGGGAGATACCTTCAACAGTACCTTGTCGCCTACTTCGAACTTCAAAGGCTTACGGCGTTTGTCGGCATAGCTCTTTTGTCTGTCTCGTGCCGCGGCTATCCGCTTTCTGATTTGAATGATCCGTTCGGTTGTATCATGAATGAGTTCTGGTCCAGTGAGTCCTTTCTCACCTGTTTCGGCCCAACACACGGGCGATCTACATTTTCTGCCATAAAGCGCTTCAAAAGGTGCTGCACCGATACTTGAATGATAACTGTTGTTGTAGGAGAACTCCACCAACGGAAGGTGAGCCTCCCAGTCTTTACCGAAGTCGAGAACGCAAGCTCGGAGCATGTCTTCCAAAGTCTGAATAGTTCGTTCCGTCTGACCATCGGTCTGCGGGTGATAAGCTGTACTCATATCCAGTCTGGTACCCAATGCTTCTTGCATAGATTGCCATAGTCGGGAAGTAAATCGAGGATCTCGGTCGGAGATAATGGTCTTAGGCACTCCATGACGTGCCACAATTCGGTCAATGTACAGCTTTGTTAACTTATCCATGTTGTCACTTTCTCTCATTGGGATAAAGTGTGCAGATTTGGTTAATCGATCAATGATAACCCAAATCGCATCCGGTCGATTCGATCGATGAGGTAATCCCGTTACAAAATCCATGGAGATATCCTCCCATTTCCATTCTGGGATCTTTGGCTGCTGTAATAATCCAGAAGGCTTTTGGTATTCAATCTTCACTCTTGAGCATGTTAAGCACTTAGCCACATATCGCGCAATGTCGGCTTTCATGTTCGGCCACCAATACAAGTTCTTCAAATCTTGGTACATTTTATCCGATCCAGGGTGCACCGAATATCTTGACTTGTGAGCCTCGTCCATCACGAGCTCACGAAGATTTCCAAGTAAAGGAACCCAAATTCTGTCATTGTAATACCTGAGTCCGTCGGACTTAATTTCGGAGTTTCCATCCACCCCTCGCAGTGCTTCTGCTGCAAAGTTTTCTTCTTTTAAAGCTTCTTGTTGGGCATCGCGGATCCGATCCGGCAATCCCGTGTGAATGGTAAGTTGCAGCGCTCGTACTCGTCGAGGCTTTTCGTACTCTTTTCGACTTAATGCATCAGCCACAACATTGGCTTTTCCCGGGTGATATTTGATTGCTAAGTCATAATCATTCAGTAGCTCGACCCACCGTCGTTGTCGCATGTTGAGATCCTTCTGATCGTAGATGTGCTGTAAGCTTTTGTGGTCGGTAAATATTGTGCACTTTGTTCCGTAGAGGTAATGTCTCCAAATCTTGAGTGCATGAACAACGGCTCCCAATTCCAAATCATGCGTTGTATAATTCTTTTCAGTGTCCTTCAGTTGCCTGGACCCATAGGCAATCACTTTGTCCCGTTGCATCAACACGCAACCGAGTCCTTGGATGGATGCATCACAGTAAACTACAAAGTCGTCAACCCCATCGGGTAACGCGAGAATCGGAGCTGAACATAACATATCCTTAAGAGTTTGAAACGCGCGTTCTTCTTTCTCACCCCATCTATATTGCACTCCTTTGTGCGTTAATGCTGTTAAGGGTTGAGCCAATTGCGAGAAACCCTTAATGAATCTTCGGTAATATCCGGCAAGTCCCAAAAATTGTCGGATTTCGGTTGGCGCTCTAGGGGTAGACCAATTCTTGATAGCTTCCACTTTAGCTGGGTCGACGTGAATTCCTTCCTGATTAACAATGTGTCCAAGAAACTGGACTTCGCGAATCCAAAAATCGCACTTCGAAAACTTAGCATAAAGCTGTTCCTTGCGGAGTAATTCCAAGATAAGTCGCAGGTGTCTCTCGTGTTCTTCCTTTGTCTTGGAGTAGATCAAAATATCGTCAATGAAGACTATCACAAACTGATCGAGGTACGGCTTGCACACTCGATTCATCAAATCCATAAACACAGCAGGTGCATTAGTTAGCCCAAACGGCATAACTAGAAACTCGTAATGACCATACCGAGTTCTGAAAGCAGTCTTGGGGACATCCTCATCACGGACACGAAGTTGGTGATATCCAGACCGTAGATCAATCTTTGAGAAGTAGCTCGAACCTTGTAGTTGGTCGAAGAGATCGTCGATTCGAGGAAGTGGGTACCTATTCTTGATTGTAACCTTGTTAAGCTCTCGGTAGTCGATACACATGCGGAACGTTCCATCTTTCTTTTTAACAAATAATACTGGTGCTCCCCATGGAGACGAACTTGGACGAATAAACCCTTTGTCGAGTAGCTCTTGT
Source organism: Deinandra increscens subsp. villosa (assembly GCA_039602395.1). Taxonomy (NCBI): domain Eukaryota; kingdom Viridiplantae; phylum Streptophyta; class Magnoliopsida; order Asterales; family Asteraceae; genus Deinandra; species Deinandra increscens. The sequence continues at coordinate 44,185,948 of JBCNJP010000023.1, forward strand.
AGTTGTGAGGAGAGTTCGTTGAGTTCACTTACGGCCAAACGGTACGGTGCGCGTGCAATCGGAGCGGCTCCAGGAGCTAGGTCGATCCCAAACTCGACTTGTCGAAATGGAGGCAAACCAGGCAGATCTTCAGGAAATACATCTTGGAAGTCGCGGACTATCGGGTAGTCGTCGATTCTACGCTCGGAAAGTGTCGTGTCGGTGACGTTCGCAAGGATCGCGAAGTGACCTTTACGAAGGCACTTTTGAGCTTTGAGGAAAGAGATAATACCGGTGACTGCTCCACCTTTTTCACCTTGAACTGTTAACACTTTACCTCCTTCGAGTGGGATACGAACCACTTTTTCTTTACATAAGATTTCAGCTCGATTTTCAGATAACCAATCCATTCCTACTATAACATCAAAACTACCAATCGGGAAAGGCATAAGGTTGATTCCTAATGTATGGCCAGCTAGTTCTAACTTGCAGTCCTTAACTATTTGAGTCGTATCATGAAGTTTACCATTCGCTAGTTCTACCACATATTTAGCGTCTAAGGCAATCGGTTTAGCATTAATTAGCTTAGCAAACTTAGTGGAAATAAAACTTCTTTCAGCACCAGAATCAAACAATACAGTAGCAAAGAAACCATTAAGGATGAATTTACCGTTAATCACGTTGGCATCGTTGCGAGCTTCACCTTGACCCATGACAAAAGCTCTTCCCCTGCCATTTCCACCATTCCCGTTGCCATTCCCGTTACCATTTCCTCCGCCATTACCGTTCCCACCATTGTTTCCTTGATTACCATTACCCTGTCTTCTCAACTGCGGGCAGTCCCTCTTAATGTGGCCTTGAGCACCACATTCAAAACAGCCACGGGCTCCACCATTATTGTTCTGATTGTTTCCTTGCCCGTTACGGTTGTTCCCATAGTTGTTGCCATGATTGTTGTTGTTGTTGTTTTGCCTTTGGCGGTTTTGTTGCTCAGGTAGAGTTGCCCAGCAGTCTTTTGCTTCGTGGCCCTTCTTTCCACACCTTTCACAGCTCAGATTCTTTCTACAAACACCAGCATGATGTTTCCCACACTTGTTACACAAAGGCAGGTTACCCCTGTAGTTGCTTTGACCATTTCCGCCCTGGCGGTTGTTTCCACTGTTGTTTCCAGACCTCTTACTTTGACCTTGAGAGTTATAAGACCTCCCAGTGCTGTTTCCAACACTCTGATTGTTCATTGAGTTTTCAGGAGCTTCATCATCAGCTTTTCTCTTGCCACTTAAGGCAGTCTTTTCTGTGGCTTTTGCAGGAAGTGTACCCTTCTCAACCTCCTGATCAGTAAGTTTGTGAGCCAAACGGATGGCTTGCTGCACGGTTGCGGGGTTGCTGGCAGTCACTAATCCTTTGATTTGAGGCGCGAGGCCTTCCAGATAACGCTCAATGCGTTTGAACTCAGCATCAACCATTGTGGGGCACAAGACTTCGTACTCATGGTATCGCGCGGTATACTGCTCCACTTCAGACCCAGTCATTTTCAGATTCAAGAATTCGCCCTCCAACTTCTTCACTTGGTCACGGGGACAGTACTCCTCCATAATCAGTTCCTTAAATGCTCCCCATTGCATGTTATTAGCCGCATCTAACCCGATCATCTGGATTTCGGCATTCCACCAGGAGAGAGCAGCTCCCTCAAAGGTACCAGTAGCATACTTCACTTTGTCTCCAGCAGGGCAGTTGCACATAGAGAAGACCTTTTCAGACTTCTCGATCCACCTGAGGAGTCCTACCGCTCCTTCTTCGCCGGAAAACGTCATTGGCTTACAATCCATGAAGGACTTAAACGTGCAGTGATGGTGGTTTCCTGATGCATTAATAGTTCGAGTTTTAAATTTAACAGGTCAAAATATAATTCGCTTTGTGCCTTAATTGGCATAACAATTACCCTGTGCGGCATATGCAGCTTGGACGGCTGCCACCGCGGCTTGCACGTGTTCGTTAATCATTGTTTGCAGCTGTGCAGGCGTCATGTTAATGTTGCTTCTTCCGTGTCCTCTTCCAGACATCTTGCTGGACAGTTAAAGTAGCTAGTGTTCAGTCACAGTTATACTTTATACATATCCCATAATATGCATAATAACAATTTCCCGTTATCCCACTATTAGTCCAGAAAAGTTTTCGTGCAAAAATCGAGGCGTCGTCGGAGAACGTCGCAAGTCGTAAGTACTATCGTCGAAAGTCGGCCTTCCCATAAAAGTCACCGTCGGCGTAGTCATCGTAGTAGAAATCAGGACGTAGCGTGTAGCATCGTTTCGTTGTCGTTTTCCCCCGGAATAGTGCGCGTATTAGCGTTCGCATTTCGTATTTGTGTGAAAATTTTCCTAAGGCTTTCCGTTAGACTACTTAGACACGGTCTATATATATCTACATATATATACATACGTACGAAGTATTTACTTACACAGCAGAGCGAGTATCCCAGGTTGGCACGTAATTATTTTGGTTTTGGGAATTTGTTTGTTCGTTTGTAACTAAGGTTTTCAAGTTGCAGTTTCCAAATCGTTTTCAAAATTGATTCCAGTTCTCTGCAACTTATGGCTCTGATACCAATCTGTCACACCCCCAATTAACCACTAACGGAGTTTATACCGTTAAGGGGTGCGAGCAAACCAGGACCACAACCATTAGTTACAAATACTAAACGAATCAGAGTTAAGTCCAAGCATTCATCATAAAACAGTTTAAAGTTCGCAGCGGAAAATAAACATAAGTATCTTAGCACTAACCACGTGCTTAAATTACAAAACATGAATTGTTATTAAATTCCCAAGTTTGTGTTTAAAATAAGAAATCTTCAAGTGCCATGCCAACCTTCGGCGGATACTCCTCAGCGATCTGCAAAAGTGAAAACCACACAAGTGTCAACCTAACGGTTGGTGAGTTCACGGTGGGCATGACATGCATTGGCCCGGTCTCATAATCGTATTCATCAACATATAAGTAAGTAATAGATTTGCAAAACATTGCCAAGTGTTGAATTACCGAATATGCACTAGTTAAGTAAGAGTTAAAGCGGTCAACCGATATCGCGGGTAGCTAATCCGGTTTCCATGCACTAAGGAAGTTTGTACCAAAGCTGACCAATATTGTAGAGGCCGTGCCATTCTGTTTTGCGGACCTATGTCATCGCGGTTTTGCCTCCCCCGTGTCCTCTCGGGATCACGGTCAGATAGGCTGATATTGTACCTCCGTGCACTCCCCGTGCCACGGGGCGGAGTTTGTCAAACTCCAGTAGATCTACCCAACATCCCCTCGCTTCACAATTAATGGTACAATTTAGTTGAGGACTTTTAAGTTTTCAAGGCATCCTTAGAAATCATGTGATATCATTTGGTTTAGACTTTAACCTACACTAGTCATATTAAAACGGTTTTTCCTTCGGGTTCTCATGAATCCCGAAAATATTTTCAGTTTTGTTTTAGAAATAGTTGTTTTAGTATTTCACCAGTGCTTCCCATAAAACACTTCAAGTTCATCAAGTGGGTGCCAAGCACTCCCGAGTTCAAGTTCATCAAGTGGGTGCCAAGCACTCCCGGGTTCAAGTTCATCAGAGAGGTGCATAGCTCTCATAAGGTTGTCAGCATTGTTTTTCATTAAGTTATTCAGTGTGACCCAACCGGGTTCACGGTAATTGGGTTAGTGACACTCACCTTTGGTTGCACTGCTACACTTGCTAATAATCCAAGTATTGCTTATCGAAGACCTATGAACACGTTTAGGTCTTAAGTATTAGTTTTGTGTCTAATCTTTAACTTAACGTCACTATGGCCCATAACATAGCACGTTGGAACTACGACACGACATACCGACACACGACACCGATGGTTGATCATAAACAAGGGTTCACATATTACAGAAATCATAACATGTTTCATCATAGCATAATCATGTAGGTCATGGCATAGCATTCACGCAAGTTGCACAAGTTTGGGTTCTGGTCACAATTTCGCTAGCAGTTTCTCCAGCAGTTTCGCCAGTAGTTTCGCTACACAGTTTCGCTGTGTGCACGGGCAGCACTTTCGCTAGGCAATACCCGATGACACAGTTTCGCTAGCTAGTTTCGCCCGAAACTGATGGCACAGTTTCGCTAGACTAGTTTCGCCCGAAACTGGTTGAACTTTCGTTCAGGGACAAGGTCTATGGTTGTTTCGCTAGGCAAGTTTGTTCACTGGCGACACTACAGTTTCGCTGCATAGTGTCGCCTAAAGGAGATATACATACTTTCGCTGGTTAGTTTCGCCCAGAGAACATGGTAGTTTCGCTAGTCGCGAAAAACTTACGGATCAGCCTAAAAATCAATCTAACAGTCCCCATACTTCATGTAATTCAGTATATAGCATGCATAGTCAATTACCAACATCATAGAAGCAGTTTTGACACCTTATTCATGTATTCTTATCATCAAATCACCAAAATACATTTAAAACCCTAAATGACCTAATCTAGCATGAATTTTCATTATGGATGGATTTCACACGTAAAGTTACAAACTTTATAACAGATCTAGCATCCCTAAGCAGCATACTAGCAGATCAAGTGATTCCATAGAGTTTTAGGCATGCTTTTTAAGAGAAACACATAGAAAAGCATAAATAAAGGTTTTTGAGACTCACGATTCGATCTAGGATCCAAATAGATGTTGTCTCGAGGCTGAGATGGTGTTTCTTTGGTGGTTTTCTCGGCTGACCAGATTCCAGGAGAGTGAGTGTGTGTGTTTGAGAGAAATGGTGCAACAAATGAGACAACTAGGGTTTTATGCCATTATATATCAGAGGCTAGTTTCGCTGGCTAGTTTCGCTGGCCAGGCGAAACTGTCTCTGATTTCATGAGATCCAATAGTTTAACCGACTACCGGGCGACACTATAGTTTCGCCCGTTAGTTTCGCTGGCAACCAAGAAAGGCAAATTTTCATTTTATTCCTAATACTAAATCATGCGTTTTCATCACGTTGCACATAATGACAATACATAAATAATCACATAACACATATGGACGGGTTCGGCGATCAACCAAAGGACGTGGACGTATTCGGCCTAGTTAAGCATTAGTTACTAAGTTAACACTTATAACGTAACTAACGGAATTGTCTAACGGAAGTAAACCTTGAAATTCTCGGATGTCACATCAGCTTTCTCCCTATTCTCTTATGTATCTTGGTCGGATGTTCACGCCTCTTCGGTCTTTGAGGCTTCAGATATTGAAATCCTTCATTACATTCTTGTAATCAGACATTTCAAAAAATCTGGTTACTGTTCACTCCGAACTTCGTCCGGACTTTGTCCGAACTTAAACTCGCCGAACGCCCTCCGAACCTGACCTTTGGACACTCCGAAACTAAAAGCATCGAGCTCCCTCGGAACCTAACCCTCAGACGAACAAACAGAAATAAGACCGAACACTCACCGAACAAGACAAACGCCGAACTCTGTCCGAACCTCGAGTTCGGAGCGGTTACTCCGAAGTTGTCCGAACCTCAGACGAGATCTCACTCGACACCATTTTCTCAATTTTCAGTGTTTTTAACAGGAATTTTCGATAGGAATTCAAGAAAACTCGATAAAAACAGATAAGGAATGAATTTTTGATATGAAGCACACTCGAGAAGATCAAACGAACTAAAAAATGAATGACATTTAAAAAAAACATGAATTTTGAGTCAAAACTCCGAAAAAAAATGATTTCCGATCAGTAGAGCAAACCAAATGCTCTAATACCAATTGAAATTGCTTGAGCGTGTGGATCGTCTACTTAATCGTTATGAAATCAATGTAATACGAGATAGAACACAAAGAGTAAATACAAATAACTTGTAGTAACCACTGAGATGACCACAGAGTACACAGAGAAGATATGACTCGGAAGCTTAGATCGTTACAGAATACAACACAAGACACATATTTATACTAGCTAGATCTCGTTGATCCGAACCTCAGGTTCGGACCTGTTCGGCCCTGTCCGAACTCCAGGTTCTGCCAAGGTTCGGCCAGACCTAATCTTGCATGTCTTCGTATTGTATTTGATACTTCACTTGATGATCGGGACCATGTATCAACACTTTGAACACTAAAACTGAGGAACTTATCTTTTCAGAAAAGAAACTTGCAGAAGCTACAACTAAGATTTCAGAATTAATCATTGAAATTTTAGATCTAAAAATACAAATTGAAAATTTCAAAAATTCAGCTTCCTTTGCAAGTTATCTTTGCAAAGATGAAACATTAAAAGAGGTGTTCAAAGATTCTGGATGTAATTCAGTTCCACCACCGATTTCACATGAGACCGAAAGTTTTCAATGTTGCACTAGGGGTGAAAGTAGTATCTGATTCTGAGAATACTTCTTTACCTATGTCACAATTTAAGTCAAATGATCAGAGATCTCAGACCAGATCACAATCACCAACTGATCAAAGTACTCTCCAAAGAATTTTTATAATTCTGATGGACGTTTTTCTTCAATATCAAATTCATTTGAGTACGAGTCTTACGGATTTTGCGATGATTATAACTTTTATGATGACTTTGGTATTGGCTCTTCTTATGGGCAATTTGGACAAGTCAAAACCACTAACCCAAAATGTTTTTCTGAAAACTGTGGTTTTGATGATTATGGATTCTATAATGAATTTGGGTATGTTAGTCCACTGTTTAAACCTCTTCCTAAGCCTCAATCTAGAAGGTTTAAGACCAACAAACCCAAGGAAATTATTTAGACCATTTATGATGATGGCACAACCGATGAATTTGGCAATCCCGTTACTATTATCATTACTGATCGTCGGAGGTGTTATCATTGTTACAAACGGGGTCACTTACGTAATAAGTGTCATGTTCTGGCTAAAAAATGAACTTCCGCTGTGATAAATGCAAAATCAAAAAATTCTGATTCAAAGTCTGATTCCAAAGACAAGATGGTATATGAGAAGATGATTACCAAAAATCATTTTAAGTGTGAAATTTTGTTCAAACATAATTCAAGTGTTTTTGGTAATTCATCAAACTATGCTTCCATATCTGACTCATCTGCCCCCATCATTGAACCAAAAGTGGCTTCCCAAGTTGTCTTTGAAAGCCACTGAAGAATTTTCAGAAGACACAGGTCGACCCAAAGCTGAAAGCTTGGGTCCAGATGCAAACTAATTATCTGTTGAATTGTGCAGGGATCTCAGAAAAAGGTTGTGAACAACTTCTGGGTGGTTGATAGTGGAGCTTCTCGGCACATGACGGATTAATTTCCTTGCTATCCGATGTCAAATGTGTAAATGGGGGAAATGTTACTTTTGGTGGAAATAAGGGCGGCAGAATAACCGGTGAGGGAAAATGGTGAATGAGAATGTCACATTCGATCGTGTACAATTTGTGTAAGAATTACAACACAACTTGCTGAGTGTGTCTCAAATCTGTGACAAACAGTTTACAACTGCGTCTCAAGTTCTGGGTGCCTACTCTTGAAACCTGGAATCAAAATCCCAGAAGAATGGATAGTGATACGTGCACCAAGGTTCAAAAATATTTATGTCTTGAATATGAATTCTAAGTCTTCATCTGCGGTCCTGCAACGTGTTTCATTTCAAAAGCAACTGAAAAAGAATCTGTTTTGTGACATCGTCGTATGGGACACATCAATTACCGGATGAGGAATTATTTTGTAAATCATAATCTGGTTGAAGGCGTTTCAAAGAATAGATTTACATTTCTAATCTTGAAATGTAATCTTGAAAGAGCGTGGGACGCGTGAATCGTGATCAACTCATATCTAATGTGTAAACAAAGTAATCAAACTCAAAGGTAAATAACTCAATCTTGTATTGCACTCAAAGGTAAATAACTCACTCTTGCCAATTAGGAGGGGAAATGGTAAGATTATCATTCCAAGTGACACACTAGATTCGGATCAATCAGAAAAGTATGATCATAATTCTGATGGGTTGGTAAATAGAGTGAAAAAATCTGTGAAAAAGTCACCAACTGTTTTCCAAACACCAAAGGTTCAGAAACAAATGTTTCATGAGCATGTCAAACCAAATTTCAGAAAACCAAATTCGTCTTTTAAGAAATCTTAATTTTATCATGATGATGGATTTTATGACAATTTTGGATATGGGTTCAGAAATGGTGTTGGTCCATAATTTATGGGAGGGGAAGACATCATAATTTTGATGATCGATACTGTGCAGGAAATTATGATGACCGATACTATGCTGGGAATCCATAATTTTATGATGGCTATTTTCATGGTGGTGATTTTCCAGATAGCTTGAATGGTTATGAATCTGGGTTTTATGTGACTTTTGTGATCATCATGTTTCTAAACAAAAATTTTCAAAATCAAAGAAACAAAACCAGTCATTGAAACCATTATGGATGACGACACGGTTGAAGAGGTTGTCATTGACAAACGCAAATGTTTTTAAGTGTAAAAAATCGTGGTCATTCATATAAAGTTTGTCCTTTTAAGAAGAACAAATCTAAAAATTCTGGTTGTGTATCAGATGGATATACTTCTGATAAACCAGTATCTGTTGACTCAAAGAAACACGTTAAATTTGTTGATCCTAAGGGTTTTGTGCATAACAATTTGAAACCACCTGTGTCTGAAAAACTTGATAAGACATCTGAGGGTAAACATGTAAAAGTAAAATCAATTTGAAAAATTCTGATGGGTCAACGAGTCAACAGAGTGACAAATGGAAACCAAAAGGTAGTTTCTCTGCTGGAACCGATTTTGTCGAAGACGAAGGTCGACTCAAAGCTTCAAGCTTGGGTTTTTCCCGACCTAATTAATGTGTTTCTGTGTGTAGGGTGTTTCACGACAGCTCGTGAACAATTTGTGGGTTGTTGATAGTGGGTCGTCCAGGCACATGACGGGTGATATTTCTCTGCTTCACGATGTTAAACCATTTAACGGAGGAAGTGTCACCTTTGCCGGAAACAAAGGCGGTAAAGTAACGGGTATTGGTAAGCTAAGTAATGGTGTTGTTACTTTTGACCGAATGAAATATGTACAAGAACTTGAATACAATCTTCTAAGTGTCTCCTCGATATGTGACAAGCAGTACACGACAGCTTTCACAGGGAGTGAAGTTTGATTCTGAAGCCAGTGCACAAGATTCATGATGATTGCATTATCATGAGAGCACCTCGTTTGTCCAATTTGTATGTTTTAGACATGAATTCAGCAAAGGCTAATGTTGGGCATCAATGTTTCTTATCAAAGGCATCCTAGAGAGAATCTATTTTCTGGCATCGACGTATGGGTCATATTCACTACCGAAAGATGAATGAGTTGGTGAGAAAGAATCTTGTTGAAGGGGTTACGAAGCATCAATTCACATTTAATGATGTCAGCGTCAGCTGCAAGAAAGGGAAACAGAAAAGAAAGTCTCATCCATTGATAAAGTATCATTCCATTGATGACCCTTTGGAATTGCTTCACATGGACTTATTTGGTCCTGTGAATCGCAAAAGTATTTCTGGACATTGGTACTGTCTAGTTGTAACTGATGAATTTTCTAGATTTTCGTGGGTAGATTTTCTTGTCACAAAGGATGAAACATCAAGAGTCCTTATCAACCTAATCAATACACTTGAGTCATTTTACAAGTTGAAGGTTCGAAGGATTCGGAGTGACAACAGCATGGAGTTTAAAAACCATGGCATGAGGCTGTTTTGTTTGGAAAAAGTAATACTACATGAGTTCAGTACTCCATACACACCTCAACAGAATGGCGTTGCGGACAGGAAAAATAGAACAATTATTGAGACAGCAAGAACAATGTTGGCCGATGCACAACTTCTAGTGAATTTCTAGACAGAAGTAGTCAACACGGCGTATTATGTGTTAAATCGAGTTTTTATGGTAAATCGGCTTGGAAAGACTTGTTACGAGTTACTCAAAAGTTGAAAGCCAAATCTTACTTATTTGGAACCATTTGCGGGTAAATATGATGACAAGGTATTCGAAGGATTATTTGTCGGTTACTCGAATCATAAGAAACGAGTGTTTAACAAATAGACTGGTGCAGTGGAAAAACATTTGCATGTTGATTTTCAATCTTACACGTTGCCACCCAAAGGTGTTGGACCGAATTGGATGTTTGATTACAAGAATATATTTGAGTCATTTGAATCAACACCTGCTATATCCGATGATGATCTTACTCTTGTGTATATCAATTTGTAAGATGATGCTCCAATAATACATATTGAGACTCCGTCTACTCCAGATGTGTCTGTCACTGATGATTATGTGACTGAAACAACTAACGACTCCACAATTGCTGATGATATTCTGTCTTCTGATGATATTGTGAATTTCATGAAGCTGTTTCTGATCAGGTTAAAATTCCTGTCCAACAAGTCGAACCACGAAATGAAGCTACTACAAGTGGTACTGGTGAGGTTGAGGTGGACAATGTCCGACCTATTGTACAATCTGACACCAATTCATCTGATGATGTGGTATTGGAGGAAGATCATGTTCCTGATTTCGAATAAAAAATCATTGTTCCTGCTCATCAGACACTCCAGATAAACACCTATCACCCACAAGAAAATATAATTGGTGATTTAGATGATGGAGTGAGAACTCGGAGACAGGTTGAGAGTAGTGCTCTACTAGCAATCAGGGAATCTGGTATACAGGATGAAGTCTTTCATTCATGCTTTTTATCTTAGATTGAGCCAACTGATATAAAGCAAGCTTTACAAGATGGTTCATGGATAGAAGCGATGCAAGAAGAGTTATTACAATTCCAGAAGCTCGGGGTATGGCATTTAGTTGATTTTCCTGAAGGAAGCAAAGAGCCATACGGTACCCGATAGGTATATAAATGTAAAAGGGATGACAGAGGAGTTATTGTACGCAACAAGGCTCGTTTCGTTGTTCAGGGTTTTTCTAAAGAAGAGGGAATAGCTTTTAATGAGGTGTACGCACCGGTTGCCATAATTGAAGCGATACGTATTTTCTTGGCATATGCGGCACATCGTGGATTCAAAGTGTTTCAAATGGACGTAAAGTGTGCATTTCTATATGGAAAAGTCAAAGAGGAAGTCTACGTCAAACAACCTCTAGGATTCTATGATCCTGATTATCCGGAGAAGGTTTATAAGCTGGACAAAGCTTTATACGGTCTACATCAAGCTCCACGAGCTTGGTACGAGACCTTGTCCACTTATCTACTGGAGAATGGGTTTAACCGTGGGTTGGTGGATTGTACTATTTTCTATAAGAAAACGGGGGGAGAATTGCTTTTGGTACAAATCTATGTTGATGATAGCATATTTGGAAGCTCAAACGAACAACTCTCGAAGGATTTTGAGAAGTTAATGCAAACAAGGTTTGAGATGAGTTCCATGGGCGAGATGTCATTCTTCTTAGGATTGCAAGTAAATGAGTCTTCTAAGGGTATTTTTATCTATCAGACGAAATACTTGTATAATGTGCTAAATCGTTTCAAGATTGATGACGTTCGTGTACCAGGGACTCCGATTCAGCTGTCACATGGTCTCTGTCCAGATGAAGATGGTGAATAAATTGACGCCACTTTTTATCGTGCAATGATAGGGTTGTTAATGTATTTAATAGCTAGTAGACCCGATAATATGTTTGCGGTTTGTTTATGTGCAAGGTACCAAGCATCTCCGAGGATTTCTCATTTAAATGCGGTGAAGCGAATTTTAGCTTATCCGAAGGGTAACACAGATCTCGGGATCTGGTATCCTCATGATGATAAGTTTGACCTTTCTGCCTATTCGGATTCTGACTACGGCGGATGCAAGATTAACTTCAAATCCACAACCATTGGTGTCAATTTTTAGGCAATCGGCTTGTGTCTTGGCAGCGTAAGAAGCGAACATCATTGGCTACATCCACTGCACAAGCTGAATACGTTGCGGCTGCAAGCTGCTGCTCTCAGGTTTTGTGGATTCAGCAACAAATGCAGGACTATGGTTTGCAGTTTCTTACTACTCCCATACATATAGATAGATAATTGTGCTGCCATTTGCATAACTAAAAATCCCATCCAGCACTAAAAAACGAAGCATATAATATTAGATATCATTTTATTCGTGATTGCTTCGAGAAAAACCTAATTGATTTGCAAAAGATACATACAGATTTTAAACGAGCGGACCTTTTCACTAAGGCTTTTGATAAAACACGCTTCAAATTCCTTTTGCAACTCAATGGCATACAACGATTACCTGCTAAGTAATTGTCGGTTGATCATTTTTTCTTTTGGTTTATCTTTTATTTTGTTTCTCTGTTTTCTTATTACAAAAATCCAAAAATAGAGTTTTGTATTTTGGGGAAGAAAATCTGAAAAAGGCATAAAATTTTGAAAAATGCCAAAATTAAAAAAAATGAAAAATATAAAATTGAGAAATTGATCCGACCTAGCGAGAAAAGATATTACATCATCATATATCTTATCAACCATGAATAGAGTAGGAATAAATGTTGTAGGTTCTTGCTTGGTTAGTTGAATGTGTTAAGGTAAATCTGATATAAGCTAGTATGATATCAACTTAAATTCTAGCTTGATAGTTGTGATGTTACACCATGAAGGATGTTGTGTGATTTTGGCAATAAAAATGAAAATAACAAAAACTAAATAAAAGAGATGTTCTAATGTATGCATGTTTTCGTTTTGCAAAGATTTACACTTTTTGATTTTCTTTATTTTGTCAAACGATCGGACTTTCTCTGCGTATCGAATGATCGACCTGATTGTTGTTCGTTTGACATTCTACTTTATTTTCTTTGGTGTTTCGTATAATCCATCGGACTTTCTCTGCGTGTGCATGAGCACCGACCTGGTTGTTGTTGGGTTAAATTTCTTCTTTATTTTCTATTTCTTATTTTCCTAAACAATCGGACTTTCTCTGCGTGCCTACCGGCCGACCTGGTTGTTGTTTATTTAGGGTTCTGCTTTATTTTTGCATAAAACACCATGAACGATAAATCTCTGTGGAAAATCAAAATTCTGTCAAAAATACAAAAATAGAATAAGTTATATTGCCAGTATTCTGGATTGTGTGGGTTTTCATACTATCTATGCTTGCTAAATCATACCTGTTAAACATATCAGAAAGCTATAAAAATTGATCTGCCTAAACTCAAACTAACTGCAAAGTTGTATTCCATGCCTGCTTGGCTTGCATGTTGATTAACTCTGAAATTGAAATGTGTATGATGCATTATGTCTGATATGATCTCGCGTCTGGATCTTTCTCGCAAAAAATTTAACTTATTTGAATTTCAAGTTTGTTTGGTTTATTGCTTATTGGAAAAATCCAAAAAGATTTTAGGAGTGTATTAGTATAATCTTGTGTAAAATCAAAAAGATTTTCTGTGTGTTTGAAAATTTTACAAATCTCAAAAAGATTTTGATTCTATCTTATTTTCGATCAACCGATGATGAAAAGTATCAATTTTATGCTGAAAACAACCAAACAGTCTTGGAATCATAAGACTCATCAATGAATTGATCAAAGATTAATTTCAAATTGGTAAAATTTAAAATCTTTGTGTTCAAATTGAAAAATTCTTTAAAAATCAGGGTTAAATTTGAAAATTTTGGAAACTTGCCAAATTGCAAGTTCGGACAACCGAACAGGAGTTCGGACAAGTTTTGGATTGATCCGAAAGCTATGTTCAGACAAGTTCGGAAGACTTCTGTCACTCCAACTGAGGTTCGGACGAGCCGAACTGTGCGCCTATAAAAGGCCGAAGTTGAGTTCGGTCATTAACTGTTTCAAAAATCTCCGAACTTAGCCGAACTCGGCCCAATTTTCAATTTTTGATTAACAACATTGTGACGCGATTTGTGACCTGATTCTAGTAGGTAATGAGATACCGAGTAGAATGGTGTGTTAGTTTGTCGTTTTTAGTTGCAAATATTGATCAAACTGTCCAAAACAGTGTCGGGGTTTCTGAGTCCATAGATCTAAAAATTAACCCAGCTGGAGACAATTTTAGGACTTAAAACTTGGTTTTATGGATTCGTTGTCAAAAACCGCATATAGGAGTTAAATTTTGTGTCTTGATTTGGTCTAGATTGAAAATTATAGAGATTAAACCTCTCGGTTGCACGTCTAGGCGAACGTGATGTTCATCAGCCGAACTGGAGTTCGGACTCAGCCGAATCTGAGTTTGGACGTTGACCAAAGTCAACTTTGACCGTTTGACCTGGTCCAGTTTGGATCTCAGTTTGGACCGAGTTCGGATAACAATATCCAGTTCGGATCCAATTCGCCTAAAATTGATTTTTGAAACAAAAGTAGATCGTTTACGCGAATGATAAATAATTGATGAATTTGGTCAACATTTTTAATAATCACATTAAATTTAATGAATGTTTTGTGTTTTCAGAAATGGCGGTTGATTTAAAAATTGGTGACAAACACAACGTTTGTGCACATCTAGGCGTTGCAAGAACAAAGATAGCCAAGTTTGGAGGATCTGGAATATCCGATTTTCTGAGACGATCAAGAATTCACTATGCCATTACACACGAGTGTGATGTGTATCTTGACATTTTAACCGAATTCTGGACTACTGCAAGATGCCTAGCTGATGGAACAATTCGATTATCTGCAACTGTTCAAAATCAAACTGCTGAATTTATTGAAGCTGATATTCGAAGGGTGTTGAAGTTTACTAATGATACAACAAATGTTCCAGTAGAGTTTGATCCACCTGATAATGCTGCCTTATTGAAGATAATTTGGTATGCTGATGATCTAAGTCGAGAATGGATTTACAAGGTCGAGTTTTCTGTTCCTTACAAACTTGGTTCATGTGTTGCTGCAGTGTTTGGGCAACATAATTTCTGGACATGATGGAATTGGTCCAAAGATGCTTTCTTTGATGAATTCCTTGTTTCTCAATCATCCATACAATATAGCCAGTTTGATCTTTTACTACATGAGAGACAACTTGACTCAAAGGCACAAGAAGGCGTTATTATATCCAAGATTTACACAAATGACCTGTATCCGACATTGGTCAAGACTGATGCTCAAAAGATGGAGATGAAACACATGACCGAGGCAAGCATTAGTACATTGGCAACATATCAAAAGAAGAAGCCTACAGATTATCCACCGTTGAAGCGATTAATTGGTCATTTGGGCAATGTTAACTATGTTGCACCAGCTAGGGGTGCACCTTGTCATGAAGAAGGAAGTTCATCTCATGAACTTGATCATAGTTGGGTTGCAGAGAGAAACCAACAAGCAAAGGTTAAAAGACCGAGACGATAGACACAAACACCAACAGTTGTACAGGAACCGGTAGTCTCAGTATTAGTGCAAAATATGTGTGACGTGTGTGTATTTCAGTTAGTACAGTTAGTTGTTCGTTAGAATTGTTAATTCTTGTATTGGGTAGTTATTGTCATTATCCAATAGTTGAGGGTTGGTTTATTAAACCAACAAATTAATCATGAAAAGGTCGTGGCTAGTAGATCCGATCCAAACTTGGTGCGAAGTACAACCGAAGGGAGGCTGAACCTCAAGTTCGGCTCTCACAATCTCCTGAAGTTCGGCATTCACGAAACCAGTTTGATATATATATGGTGTTATCGAGTTCGGAGGTCCATAGTTCGCCATAAACGTTTCTTGAGAATCGATTTCTAGAGGGAGGAACTTTTCATCTTGATTTTCAGAGAGATTTGAGTCTAAGATCATGATTAGAAGCTAGAATCGAGTCTATTCATGTAATCATTGATCAAATTTGAGCTATAAATGAGTGTAATTTACATGTTTTTGTTCTTCAGTTTTGGTTAACTTTCGATCTCAATTTTGGTGTACAAATCACTAGATCGGGACGATTCGTGTTTACACTCAAAACCGGTTGATACTGAATCTACAGCACCTGTTGTTTCACAACCAGCTGTCACTGAACCTGTTGTTTTAGTTCCCGAAGTCCAAGTGACTGTCACAATGACTGAGACACCAGTTGTTAATGTCCTGATAGATGAAGAAGAATCTGGTAATGATTTTTTTTTTGGGTGAAGGGTTACCCCGGTGATTCTATTAACCCAAAACAATAAAGTACAAGTAGAGTGGTGAATCCACCCTAGTTCATACATGGGACATTCCCCAGTATGTAAACAACCAAAAACAACCAGTAAAAGAATCTGGTAATGATGAGTTTACTGATGTGTGAACTAACTCTGAGATGTTTCTGACACAAACAATCTGTTTGTGTACATCAAGGTCAATTCCAAATATGTGAAAGTGAAGAAAGGTATCTAAGAACATTTCACGTACCGAACAAGTCTGAAGAAAAGCAACGATTGATACAAGGATCATGTGTGTGATGATATAGTCCCTTCTTGATGGAGAAGTTTAACGCTCAGGGGGAGATAGGTTCTGGTTCTCGGTGCAAAGGTGATTTCTTGAAATATTTGAATGATGAACCTGCTAATGAAGACCCAGAAGGAAATGTTGGTGGAGGTTTAGGCCCAACTGGAAACACTTGTTCGGGTGCTGGTACTTCTACATCTCTGGGGGAGTCTGAATCTAAGAATGCTATGCCGATAACTTCAATTAATTCGAATCAAGCTACGAAGAGTATTGATGAGTTCAAAAGGATGTTAGAAGAAGGTGAGTTAGGTTGTGCACTTAATCCAAAACAACTTCAAGCAGTCTTTGATTTGAACGACGAGGAAATGAAGAAAACTTCTGAAGCGACACCTGAAATCTACAATGAGTCATCTGAACCAGAGTCTGAAGAAGATACTTGGGAAGAGGAGATTGAGGTTAAAGATATAACCGAAGAGGAATATCCAGATCTATACTCCAATTTTAACAACGACAATAATCAGACTGGTGATGAGTTTGAGGTATTTCCTAAAGAGAATGGTGTTGAAGCTGAAGAGAAGTTAAAACAAAAACAAGCTGATAAACCTGATGACCCGCTTGCCAAGGAGGCGAAGGAACAAAATCAACGTTGGGTGTTTAATGAATACATGAAGACATTTCATGCAAATTGCGTTCCTCCTCTAAAACCTATCAAGCAAAGAATGCATCTAAGATTCAAAGGTCAAGCGTCAGGAGAAATAATTAGTTGGATGTATGTTGAAAGTATGAAGTGCTATGGGATAAAATGTCAACATGTTATCCAATACTTAAAAAAATGAAAAAAGACTTCAGTACTTTACTGATCTGGGATGTTCGGGAGCTTACATGAAAGCCTTTCTGCAACTATGGTAATGACTAGAGGGGTTTCTACTTCAAGAATCAAGTTGAGAAAGAATGTAATGAAGGATTTCAATATCTGAAGCCTCAAAGACCGAAGAGGCGTGAACATCCGACCAAGATACATAAGAGAACAGGGAGAAAGCTGATAGTACTTATCTTCAAGAAAAAGCATAAAGTGATGAAGAATATTCCGTTGATGAAAATGGAATTGGATTTTATACAGAATCTAAAGTGGTGGTGTTATCATGAGAAAACGGGTGAAGCTGTGATAGTGCTAGAGAATGAAAACAGAGTTGTGAAGGTTTTTGATCCAATGTGGCTGATCAGCTTGTCGAAGGCTGATATTGATGAGTTGTATCATAATCAGATCTTGTTTCACCCATACTACATGGATCAAGCTTTACAGTTTCAGAGGGTGATTCGGATAAGTTTTGCATTCGATATATATGCCGGGCATAATCACCAGAAGACATGGGCTGGGATGGAGGCTGAAGTTCAAGAGTGAAAAAGAACTGTCCAGCATTTTCCAAGGGGGATTTTGTTGATACATAATGTGGCAACATGCTGGATTGGTCAAAGACTTGGAAGAAATCAATAAAAACAAGAAATAACCTAGACTAGGCGAACCCTGTCCGAACCTTGGGCGAACTGGCAAGCGAACTGCAGTCGGCTCATGGCCAGGTTCGGACAGTCGGGGTTCTTAGATATAGTTGATAGGTTTGTAATTTTTGCAACGTTTTTCCTAGTGTGTGTAAACCTGAAGGTGTTTTCTCTGAGTCTTGTAACCTCTAATATTGAGTGCAATACAAGATTGAGTTATTTACCTTTGAGTTTGATTACTTTGTTTACACATTAGATATGAGTTGATCACGATTCACGCGTCCCACGCTCTTTCAAGATTACATTTCAAGATTAGAAATGTAAATCTATTCTTTGAAATTGTGACGCCCACTCCCAGACTTGGCCCTAGGAGCGGTCACGCATCGGATTTACTCATGAACACAAGGTATAACAGAGATATCTAAAGCAGCGGAAATAAAAACTTTTATTCATATGCCAAGCATTACATAGTAAGAGAGACAAATAAAAAAGAGAAAAATATCTCCATGCCAGTCTTTGAAAATGTCTTCTCTTGATAGCTTGACATTGTCTTGATAGTGTACGCCCCCTAGTTCCTACTCACATCTCAGCTTTCCCTTTTCGATCCGATGGTCCAGCCTCATCTGACATACATAACTTAACAAGTCAGCTTACGCTGGTGAGTTCTAAGTTTTTGGAAAACTTTACCTTTCGAACACATACTATTTGGGTCAATCAAACCATTTCTGCAAACAGACAATTAAGCATAAAGTATCATAGGTTTACACATAATCATCCATATACTTAGTAGATTACATCTACCCTATCATTCTATAAACCTCGTGAATAGAATAACCTTCTATAACCTTATCATCTTCGCCTCACATTAAGAACCTGTCCTAATGTATCTTTTTGTCACTTCTCGTCTCAAGTACCATCTCGGGGAATAGTGTTGTTTGATCCTCACATGACAGTGGTCTTTCATTCCTGCTTTGCCGACACTTCAGGAAAAACACTATAAAACTCCCTATTTCAGAAGCCCCCACTTAATACTTGACAACCATTGTGACCTTACTGATTACCATCCTTAACATGTTCTACTTAGCTAAATAGAACCCTGTTAATGGACATCTTACTTTCTCTGGTGGATTACTACTCTTAAAGACGTCTAATCATCTGATTTAAAACATCTTCCTAGTAATCCTACTTTCCACTAATCCTTTCATTACTTAATCACTAAAGGCAAGTAACATCGTAAACATTTCACATATATCAATACTTTATAAACAGTAGAAAGTATTTAGACAAGACGTTATGTATATCAGCCCAAAACAGTTTAAAGCATTTAAGCAATATAAAACAGGGCTCATAGAACTCACCTTAGGTTGCGAAGTAGTTACTTGGCTTATTCCTTCGTGAATCTAACTTGCTTTAACGTGATGTCCCTAGAAAGACATCCTAGAGGTTACAAGCGGTCATTAAGGCTAACCCCTTATCCTAAACCCAATCCCTTGTTGGTTTAACATCCATTTGTCTAAAAAACCGTTTTTCCCCTTATGGGAAAAGTATTCTTTTAGTGATACTTATGAAGAGGTGCATTCCTATAAGTAAACGATCACTCTGGGATCGCCCAGTGAAGCGTATGCCATGTCCCAGTTGGGATTTATGCGACAACGCCACTATGCCAGAAACCCCAGTGCACAGGCGCCACCCTTCCAGTCCACACCAACTTCTAGATATCCGAGTAACTCGGTACATTCAATAATTTATCAAAACCCATGTTTTAACTTATATATACTTAAAACATATATATAATTATATTCTTTTGTTAAATATTATTACCTTTGCCCAAGCCTTTATGTCCTTGATGAGTGATTCTCATGACCGACCGTATAGGCGTTATCACGACCAGGAGGCGGGATTACTATGAGATATCACCCATATTTGTGTTTTAGTTTGGTTATGATCATGACCGACCGTATAGGCGTTATCACGACCAGGAGGCGGAATTACTATGATCAAAACACCAATGTTTATGTTCTTGTTCTTGGTTTACTTGTTCTTGATAAACCAACATGGTGAAACCATATCAAACCTTCTTTAAACATGAACTAACTTAAGGCTTTCTTAAAACATCTTTATTCTAAGGCTTTATACCAAATTTCAACCCATGATTCCCACTAGAACTCCCAATCTCAACAAAACATGTTCAAGAACCTTAATCTTGCATTATTCTTAAAAGGCATATCTAAGTGTTATGAATCATGAAACTAATTGAAGGCTTATGTTAAACATACCTTAAGTTGATCTATTCCAGAAGATGGGCTCCTAATTCCTTTTGAATCTTCAAAAATGCAAGCTAGAGTGTTCTTGGTGTTCTTGAGGTTTCTTAGAGATTTTAGGTTGATTTTAGGTGAATTAGCAAGGAAAAATGGATGGATCCATGGTCTATTTATAGCTAAGAGTGTCTCACATGCTTCTTACAAGTGTCCTAGTGACTAAGCATGAGAATTGACACCTAGCATGGTGACTAATCATTCAAATAACATATATTTATATAAACATGTAATTTTTCTTAATAATCTAGCCCGATAAACACTTACCTTATGCATAGTTTATTGTTATAACTTCAAATACGCATTTCTTAACATATTAACATGTTAATCACATAAACACATATACGAAACATATTCTCACATAAAAAAAATATATAAAAACATATATATTTATTACCTTTAGATTTTGGGGTGTTACAACTCTCCCCTCCTTAAACAAGGTTTCGTCCTCGAAACCTGTTCATACTCCAAACAACTCAGGATGAGATTTTCGCATCTCGTCCTCTATTTCCCATGTAGACTCAGAACCCTTCTTTTGCATCCACTGCACCCTAATCATTGGAATAGTCTTATTCCTAAGCTTTTTCTCATACCGATCTATAATAGCAACGGGCCTTTCTACAAGTGACAACGTGTCATCGATTTCTATCTCATCTAAGGGTATTATTTGCGACTCATCCACCACACACTTCTTCAAATGTGATACATGGAATGTTGGGTGAATTCCAGACATTTCCTCAGGTAGATCTAGTCGATAAGCAACTTCTCCTACACGTTCAGCAATTCTAAAGGTCCTACGAACCTCGGGCCTAACTTGCCCCTCTTGCGAAAGCGAATAATACTCTTCCATGGAGACACTTTTAATAACACGAAGTCTCCTACTTGGAACTCTATAGGCCTCCTCCTCTTATCTGCATAAGACTTTTGTCGATCTTGAGCAGCCTTTAATCGTGCCTTGATCGCATCAAGGTTTCGAGCCATGTTCTGAACCTCATCCTTGCTTCCTAGCTCTCGCTGGCCTACTTCACCCCAACACACTGGAGTTCTACATTTCCTACCATACAACATTTCAAACGGTGGCATACCTATGCTAGCATGATAACTATTGTTGTATGAGAACTCTGCCAGGTGTAGGTGACTATCCCAACTTCCTCCAAAGTCAATAATGCATGAACGCAACATATCTTCCAAAGTTTGTATCGTCCTCTCACTTTGTCCATCCGTCTGAGGATGATATGCCGTGCTAATATGCAATCTTGACCCCATTTGCTCATGGAATTTCTTCCAAAACCGCGAAGTGAACCGCGTATCCCTATCAGAAACAATAGTTACCGGCACTCCGTGTTGAGCAATAATTTCCTTTGTGAACAACGTAGCTAACTCTTCAGAAGAATGTGTTTCTTTTATAGGTAAGAAACGAGCACTCTTTGTTAGCCTGTCCACTATCACCCAGATGGTGTCATAACCTTTAGCTGTTTTGGGTAGCTTGGTTATGAAGTCCATCGTGATATGTTCCCACTTCCATTCGGGAATCTTCAAAGGTTGAAGCTTTCCATAAGGCTTTTGATGCTCAGCTTTAACCTTTGCGCAAGTCAAACACCTATTCACATATTGCATGACATTAAACTTCATACCCGGCCACCAATAGTCTCGTTTTAAGTCTTGGTACATCTTGGTCGCACCAGGATGAATTGAATAGCGTGACTTATGAGCTTCATCTAAGATCTTACCGCGAATTTCACCTAAAAGCGGTACCCACATTCGACCGTACCTAGTCTTAACTCCAAACTCGTTTTCTACTAAGCTTCCAACTTGTCCTACCATCCTTTCCTTCTTGACGTTCTCGTCCTTCAATGCCTCGTACTGATCTCTTCGAAGTTGGACCAGAAAATCAGGAGTAACGACTAACTTATAGGACTTCACCCTGATTGGAGGATGATCCTCCTTTCTACTCAAAGCATCGGCCACTATGTTGGCCTTACCTGGGTGATACATAATCTCACAGTCGTAATCCTTGATCAACTCTAACCATCTACGCTGCCTCATATTAAGATCCTTTTGCTCGAAGAAGTACCTTAAACTCTTATGATCAGTGTAGAGGGTACACTTTACCCCGTACAAATAATGCCTCCATATCTTGAGAGCAAACACAACGGCCGCCAACTCTAAGTCGTGAGTTGGATAGTTTGTCTCATGAGGTTTTAGTTGCCTTGATGCGTAGGCAATGACTTTGCCCCGCTGCATCAAAACACAACCTAAGCCTTGATAAGAAGCATCAAAGTATACTACCAAATCATCAGACCCATCCGGTAAGGATAATACCGGTGCCTGAGTCAATCTGGCTTTTAACTCCTCAAACGCACTCTGCTGACTAGGTCCCCATAAGAACTTAGTGTCCTTCTTGGTTAACTTAGTCAGTGGCGTTGCAATCCTTGCAAAGTCTTGAATAAACCTACGATAATAGCCGGCAAGACCTAAGAAACTACGAATCTCTGAAGGCGTCTTAGGTGGCTTCCAACTCATTACCGTCTCGATCTTTGCTGGATCTACAAGAATGCCATCCGCGTTTATCACATGACCGAGGAATTGGACTTCCTTAAGCCAAAATGCACATTTCGAAAACTTGGCATATAGCTTTTCCTTCCTTAAGGTCTCTAGCACCTCCGTTAAATGCATCGCGTGATCCTGTTCGTTCCTGGAATAAATTAAAATGTCATCTATGAACACGATCACGAATCGGTCCAACATGGGTCGACATTCCCTATTCATGAGGTCCATGAAAGCTGCAGGGGCATTAGTCAATCCAAATGACATAACCAAAAATTCATAATGACCATAACGCGTGCGAAAAGCTGTCTTCTCAATATCTTCGTCTCTAATCTTGAGCTGATGATAACCCGACCTTAGATCTATCTTAGAGAACCAACTCGCTCCTTGTAGCTGGTCGAATAAATCGTCGATCCTAGGCAAAGGATATCTATTCTTAATAGTCAGCTTATTTAGACCCCTATAGTCGATGCACATTCTCATACTTCCATCCTTCTTTTTGACAAAAAGCACTGGAGCACCCCACGGTGAGATGCTTGGCCTTATAAACCCTTTGTCAAGCAAGTCTTCTAATTGTGACATCAACTCTTTCATCTCTGATGGAGCTAACCTATAAGGTGACTTCGCTACGGGTTGGGCTCCTGGCACTAAGTCGATCCTAAACTTTATCTCTCGATCGGGAGGGATGCCAGGTAGTTCTTCTGGAAACACGTCTGGAAATTGGCATACTACCGGCACATCTTTTAGCTCCTTAGTCTTTATTCTTGAGTCAATAGCATAAGCAAGGTATGCCTTGCATCCTTTACTTATGAACTTCTGCGCCTTGATCATTGAAATGATCTTTACTGCTGAGCTATCACGATCTCCATAAATGGATATGATTTGCCCAGTTGGCACTCGAAGTTGAACCTTCTTTTGATTACAGATAATCTGTGCATCGTACTCTGCAAGCCAATCCATTCCTAATACCACATCGAAACCTCCTAACGCCATAGGGAATAACTTAATAGGTAGTTTGTACCCTTCTAACTCTATTAAGCAGTTATCTACTACCTCGGTAATCCTAATACTTTTCCCCGAGGCAATCTCGACCTCGAATGGTCTATTAGCCCTAACAGTTGGTCTATCAAAAAGCTCACAGAATTTATGAGAAACATAGCTCCTACTAGCACCAGAGTCAAATAACACAGAAGCAGGCACATTATTAACGAGAAACGTACCTGAAACTACATCGGGTGTTATCTTGGCTTCGGTGGTAATCAGGGTATAAGCTCTACCCTTTGCCTTTGGAGCCTCTTTCGCCTTTGGTGGTTCTGAATTCTTCACCAACTTGGGGCAGTTTGTCCTGATATGATCGGGGCTTCCACACTCAAAACACTTCCTCTGGTCAGGGCAACGGTTAGCATAGTGACCTTCCTTCCCACACTTATAGCAACCAGATGAACCTGACCTGCATTCTCCAGAGTGGGTTTTGTTACACATGGGGCATAAAGACTTGCTGCCCTTCGAACCATTCTTTGACTTCTTGAAGTGACTGCTATTTCTTTTTTTTCGAACCTTCCTCAGACCACTTCCTCTTTTGCTCCCCTGGTCTACCTTCATCTCCATACTCTTCCTCATAAAGAGTAGCACTGAGGTTGATAGCTTCCTGGTAGGTCTTAGGAGCGTGAGGCTTTACAATCTTCCTTACCTCTGGTGAAAGGGCCTGGACATACCTCTTTATCTTTTCTTCCTCGGGGGTAACCAGCCTTGGCACCAATCTCGCCATCTGGTCGAATTTGCTAGTAAACTCTTGATGAGTCATGTTGCCCGCCTCTAACCTAAGAAAGTTCATCTCAATCTTATCTAGCTCGTGCCTTGGGCAAAACTTGCTCATCACGATCTCCTTTAAATCGTTCCATCTCATAGCGGTAATGGCTTCACTTCCTCGGGACTGCTTAACGGAGTCCCGCCAAAATAATGCGTCTCCCATGAAGAAGTGTGATACATACTTTACCACTTGGTCCTCTCGACACTCGCTAATGTCGATTGTTGCTTCCATTTCCCGTATCCATCGTACGGTTGTAACCGCATCTCTCTTCCCTTCGAAGGTTGGGGGTCTACATCCGCTGAATGATTTGAAAGAACAACCTTGACTTCCTTGTTCTTCCCTCCTATCTCTGGAGTTGTCTCCTCCACCAATATTCCCGTTGTTGTTTCCTCCTCCTCGAGCTCCGTTGGCTCTACCGGTGCCTCCTTGGAGCTGAGCTATTGCTTGAGCGACAATAGCTGCTACTTGCTCACTAGTAAACGTACTAGCTCCACCGTTACTCTCAGGCTCGGGATTTGCACGAGTGGTTCTTCTAACTATTCTACCGTCATTGCTATGACTTCCTCTAGCCATTTCCTACATTAAGATGAGTGACATTTTAGAATTTATGTGACGTAGAGTTTCCAAGTTTTGAATACATGATAGACAGATAAGCGCAGACGTCAATACGTTTATTTATATATGATGTCTTCAAAACTTAGCTACACCAATTCACATGCATTCTTAGTGTCCCCATCCTAAGTTTCTACTTCAATTGACAACGTATCCTATCGTCAAATGAATTATCTCGCACTTGGCCTCATAATAACCAGTATTTAAGATATACTTATATAGTTAATACCAAATTGCAGTAGCTAATTGCAATTGGGTATTTCCCATACCCATATACTCTAAATCCCGTCTATTATGTTCCTAATGCAACGTTCTACCTATGGGCATAACTATCAATACTGGCATTTGTCTCATCTTACTTGGCCTTCCCAGAATCCTAGTTTAAGTCTAGACACCGCAATAGTATCTAAATCTCTTAAACCAAGGCTCTGATACCAACTTGTGACGCCCACTCCCAGACTTGGCCCTAGGAGCGGTCACGCATCGGATTTACTCATGAACACAAGGTACAACAGAGATATCTAAAGCAGCGGAAATAAAAACTTTTATTCATATGCCAAGCATTACATAGTAAGAGAGACAAATAAAAAAGAGAAAAATATCTCCATGCCAGTCTTTGAAAATGTCTTCTCTTGATAGCTTGACATTGTCTTGATAGTGTACGCCCCCTAGTTCCTACTCACATCTCAGCTTTCCCTTTTCGATCCGATGGTCCAGCCTCATCTGACATACATAACTTAACAAGTCAGCTTACGCTGGTGAGTTCTAAGTTTTTGGAAAACTTTACCTTTCGAACACATACTATTTGGGTCAATCAAACCATTTCTGCAAACAGACAATTAAGCATAAAGTATCATAGGTTTACACATAATCATCCATATACTTAGTAGATTACATCTACCCTATCATTCTATAAACCTCGTGAATAGAATAACCTTCTATAACCTTATCATCTTCGCCTCACATTAAGAACCTGTCCTAATGTATCTTTTTGTCACTTCTCGTCTCAAGTACCATCTCGGGGAATAGTGTTGTTTGATCCTCACATGACAGTGGTCTTTCATTCCTGCTTTGCCGACACTTCAGGAAAAACACTATAAAACTCCCTATTTCAGAAGCCCCCACTTAATACTTGACAACCCTTGTGACCTTACTGATTACCATCCTTAACATGTTCTACTTAGCTAAATAGAACCCTGTTAATGGACATCTTACTTTCCCTGGTGGATTACTACTCTTAAAGACGTCTAATCATCTGATTTAAAACATCTTCCTAGTAATCCTACTTTCCACTAATCCTTTCATTACTTAATCACTAAAGGCAAGTAACATCGTAAACATTTCACATATATCAATACTTTATAAACAGTAGAAAGTATTTACACAAGACGTTATGTATATCAACCCAAAACAGTTTAAAGCATTTAAGCAATATAAAACAGGGCTCATAGAACTCACCTTAGGTTGCGAAGTAGTTACTTGGCTTATTCCTTCGTGAATCTAACTTGCTTTAACGTGATGTCCCTAGAAAGACATCCTAGAGGTTACAAGCGGTCATTAAGGCTAACCCCTTATCCTAAACCCAATCCCTTGTTGGTTTAACATCCATTTGTCTAAAAAACCGTTTTTCCCCTTATGGGAAAAGTATTCTTTTAGTGATACTTATGAAGAGGTGCATTCCTATAAGTAAACGCTCACTCCGGGATCGCCCAGTGAAGCGTATGCCATGTCCCAGTTGGGATTTATGCGACAACGCCACTATGCCAGAAACCCCAGTGTACAGGCGCCACCCTTCCAGTCCACACCAACTTCTAGATATCCGAGTAACTCGGTACATTCAATAATTTATCAAAACCCATGTTTTAACTTATATATACTTAAAACATATATATAATTATATTCTTTTGTTGAATATTATTACCTTTGCCCAAGCCTTTATGTCCTTGATGAGTGATTCTCATGACCGACCGTATAGGCGTTATCACGACCAGGAGGCGGGATTACTATGAGATATCACCCATATTTGTGTTTTAGTTTGGTGATGATCATGACCGACCGTATAGGCGTTATCACGACCAGGAGGCGGAATTACTATGATCAAAACACCAATGTTTATGTTCTTGTTCTTGGTTTACTTGTTCTTGATAAACCAACATGGTGAAACCATATCAAACCTTCTTTAAACATGAACTAACTTAAGGCTTTCTTAAAACATCTTTATTCTAAGGCTTTATACCAAATTTCAACCCATGATTCCCACTAGAACTCCCAATCTCAACAAAACATGTTCAAGAACCTTAATCTTGCATTATTCTTAAAAGGCATATCTAAGTGTTATGAATCATGAAACTAATTGAAGGCTTATGTTAAACATACCTTAAGTTGATCTATTCCAGAAGATGGGCTCCTAATTCCTTTTGAATCTTCAAAAATGCAAGCTAGAGTGTTCTTGGTGTTCTTGAGGTTTCTTAGAGATTTTAGGTTGATTTTAGGTGAATTAGCAAGGAAAAATGGATGGATCCATGGTCTATTTATAGCTAAGAGTGTCTCACATGCTTCTTACAAGTGTCCTAGTGACTAAGCATGAGAATTGACACCTAGCATGGTGACTAATCATTCAAATAACATATATTTATATAAACATGTAATTTTTCTTAATAATCTAGCCCGATAAACACTTACCTTATGCATAGTTTATTGTTATAACTTCAAATACGCATATCTTAACATATTAACATGTTAATCACATAAACACATATACGAAACATATTCTCACATAAAAAAAATATATAAAAACATATATATTTATTACCTTTAGATTTTGGGGTGTTACAGAAACGCCTTCAACCAGATTATGATTTACAAAATAATTCCTCATCCGGTAATTGATGTGTCCCATACGACGATGTCACAAAACAGATTCTTTTTCAGTTGCTTTTGAAATGAAACACGTTGCAGGACCGCATATGAAGACTTAGAATTAATATTCAAGACATAAATATTTTTGAACCTTGGTGCACGTATCACTATCCATTCTTCTGGGATTTTGATTCAGGCACCCAGAACCAGAGACGCAGTTGTAAACTGTTTGTCACAGATTTGAGACACACTCAGCAAGTTGTGTTGTAATTCTTACACAAATTGTACACGATCGAATGTGACATTCTCGTTCCCCATTTTCCCTCACCGGTTATTCTGCCGCCCTTATTTCCACCAAAAGTAACATTTCCCCCATTTACACATTTGACATCGGATAGCAAGGAAATTAATCCGTCATGTGCCGAGAAGCTCCACTATCAACCACCCAGAAGTTGTTCACAACCTTTTTCTGAGATCCCTGCACAATTCAACAGATAATTAGTTTGCATCTGGACCCAAGCTTTCAGCTTTGGGTCGACCTGTGTCTTCTGAAAATTCTTCAGTGGCTTTCAAAGACAACTTGGGAAGCCACTTTTGGTTCAATGATGGGGTAGATGAGTCAGATGTGGAAGCATAGTTTGATGAATTACCAAAAACACTTGAATTATGTTTGAACAAAATTTCACACTTAAAATGATTTTTGGTAATCATCTTCTCATATACCATCTTGTCTTTGGAATCAGACTTTGAATCAGAATTTTTTGATTTTGCATTTATCACAACGGAAGTTCATTTTTTAGCCAGAACATGACACTTATTACGTAAGTGACCCCGTTTGTAACAATGATAACACCTCCGACGATCAGTAATGATAATAGCAATGGGATTGCCAAATTCATCGGTTGTGCCATCATCATAAATGGTCTAAATAATTTCCTTGGGTTTGTTGGTCTTAAACCTTCCAGATTGAGGCTTAGGAAGAGGTTTAAACAGTGGACTAACATACCCAAATTCATTATAGAATCCATAATCATCAAAACCACAGTTTTCAGAAAAACATTTTGGTTTAGTGGTTTTGACTTGTCCAAATTGCCCATAAGAAGAGCCAATACCAAAGTCATCATAAAAGTTATAATCATCGCAAAATCCGTAAGACTCGTACTCAAATGAATTTGATTTTGAAGAAAAACGTCCATCAGAATTATAAAAATTCTTTGGAGAGTACTTTGGTGACTTCGATTTGGACTTAGATCTCTTATCATTTGGTGATTTGTATCTAGATTGAGATCTTTGATCAGTTGGTGATTGTGATCTGGTCTGAGATCTCTGATCATTTGACATAAATTGTGACATAGGTAAAGAAGTATTCTCAGAATCAGATACTACTTTCACCGCTAGTGCAACATTGAAAACTTTCGCAATACGTGTTGGATCAACATAACACATTGGAAACATTTCATCAAAGAAAACAGTATCGCTTCCCTTCAAGCAATACATTTTATGAGTGGTGGAAGTTTCACCGACCTCAGATTTACCTTTCAGCTTAACATCAACTTTGGTAGATTTTGTGTCAACAGATTTGACGCTTTTATTACCATTCGTCTGAAATTTCTGAGGTTTCTTTTGATTGACCTCCAAATTTTCAGCATTCGATCCAAAACCGATTCCAACAAACTTGGCAGACTTAGGAATATGAACCAGAATCGTGTTGATATCAGGACTGGTTTGATTGCTTTCATTTATGTTATTTTTCTCGTAAAACAAATCAACACCTTTTGCAAAATTTCCTTTTTCATATTCTTTCATTTTCTTTTCAGTTTCAACAATTTCATTGCTGCCTCTAAAGAAGTTGGTTTAACACCACCTTTAGACTTAATCTCAGTGACAAGTTCTTCAAACGCAGAGTCACTAGATTCTGATTGTTTGGAAGCAACATGAGTTAGTTTTGATTCATGTTTGCCAGTCCTTTTCTTATATGTGCCTTTGTGTCGATCAAATGATCCACTCAAGTTCTCGGTGAACTTAGAATAATCAAACACAATGGCTGTCTTGCTTTCGGTCTCATTTGGCCGCAAAACGATGTGAAATCGGTGGTGGAACTGAATTACATCCAGAATCTTTGAACACCTCTTTTAATGTTTCATCTTTGCAAAGATAACTTGCAAAGGAAGCTGAATTTTTGAAATTTTCAATTTGTATTTTTAGATCTAAAATTTCAATGATTAATTCTGAAATCTTAGTTGTAGCTTCTGCAAGTTTCTTTTCTGAAAAGATAAGTTCCTCATTTTTAGTGTTCAAAGTGTTGATACATGGTCCCGATCATCAAGTGAAGTATCAAATACAATACGAAGACATGCAAGATTAGGTCTGGCCGAACCTTGGCGGAACCTGGAGTTCGGACAGGGCCGAACAGGTCCGAACCTGAGGTTCGGATCAACGAGATCTAGCTAGTATAAATATGTGTCTTGTGTTGTATTCTGTAACGATCTAAGCTTCCGAGTCATATCTTCTCCGTGTACTCTGTGGTCATCTCAGTGGTTAATACAAGTTATTTGTATTTACTCTTTGTGTTCTATCTCGTATTACATTTATTTCATAAGGATTAAGTAGACGATCCACACGCTCAAGCAATTTCAATTGGTATCAGAGCAATATAACCTGCTCTACTGATCGGAAATCATTGTTTTTCGGAATTTTGACTCAAAATTCACGTTTTTTTTTAAATGTCATTCATTTTTTAGTTCGTTTGATCTTCTCGAGTGTGCTTCATATCAAAAATTCATTCCTTATCTGTTTTTATCGAGTTTTCTTGAATTCCTATCGAAAATTCCTATTAAAAACACTGAAAATTGAGAAAATGGTGTCGAGTGAGTTTGATCTCGTCTGAGGTTCGGACAACTTCGGAGTAACCGCTCCGAACTCGAGGTTCGGTCAGAGTTTGGCATTTGTCTTGTTCGGTGAGTGTTCGGTCTTATTTCTGTTTGTTCGTCCGAGGGTTAGGTTCCGAGGGAGCTCGATGCTTTTAGTTTCGGAGTGTCCGAAGGTCAGGTTCGGAGGGCGTTCGGCGAGTTTAAGTTCGGACAAAGCCCGGACGAAGTTCGGAGTGAACAGTAACCAGATTTTTTGAAATGTCTGATTTTCAAGCGTTCGCAGCTATTCAAAATTCGGTTCAGACTACGATGATGAACTATGATAATGAAATCGGAACAAGTCAGAAAGTTCCTAAATTGCTCAAATTGGAAGATTATCATAGTTGGATTACACGGTTTGAAGCATATGTTTCTGCAAATGATATTGATACGTGGTTCTCATATTCTGAACACATCCTAAAGGTGAAGATGGGGAACCAATTCTTCAAAGAAAGCTTTCAGGAGAACAAAAGAAAGCATATCAAGCTGAGAAGAAAGCATATGGTACTTTAACGATGACATTGCCTACAGATTTATTACATCAATTCTCAAATAACTACACAACAAAGAGTTTGTGGGATGCTTTAGAAAAGCGATGTGAGGGCAATGACCAATATAAGAAAAGTCGGCAAAAGGTGTTGAAGAAGGAATTTGATAGTTTCAAGCATTATCAAAATGAATCAATTCCAAATTTGATTGCAAGATTTGCCCATTTAATGAGTGAAATGAAGTTGGTGAATCTTATAATAGATGAAGCTGATAAGAAAGAAATGATTTTGGAAGCGTTACCAGAGGAATGGGAAAATTATGTGATGATGGTCAATCATGATAAAGATTTTTCAAAATTGTCATTTAATGATTTGATTCAAAGAATCCAAGCAAGCGATATGGAGTTAAAGGTGAATAAGTCACTGTCTAAGCAAGTTCAGAATCCTGCAGTGTATTATGGTAACAATGATTCAACTCTGAATGCTGTGAAATCTAATATTCTTAGTTCCGCACCCCCTATAGCATTTCTGGCAGGTAAATCTGAACCTCCAAGTTATTCTTCTGCTGGTTGTACTGTTTCGATTCCTAGTTCTTCGACTCAAAGTGCATTGTCTGTTCAAACTATCGATGATTATAATGCATTGATGTCTGCATTAGTGTCTTCATATTTTGGTGTTATCACTGGTGCTGTGAGTAATGCTGAATTGGCAAATGAAGATTACAATCAAATTGATTATGATCATTTGGAGGAAATGGATTTGAATTAGCAGTATGCTATGTTGGTTCAAAGAACGAAGAAATTTTTCAATAGAACTGGTAAGAAGAGATTGAATCAGGAGGGTAAGATTGGTTTGGACAAGTCGAAGGTGAAATGTTATAAGTGTTACGTCTATGGTCACCTTGCACGAGAATGTCCAAGTTCAGCAGATAACAAATTGAAAACTGGTTAACATGCATATTTAGTTTTTCATCCATCAACTGAAGCCGATAAGGTTGAGAAGAAATCTGTTACTTTTGCTCATAATCTGACAGAAACATTCTGGCATCCAGATGATTTTGCCTGGAATGCCGATTCAGCAGCTAAAAAGAATCATGCTCCCTTTAGCATTGCATTGACTGCTCGTCATGATGATGATGACAGCTTGTTGACTGATTCTGATTCTTATTCAAGTGAATATTTGGTACAAGAAAGTTTACCAAAAGTTGTTGATAGTTCAAAGGTTTAAGAATCTAAATGTCTTACATGTGTAAAATTATACAAGGAGATTGAATGGTTTAAGCAGAGTTCTAAAACATCAACTGAAGATATTGTTGTGCTAAAGAAAGAGTTGGAAGATTTTCAAAAGAAATATTATGAATTAGTTCATGTTTATGAAGATGTTTTGAAAGAAAAAGCTAATTTGGCTGAAGAATGTGCGGAGGCCAAAGCTGAAACTTTAGACGCAGCTCAAGATTTTGAAATTTTTTTGAGAAAAGCTATCTGGTTCAGCAAAAGTATGAGGAAGCTACTGCTCTTATTGCTAAAACTGTTGTTACTGTTGAAAAGCTTCAAAACAAAATTTCTATGCTTCAAGATGAGAATAAACTTTATCATGACAAGAATGAGGTATTGACTAAGGATGTTGAAATTTATAAGCAAAAGAGAGAAAATGTGCTTGAAGAATTATTTGCTGAATGTAAGATTCGAAAGCTACAAACTTATGAATATGATGATCTCAATGCAAAATTCATCAAGTCACATAAAGAAGTGTTTTAGAGTCAACAGATAATGATTTGAAATTGGAAATTTTGGAGTTGAAGAGACAAGTAAAGAATTGCAATTTGTCACAGACATTGCTAAATTTCTTATACAAGCAGAATAAGAGTTCTGAGAGTTCTAAGGAAGATGATGTTCACTTGGTACCACAACCAGTGGATTTAATTGAAGTTACTTCTGCTCAGATTGATCCAAATGATGAATTGAATGATTATTCCAAGTTTGCCACTCCACCCAAGAAGAATAAGTCAAAGTCTTAAAGGAAGGAAAAGCCTTTGGGTGAAGCTCCAAATTTGTATCAAAGTCTGTTTTGTTGGAAAATGAAAATGTGTTTGATAAGGTTGCTTCGAGTTCTTCATCTGCAACCGAAGAAGAAAAAATTTCGATTGAAAAGAACAAGCTGAAGGATATCAAAGCCAAATTCACTAGCGAAGCTAAGGCAAGAGAAACTTCGAGTTCTTCTTCAAATTCTTCGAAGAATCAAGGACTCAAACACAAAGGTTTGGGTTATCAAGAGAAAAAAGAGCCGATTCAAGCAAACAAACCAGTGAAAGCTGCAAAGGTTGCTAAAGCAAAAGTTGCAAAGAACTCATCACCTCAGAATGAATTTTCTTATTATTCTGGAAGATCGTCATCTTTAAGGAGTCCATCTCCTAGGTATGATTCTTCTTATGGTTTCTTTGATAACTTTGATTCTGAACATTCATCTGGTTTTTAAAATTCACAACAATTTTCCAATGTTTTTCGAGAACGACTTGGTTATGTATGTCGTCAACCGGGACATCTAGCTACTGATTGTCTGACGATTGCATATATCCACAAAACTGCAAAATATGTGGATAACAAATGTCAAATTTTTTTTTTAACCATGGTCTCCAAAGATTAAATCAACTCATAAATCGTCTTAGTGTTGTTGTGGATGATATCTATCTCATAGATTCGCCTTTGTTTGATGTAGATACCAATTGCAGTAATAATAAAATTCCATGCATTACGTAAATATTTATAAACAAAAGTAAATACAGTGTTACAAAACAAGTCAAATTGTTTAGAAATAAATAAAATCAAACACTTTTAATTTCTCCAGCTTAGTCGACTTCTCAGGCCACATCATTTACTCATTGTCTTACTCATCGTCACTGAATTTCACATCCTGCAAATCAAAATGTGAACACACATTTTATTAGTGTCAATACACTTGAGATTTCAAGATAGGAAATGCTATAACGAATATTACCTCATAAACAATTTGGGAGGATTTTGATCCAGTCAGCTTATGAACCTTTCCCGAGCAAATCCAGTGGTCTGGATAATCGCAGACGCATCTAGCATCTTTATCAAAGATGCAGACCCTCTTTGTCCCTTGGTTAGGGTTTTCAGGTATAGGCTTCCCTGCTGGTTTAAGTTTCCTTTCTTCATCTATGAGCATTTCTTTTAAAGCTGATATCGACCCATCAAACCTACTTTTGATGTGCCCTTTCACAAAAGCCTCATATTTAGGGCAATAACCGGGTGAAAAGGAAACTCCAGCTTTTCAAGCCTATCAAAATAACTCACCATGCGGTCAACATGTCCCACGACACTATGCTTTTTCATTGATTTTGTTATCTCTATAGTGATTGATGGGTTTCTTATTTACACATGTTTATTGTAGCTAATTATGCTTTTTTAGTTATGATATTTTCTTGGAACTCCATTACTTCAATTGTTGCTGGTGATTGCAGGTTTGGAGCGTTAAGGATGCTAAAACTGAAGATTAGGATGTTTTGTATGTAACCGGGAAGCATGTGCGTAAGCTAGGGACCAAAGGACTTAAGGAAACGAAGAATAACATGATATTTGGCTGAGTGGGCGTTCCAAAATCCAGTGTTACTTCAGAAATGGTTTTCAGTGTTCCTAGAGTCGTTTAGGTGTTCCAAACTCTGTACCAGCATTTCATAAAATTGCACTGGAGTTCCAAATGCCCAGATAGGCGTTCCAAACGCCGGGAACATGAAGTTGCCAAAATTGCATCGTTAATTAGCAAAATGTTAGGGTTTATAAAAGAATGACTTGGAAGACCAAAGAGGGGCAATTTTGGATTGTCTTTCATGATCCGATTCATGATTTTCCTTTACTTTTTCATATTAAAGCAAGATACAAGGAAGGATTCACTCAAGATGTAAGGCTAAACTCTTCTCTACAAACCCTAGATGTAAGGTGTCTTGTTTAAGCACTTTTTGGGTATTTCTTTTGTGTTGAACATATTCTAGTTCTAATCAATCATTTTTGTTTGAGTTTCAATTACTATATGTGGTTGATTGATTCATTAAGAGCATAATTGTCTGATTTATTGTATCTTGATTTTGTCTCGTTACAATTAGGAGGTAGGAGATAAATAACTTCCTAGCTTGCGTTCTTGGTGGTTGGATCATCCCACCGTATTAACATGGTAGGATAGAGTGTTGCTCCCATCCTTAGCGTTTGAATCAACTGTGATTATGTGTATGTAATCTTTCAACATAAAAGTTAATCACAATCATGTATTTTTCAAAGAACCTAAAATCTAGGGGTGGTCGTGTTTCCAACCATTGTTTACAATCTAATATTACCATTTATACAAGTCTTAGTTTCTAACAAAAACCAATCAAATAAAAAAAATTACAATTCTTAGTTTGTAATTAGGGGACTGAGCATGTGAGATCATAGCTTAAGTGTGAATTTTTTGTGGTGTATTCTCTGAGTTGGTTCTAACTGTTTTACTGATTGTAATTGTTCGTTTGATCAAAAAAACAATCGGTTAATTACTTGTTTTGTATCCGAGTTACCTAGATCAGGTAGACGATCCTTAGCTCACGCATTTTCATTTAGGCAACAAGCAGACAAAGATAGGAAACAAGCAGATGAAGATATGACAATTTATATAAAACAAATGTCTCAACTAGCTGAAGAGGTAGCGATGCTCAGTGGTGAGTTAACTAAAGGAAAGCTTCCTAACACGGTGACTAATCCATCACATCAAGGATCGGGATCACACAATGCGAGGAATGAGCCATCAATCAGGTAAGTATTCTTTGTAGTGGAAAGGTTTTTGATAACAAGTTAGCACCTCCATCACCACCACCATTCGTGGAGGCGGTTTGGAGGATGTTGATGAAAGTGTTGAAAGTGACACCGAAACTTAACATATTTTATAAAAATCTAACATTGATAAAAAATTTGAAAAACCAGGTAACTCAAGTTTTGCAAAAAATGATGTCACCAAAACCAAGGGAATGGATGTGGAGAATAATACCATCCCTTATCCCTTGGACCTTCAAATACTCAGATTAATTATAGAAGTGGCAAGGTTGATATGACATTTGGGAATCGAAAATTAAGGTGAAATGTTTTACCAATGCTACTGACTCTCTAGTCAATGATGAATGCTATATGGCAGACATTGTTGATGGGTCTATCCCTCTCCTCGGGGAGGAAATCGTCACAGGGACATGTTTTATGGTTAACATGTTATATAAGGAGATGTACAAGGATCTAACTGAAGAAGTGATAAAAGTGGAAGTAATGGCAGCTGAAGAAGTAAGACCTTCATGGACACATCACGTGGAGATTCTACCTAAGAACATAGATTCTAAATTGAAGTTGTCATTGGAAGAAGCTCTGAAGGTTGAATTGCAAGACCTTCCCAGTCATTTGATGTATGCATTTTTAGGAAATAACCAAACACTTCCGGTTATCATAGCTTCTAACCTTCTCCACACAAGAGGAGGAATTACTCAAGGTATTGGTTACACAAAAAGAAACAATCAGGTGGACCATAGCGGACTTGAAAGGGATAAGTCCCTCCTTTGTCATGCCCAAGATCATCAATCGGAGGCAAAACCTGCTCACGGTGCACAAAGGCAGCTTAATCCAAACATGAGAGAGGTAGTTAAAAAGAGGTTTTGAAATGGTTTGACACATGTATCATCTATCCAATCGCAGATAGTCAGTGGGTAAGTCCAACTCAAACGGTGCCCAATAAAGCAGGCATTCAAAAGTAACAATAGGTGAATATGGTTAACAGCTTGCCACCCGCCGGTAACCGGGTGGCGAGTATGCATTAATTATAGAAAGCTCAACACATCTACTTCCAAAGACTATTTCCCCTTCGTTTTATTGATCAGATAATTGAGAAGTTATCAAGTTAGAAATTTTACTATTTTCTTGATGGGTGGTATTTGGGTTATAATCAGATTGCCATCCATCTCGATAACCAACATATAACTATGTTTACATGCCCATACGGTATTTTTGCATTTAGGCGAATGCCTTTTGGGTTATGTAACTCCCCCGCCACTTTTCAAAGGTGCATGATGAGTATTTTTTCCAATATTGTAGGGGAGTCATTGGAAATATTTATGGATGATTTCTCTATTTTTTGTCAATCCTTTGACACTTGCTTGGAATAATTGACTAGAGTGTTAAAACAATGTACCGAAACTCATTTGGTTCTCAGTTGGGAAATGAGCCAATTTATTACAGGAAGGGATTGTACTTGGGCATGTGATTACTGAACGTGGGATGGAGGTACATAAAGCTAAACTTAGTGTGATTTCAACTCTACCCCTCCCACAAACATAAAGGGGATCCGTTCATCTCTGGTTCATGTCGGGTTTTACCATAGGTTTATTGAAGGTTTTAGTGCAATTTCAAAACCTTTATTCAACTTAATTTTAAATGAAATTGTGCTTGTTTTTTATGAAAAATGTCTTAAATCTTTCAACACGTTGAAACAATGTCTAGTGGAAGCCCCAATTTTAAAACCACCGGATTGGTCACTACCTTCTGAGATTATGTGTGATGCAAGTGACTATGCGGTAGGCGCTATTTTGGGTCAACGGGTAGATAAGAAACATGTTGCTATTTACTATGCTAGTAAAACTCTATTTGATGCCCAATTGAATTACACAACCATTGAAAAAGAACTACTTTCTATTATTTATGTCCTTGATAAGTTTTGTTCATATATCTGGATTAGTAAAGTAATTATTTATGCAAAAGAAGGATGCGAAGCCGAGGCTAATATGATGGATACTGCTTCTTCAAGAATTTGATCTTGAGATAAGAGAAAAGAAAGGTTGTGATAATGTGGTAGAGGACCACTTTTCAAGATTAGCAACAGTTTCGGATGAGCCAAATGAGGACATTAATGAGACATTTCCTGATGAACAACTTTTTAATGTCTCCACTACTTTATCTTGGTATGCTAACATTGTTAATTATTTGGTTACAAGAGTGTTACCAGAGCACTGACCTACAAAAAGGGATACGCTAAAAACTGTGTCAAGTTCCAACAATAAGGGAGTATATAAAAAAGATATGAGATGATGAAACCTATCTTTTTCGTAGACATCTTTGATGTTTGGGGAAAAGTTTCAATGTGCCTATTCCCAGTTTCATATGGCAACTTATACATCTTAGTAGCGTTCGACTACATATCCAACTGGATTGAGGCGATTGCCACCAAGACTAAAGATCATACTATTGTTTGAAATTTTGTCCAAACTCACATTTTCACATGTTTTGGTGTACACCGTGTCATCATAACTGACGGGGGTCGTATTTTAAAAACTTTGAGTTTGGAATGTTATTAACATGGTATGGCGTAAACCATCGGATTGCTACTCCATATCATCTAGAAACAAGTGGACAGGTTGAGGTTTCTAAGAGCCGACCGTAAGGATTGGTCATTGCGGTTGAATGATGTTTTTTGGGCTTATCAAAATGCTTTCAAAATGCCTATTGGAACCACACCCTACCGATTGATTTATAGGAAGGGATATCATTTACCAATTGATATTACACATCAAGCTTTATGGGCTATTAAGATTGTTAACATAGATTATGATGATGCGAATAAAGCTAGGAAATTGCAATTGACTGAGCTTAAGGAGTTACAAGACGAGGTGTTCGAATGTGCAGAGACGTGTTAGAACAATATGAAAGCGGTACATGATGCTAAGCTACGAAGGAAAACCTTTGAAGTTGGCCAAAAGGTTTCGTTATACAATTCACAATTAAGGCTCTTCCCCAGGTTGTTGAAAAGAAAATGGGTCTGTCTGTTTGTTATCACAAGAGTCGGAAGATTTGGCGAAATCAAGATTGAAGATCCAAAGAAGAAAGTGAAGCAAGTGGTGAATGGGCATAGACTAAAGCCCTACTGAAGCACGGGAGTTGAACAATAAAGATGTGGGAGTGGTTAATTTCATGACGGCTTCACCAACATACGATCCGTAAGCGCGTAACAAGTAAAGTTGGGCAGAGGACTATAAATTTACCGCTTCCGGGAGGCAACCCGAGGAAATTAGGGGCGTTTCTACTATAAACTTCGCGAGTGTTTACTCGTACCTCGAACTATCAAGGATTCCCTTTTTGTATACGTGATTTTCGTTACGTTTTTTTTATTTGATGTTTTCTACTTTTCATAGCTTTTTGTAGCTCGAACGAAGTGTGGAGACGTGTCAAGTTTATCCTAAGTATGTAATACTATACGCGAAAAATTAAATCAGGGGGGAGGCGTTGAAGAATCTCGCACTATACGTGAAAAATTAAGAAGAAAATCGAATATTTTTGGGTTCTGGGCGTTTGGAACTCTCATGGGTGTTTGAATGGCATCAAACACTCTGGGAACAGTTGAAAACATTGGAACTTTTCGAAAAAATATTTGTGTGGGTGTTTAGAACTCCATTTTCAGCGTTTGGATTTCCAGTGCTAAATCTAGTTGTGATTTTTAGTCATTTTGTGGGTCTCAAACGCAATTTTTTTTCACATAAACTAGTCATGGGGAGGATCTAAACATCACTTTTCACCAGATTTTCATCTCTCACTACTTTTTCCTCCCATTCCTCTCAAGAACACCAAACCCTAGTTTCTCAACTCACTGAAATCTCCACCGAATCGTTTGAATGTTATATCAAACCTGAGTATTTTTTTTTAGAGGAACACAAACTTTTGTTAAGTTTTTCGAAAATGGCCTCGTTTTAGACATATTGATTCCGAAAATTTCAAACTTTTTGGGGGTTTGTGAAGTTTTTGTTCAATCTTGCAACTTTCTTGGCTTAGCACTTCTATTCCACTATGAAGGTATGTAGTTTACTGTTTTTTGGTAAGCTTTGGTTAGACATTAAAGTTGACTTTTTGTGGTCAAAATATATTCATTGTTCTGGAATTCGTAAGATTTATCTTGATTAAAACATAGTAGTTATTTTGGCATGATGTAATCTTACTTAGATGGAATTGGTACCTAATAGGTTTAAGTTTGTTTTCAAGTGATTAGGGATGATTGTGTCATGACTTTACAACTATGATGCTTTGACTAAGAATAGATTATGATA
Organism: Deinandra increscens subsp. villosa; assembly: GCA_039602395.1. Lineage (NCBI taxonomy): Eukaryota > Viridiplantae > Streptophyta > Magnoliopsida > Asterales > Asteraceae > Deinandra > Deinandra increscens. The sequence continues at coordinate 44,226,448 of JBCNJP010000023.1, forward strand.
TGGCATTATAATTGATTATATAGTAATTGGATTGTTTATTATTGTGGAAAATGCAAAGGGAGAAAAGAACCTTGAAGGGTAAAGGAAAAAACATTAGAGAATCCTTAAATAGACTAGTGTCAAAGAAAACAGGAAGATCCAAAAAGGAAAGGGCTACAAATGTCGAGCCTGAAATGGGGGAAGAATATGTGTTGATGGAAGAAGAGTATGAAGCAGAGGTGGAGAAAGAGTGGGATGATAATACCCAGCATTAGGATGGAAGTGGTGTGCAAGCGGTGAGTAAAAATTTATCGTTATTTTATGACACCTTTTAGCAGTTAAGCTTTGAAATTTATATACACGATTTACTTAAACTACTACTATTTCACCACGTTTACGGGCAAGTGCACCCATCATGGGCAGTATAGGAGTGATAAGTTGAATCGGGATCATTCAATGACACAAAGGAAAAGGAGGGCTCTTGGTACTTCACCATTGATGACGTCTAACCTGGTCAATCTTCAAGTGAAGATGTTATTAAAATATGTAAAATAATTTTAACTAAAAATAACTACCCAATGTACCATATTCACCGATCACAAGAGCCTCCAACATATTTTCAATCAGAAGGAATTGAATATGAGACAACGCCGATGGGTGGAACTGCTAAATGACTACGAATGCGAGATTCGTTATCATCCAGGCAAGGCTAACGTTGTAGCCGATGCCTTAAGCAGGAAAGAGCATGCCAAACCTCGCCGCGTCCGAGCATTAGGCATGACCATCCACTCAAACCTTAATTCTCAAGTGCGCGACGCACAAATTGAAGCCCTCAAAACGGAAAACCTAACTGAAGAAGGTTTACGTGGAATGGAGAAGCAACTGGAGGAGAAACCTGATGGAACCAAGGTCTTCATGGATAGGCTATGGGTACCTGTCTATGGAGGACTAAGACAATTGATTTTCGATGAAGCCCACAAATCGAGATATTCCATTCATCCCGGATCAGACAAGATGTATCACGGACTGAAAAAGCAATTTTGGTGGCCTAACATGAAAGCCGAGATAGCCATCTATGTCGGCAAATGCTTGACATGTTCGAAGGTCAAAGCCGAATACCAGAAGCCCTCTGGATTGTTGACTCAACCGGTAATCCCAGAATGGAAATGGGAAGAGATATCAATGGATTTTATCACAAAATTGCCTAAATCCAGATCTGGATATGACGCTATCTGGGTGATAGTCGATCGATTGACGAAGTCAGCACACTTCTTACCGGTCAATGAGAAGGATAAGATGGATAAGCGAGCCAAACTTTACATAAAGGAAGTCGTCTCGCGCCACGGTGTGCCCAAATCCATCATATCCGACCGAGACAGTCGATTCACCGCACACTTCTGGAAATCTCTACAGAAAGCTTTGGGTACTCGACTCGATATGAGTACTGCCTACCATCCACAGACAGATGGCCAAAGTGAGAGAACAATCCAAACGCTTGAGGATATGCTAAGAGCATGTGTGATAGATTTCGGACCCAAGTGGGACGAGCACCTCCCTCTTACCGAATTCTCGTATAACAACAGTTATCACACCAGCATCCAAGCCGCCCCTTTTGAAGCACTTTATGGGAGAAAATGCAGATCTCCACTCTGCTGGAATGAGATTGGCGACAGTCAGTTGACTGGACCCGAGCTAATCTTTGAAACGACCGAATTGATCTTCCGAATCCGAGATCGTCTGAAAGCTGCCAGGGATAGACAAAAGAGCTACGCCGACAACCGACGCAAACCCTTGTCCTTCAAAAAGGGTGATCGCGTCATGCTAAAGGTGTCACCTTGGAAAGGTGTCATCCGGTTCGGAAAACGAGGAAAACTCAACCCTCGTTACATTGGTCCCTTTGAAATCACCGAAACCATCGGACCAGTAGCTTACCGTTTGAACCTGCCCACCGAGCTAAGCAGCGTTCACAATGTCTTTCATGTCTGTAATCTTAAGAAATGCTTATCTGATGAAACACTCATCGTTCCTCTTGATGAGATTCAAGTGGACGAAACCTTACACTTCATTGAGGAACCCGTGGAGATACTTGACCGGGAAATCAAAAAGCTGAAGCATAGTCGTATTCCCATAGTCAAGGTACGATGGAACTCTAGACGAGGACCGGAGTACACATGGGAACGCGAGGACCAAATGCGCCGAAAGTATCCACGCCTGTTTGAGAATGTCGCATCCACCAGTAACCAAAACTGAATTTCGGGACGAAATTCTTCTAACTGGGGGAGAATGTGACAACCGGACCAAAAATCAGGTCAACTCTCTCTCCGTTGACTTTTGTTGACTTCTACCTTCGTTATAATTACGTGATTTACCGCTTTAAACTGCATGATTAACTGTGACTAATTAAACGATTAACTGTTATGAAATTCGCATTAAAAAGCTGTGAATCATGAGTAAATCTTTCGACTCGGAAACCCGACCCGCGGACCGTATCGAACTGGGCCGAACCGGCCCAATCTCTCTTTCCTTTCTCTTACACGGCCCGACCGAGAACCCGGCCCGACCCGTTCGCGGCCCAAACCGACTGGGCTTCGGCCCAGCCCCCTCCCTTTCTCCTTGGGCTCGACCCGCATCCACCAACCAAAATCGAATGGGCTTCGGCCCATTCTCCCTTTCCATCCCGATTTGGGCTTAGGCCCAAATAAAAACAAATTAATAAATTTGTTTGAAGCCCACATGTTTAACAAGTTTTATAAAAACTTAATCAAATCTTTAACCACTAATATTTTATAAAACTTGGACCTACAATGTTTATAAAATTGAAAATTACCATTCATTGGGATTAAATATACTTAGACTATATTTTAAAAAGTTGTAATTTTTATAAACTCCCAACACCTCCATATTTTATAAAAGCTCCTAGATTTTTATAAAACTTATAAAACTAATCACCTCCTCTTGAGATTAGTTGGGATTAATGTAAGCTTGACAACACACTAATACACAATGGGTATTAAATCCACCTTTTTAGTATAAGTAGGAGACAAGTCTCCTACTTGCTCCCTTGCACCACAACACCACAAACACCTCACTCTCCTCCCTCTCTCCCTTGTTTCGGCAGCCCCACCACCGAGAACCCCCAGCCCCGCCGTCGGACCACCACTCCGGCCACCGTCCGCCGCCACAGCCCCGCCGCCGGACCGCCGCACGCCACCACCAAACACCACCAATTTTCTCCTTCTTGTCTTGTGAGTCTTCTAACTCACATTTCCATCTCTTTTTCACCCCTTGGAACCCTTCAAGTCTTGACAACAATCAACCAAAATGATCAAAGAATGCTTGTGTTTGTTCATCAACTAACAAAAACTCTCTTTCTTAACCTCCTTCTTCCAAGATCAAACACTTGTTGGTGCATCTAGATGCTTAAAGTTAACCAACTAGTGTGGTGAAACACATTTGCAAAATCATAAGAAAGTAGCAAGTGTGCACCATGATCTTGTTAATGAAACCTTGGTTTCATAAGTTAGTTGTTTGAACCAACCTCCAAGCCTCTTCATATAAAATGTTAACTAACAAATCTATACATGTTTATATTTCCCTGTCCTAACACAAATGTGTTAGTGATTGTTATTTATATTTCCTTGTCCTAACACAAATGTGTTAGTGATTGTTATTTATATTTCCTTGTCCTAACACAAAAGTGTTAGTGATTGTCATTTAGTTTTCTTGTCCTAACACTAGATGTTAGTGATTGCATTTCTATTTAATCTTTTGTCCTAACACAAAGTGTTAGTAGATATGATCTATTGATTGTGTTATAAAAATGCTAGAAAAATGAAATGATATATGGACTTATTTAAATCAAAGGAATTAAATAATTGTTACATATGTAACCTTAAACATGTTAAAAACAAAAGAATATATTTCTTAAAAATAGCCATGTTACACATGATTAAATGATTGGACAAAAGGAATATATTAAATTCTTGCTAGATTTAGTGAGAATAATATTTATGTCAAATGATTAATTTGACATAAATACTTGGATTTATTACAAGTTTTAACCTTTCTTAAAAACTTGCTAGAAATGGATATTTTTTTTTATAAAAAGGTCACATTTGAAAATAAATATTTTTATAAAAGATTTTTATAAAAATAAACCAAGACAAATCGTTGATTTAAAATATTTACAAGGACTTTTAATGCTACTTTGATGAACACAAAGTAACCAAAAAGAATGAACCAACGGTCGTTGGAGATTTAAATAAAAGTCAAGTTTTATAAATCCAACGTTATAAATCCAAGCGTCGCCAAAAATATTTTTTTTTATCAACGTTTTCTATTTAATATTTCATGAACTTGAAATATGGATTTACCTATGGAAATGATTAAATGTTAAAAAAAAACTTCAAATGTTTTTCCTTAAAGATTTATGTTTTATAAATAAAACAAACGTTAATAATTATTTTGACAAATAATTATTTGCAAAGGACTTAAACCTTGTTTTATTCACCAAATAATTGTTAATCATAATTATTTAAAATAATTATAACTTGCAAGATTAACAAACCAATTATATAATTATTTACTTAAAATAATTATACAAACTTGTGAGGATAATAATAAACATTATTATACCTTTAAACTCAATGTTCAAAACTTGGTTGAATTGTTAAAAATGATTATTCTTAAATTATATTTATTTAACATAAATATAAATCATCACCGAACGTATTTGTTTAATAAATACAAGTTAACAAGTTTTCAAACGGATTAAAACGTCAAGACTTGACCGGTATCACTTGGGTGACTTATGTTACTCATTTGATCATGACCTTATGCAAGACCTTATTTATTTAATTAGGCTTTTACTTGCTACCTGCTGCTACCGCTTCACGGTTGCTCATTTCATACCTGCTGATTCAGTGAGTTTCACGGCCCCTTTTCCTTTTTAACTGTTTTATACTTGGGGGAGAAATCATGAAAACTGATTAAATGCTTTTTACTTAATATTATGGTTTACTTGTTAGCCGTATGACTACTTGTTCTCTTACTGATTGCCCAACTTGGTACATTATCGTTATAAACGTTTGTACAACCGAAATCCCATCATTAATTGATTTCAATTAGTTCTGTACGAAACGATAGCTAGTGAATAGATCTATTTGGGTTGACAACCCTACCCTAACTGGTAGCTCCAGTTCTGACTCCGGATTGTCTTGGGGTACACGTCAGTTATTCTGCACTGTTTAACATCTCTGGGCAAGAGATGCCGGGTGGGTAAACCGTTAGTATTTGAAATCAAAGTTCAGGTGAGATCATACAACCACAACAATAAACCCTGATAATATTTAAGTATACCGAAACTGTTTTACAATTGTTTTACAACTGTTTAACCATCGAGTCCTAAACCTGTGAACCTCACCAACTTTATGTTGACCCGTTTTATATTCATGATTTCTTAGGTAATTGACAAGACTTTCTGAAGACATGCAAATGGGGCTTACAAATGCTATCGGACCTGTTCTTGGAGTCATAGTCCCAACTATCCCATTTAACCGTTTCATGCTTTTAATAATTATTTAAGACTTATGTTTTCAAAATGTAAGACGTTAATGTTTCCACTATCTTTCCGCTGCAATGAAATGAATTAATGTTTTATGAAGTTTTTAAATTATTAGAAGTTGTTCTATGTATCTTCGACTATGATTCCATTCTGGCTCACACCCGAAACCGTTGACCGGGGTGTGACAGATAACTTTATTAATCATAATCCTATGGTTTTATCAACTTAAAATATATTCCAAAACTATATATATATATATATAGGGGAGGATCATTTGAGAACCAAATGGTTTTGAGAACTTTTAAGAACCATTCTCAGCCACAAATTATATATAAGGAAATCCCCCCATGAATTTGAATGCTTCCCCCCTGAAATTAGTGGTTCAAAATGGTTCTTAAAAGTTCTCAAAAGAAAAAGTTCTCATTTGAACCTAACCCTATATATATATATATATATATATATATATATATATATATATATATATATAGGGTTAGGTTCAAATGAGAACTTTTTATTTTGAGAACTTTTGAGAACTAAATCTCAACCACAAATTTCAGGGGGGACCACTACAATTCATGGGAGGGGGGATACATGTAATAATAAACATGTGGCTCAGATTAGTTCTTTTTAGTTCTCAAATCAAATTGGTTCTCAAATGATCCTCTCCCTATATATATATATATATATATATATAGGGTTAGGTTCAAATGAGAACTTTTTCTTTTGAGAACTTTTGAGAACCAATTTGGGCCACTAATTTTCAAAGGGGGAGCATTCAAATTCATGGGGGGGGGGGGGGGTTTCCATATATATAAACTAGTGGCTAAGATTAGTTCTTTTTAGTTCTCAAACCCAATTAGTTCTCAAATGATCCTCTCCCTATATATATATATATATATAGGGAGAGGAGATCATTTGAGAACCAATTCGGTTTGAGAACTTTTGAGAACCATTCTCAGCCACAAGTTATATATATGGAAATTCCCCCCATGAATTTGAATGCTTCTCCCCTGAAAATTAGTGGCTCATAATGGTTCTCAAAAGTTCTCAAAGAAAAAAGTTCTCATTTATATATATATATATATATATATATATATATATATATATATATAGGGTTAGGTTCAAATGAGAACTTTTTATTTTGAGAACTTTTGAGAACTAAATCTCAACCACAAATTTCAGGGGGGGGGGGGCACTACAATTCATGGGAGGGTGGATACATGTAATAAACATGTGGCTCAAATTAGTTGTTTTTAGTTCTCAAATCAAATTGGTTCTCAAATGATCCTCTCCATATATATATATATATATATATATATATATATATATATATATATATATATAGGGTTAGGTTCAAATGAGAACTTTTTGTTTTGAGAACTTTTGAGAACTAAATCTCAACCACAAATTTCAGGGGGGACCACTACAATTCATGGGAGGGGGGATACATGTAAATAAACTAGTGGCTCAAATTAGTTCTTTTTAGTTCTCAAATCAAATTGGTTCTCAAATGATCCTCTCCCTATATATATATATATATATATATATATATATATATATATATATATATATATATAGGGTTAGGTTCAAATGAGAACTTTTTGTTTTGATAACTTTTGAGAACTAAATCTCAACCACACATTTCAGGGGGGACCACTACAATTCATGGGAGAGGGGATACATGTAAATAAACTTGTGGCTCAAATTAGTTCTTTTTAGTTCTCAAATCAAATTGGTTCTCAAATGATCCTCTCCCTATATATATATATATATATATATATATATATATATATATATATATATATATATATTGTGACATCCGAGAATTTCAAGGTTTACTTCCGTTAGACATTTCCGTTAGTTACGTTATAAGTGTTAACTTAGTAACTAATACTTAACTAGGCCGAATACGCCCACGTCCTTTGGTTGATCACCGAACCCGCCCATATGTGCTGTGTATTCATTATGGTTGTCATTACGTGCAATATGATTCAAAATGCATGATCTAACATTATGAATAGCATGACGAATTGTAAATCCTTGATTATGTGAAAATTTGCCTGAGTTGTGCAGCCAGCGAAACTACCGGGCGAAACTGTATTGTCGCCCGGTAGCCAGCTAAACCAAATCAGTTAAATGTGACCAGAGCTAGTTTCGCTTGGCCAGCGAAACTGCCAGCGAAACTAGCCCCTGATATAAATAATCTTAATAAACCCTAGTTCTCCTATTTGCCTCATTTACACCACAAACACACACATTCTTCTCTGGAAATCTGGTCAGCCGAAAACCATCAAGAGAAACCAAGATCTCAGCCCAAGACAACATCCATTCGATTCCCTGATCGAATCGTGAGTCTCAAAACCTTTCCTTTATGCCATTTTCTATGCTTTTCTATGTGTTTCTTCATAAAGCATGCCTAGATCTCTGTGTTATTGTTAGATCTTCTGATATGTTGCTTAGGATTGCTAGATCTACCATAAAGTTGATAACTTTACGTGTGAAATCCATCCATGATAAAGATTTATGCTATTTTAGCCATTTTAGGGTTTTATATGTATTTTGGGTGATTTGATGACAAAATGCATGTTTAAGGTGTTAAAGCTTACTAATTTATGTTGGTAAATGCCTATGTATGCTAAACAATGAATTGCATGTAAAATGGAAGCTGTTAGGTTGATTTTTAGGCTGATCCGTATGTTTTTCGCGACCAGCGAAACTGTGGTGTTCTCTGGGCGAAACTGTCCAGCGAAACTATGCATATCTTCATCCAGGGACACTATGCAGCGAAACTGCAGTGTCGCCGGGTAAACCAACCAGACCAGCTCGAGCGAATCTATCGAGCGAAATTCCCTGAACGAAAGTTCAAACCAGTTTCGGGCGAAACTAGGCTAGCGAAACTGTGTCAACAGTTTCGAGCGAAACTAGCCTAGCGAAACTGTGTCATCGGGTGTTGCCTAGCGAAAGTGCTGCCCGTGCACACAGCGAAACTGACTAGCGAAACTGCTAGCGAAACTGAGACCAAAATCCAAACTTGTGCAAATTGCTTGAATGTTATGCCATGACTTACATGATTATGCCATGATGATACATGCTATGATTTCTGTAATATGTGAACCCTTATTGATGATCAACCATCGGTGTCGTGTGTCTGTATGTCGAGTCATAGTTCCAACGTGCTATGTTATGGGCCATAGTGACGTTAAGTAAAGATTAGACACAAAACTAATACTTAAGACCTAAACGTGTTCATAGGTCTTCATTAAGCATACTTGGAATATTAGCAAGTGTAGCAGTGCAACCAAAGGTGAGTGTCACTAACCCAGTTACCGTGAACCCGTTTGGATCACACCGATCAACTAAGAGTAAAACAATGCTGACAAACTCGAGAGTGCGAGGCACCTCCCTGATGAACGTGAAAACTCGGAGTGCTCGGCACCCATTGGATGAACTTGAAGTGTTTTATGGGAAACACTTGTGAAACTTAACAAACTATTTCTGAAACGAAAACCGTTTTAATATGGCTAGCGTAGGTTAAAGTCTAAACCACATGATATCACATGATTTCTAAGGATGCCTTGAAAACTTAAAAGTCCTCAACTAAATTGTACCATTAATTGTAAAGCGAGGGGATGTTGGGTAGATCTACTGGAGTTTGACAAACTCCGCCCCGTGGCACGGGGAGTGCACGGAGGTACAATATCAGCCTATCTGATCGTGATCCCGAGAGGACACGGGGGAGGCAAATCCGCGATGACGTAGGTCCGCAGTACTAGATGGCACGGCCACTACAATAAATTATAGTCAGCTTTGGTGCAAACCTCCTTAGTGCATGGAACAACGGATTAGCTACCCGCGATATCGGTTGAGCACTTTAACTATACAAAACTAGTACATACCCGATAACGTAGGTTACGGACAACACTTTTACTAAACCACGATACTATGATTCTGATTAACACAAGCATTGCTTTTCACAAATAAAATGTACATAAGGATACGTTCATACGATTATGATTATTAGACCGGGCCGCTGCGTGACAAGCCCACTGTGAACTCACCAACCGTTAGGTTGACACTTGCGTGGTTTAAACTTTTGCAGATCGCTAAGGAGTATCCGCTGGAGGTTGGCATGGCACGAGAAGATGTTTATCTTTGTTTAAACTAAACTTGGGAATTTTAAAACAATGTTTATGTAAAGCACGTGGTAGTGCTAAAGATAATGTTTTCCGCTGCGTACTGATAAACTGTTTTCATTATTATTATTATTATTTGGACTTTACTCTGATTCGTTTAGTATTTGTAACTAATGGTTGTGGTCCTGGTTTGCTCGCACCCCTTAACGGTATAAACTCCGTTAGTGGTTAATTTGGGGGTGTGACAGATTGGTATCAGAGCCATAAGTTGCAGAGAACTGGAATCAATTTTGAAAACGATTTGGAAACTGCAACTTGAAACCTTAGTTACAAACGAACAAACAAATTCCCAAAACCAAAATTTTTTACGTGCCAACCTGGGATACTTGCTCTGCTGTGTAAGTAAAAGCTTAGTACGTATGTATATATATATATATATATATATATATATATATATATATATATATATATAAATATATATATAGACCGTGTCTAGGAAGTCTAACGGAAAACCTTAGGAAAATTTTCACACACGAATACGAAACGCGAACGCTAATGCGCGCACTATGCTGGGGGAAAGCGACAACGAAACGATGCTACGCGTTACGTCCTGATTTCTACTGCGATGACTACGCCGACGGTGACTTTTATGGGAAAGCCGACTTTCGACGATAGCTACCTACGACTTACGACGTTCTCCGACGACGCCTCCATTATGCACAAAATTTTCTGGACTAATAGTGGGATACTAGGAAAATGTTATCATGCATATTATGGGATATGTATAAAGTATAAATGTGACTGAACACTAGCTACTTTAACTATTCAGCAAGATGTCTGGAAGAGGAAACGGAAGAGGCAACATAAACATGACGCCTGCACAGCTGCAAGCAATGATTACTGAACACGTGCAAGCCGCGGTGGCAGCCGTCCAAGCTGCATATGCCGCACAGGGTAACTATTATGCCGGTTAAGGCACAAAGCGATTATATTTTGACCTGTTTAATTTTAAAACCCGAACTATTTATGCATCAGGAAACCACCACCACTGCACGTTCAAGTCCTTCATGGACTGCAAGCCGATGACATTTTCCGGCGAAGAAGGGGCTGTAGGACTCCTCAGGTGGATTGAGAAGTCTGAAAAGGTTTTCTCCATGTGTAATTGCCCGGCTGAAAGCAAGGTGAAGTTTGCTACTGGTACCTTTGAAGGAGCTGCACTCTCCTGGTGGAACGCTGAAATTCAGATGATTGGGCTAGACGCGGCTAATAACATGCAGTGGGCAGCATTTAAGGATCTGATTATGGATGAGTACTGCCCTCGTGACCAAGTGAAGAAGCTAGAAGGCGAATTCTTGAATCTGAAAATGATTGGGTCTGAAGTCGAACAGTACACTGCACGATATCATGAGTACGAGGTCTTGTGCCCCACAATGGTCGATGCTGAATTCAAACGCATTGAGCGTTATCTGGAAGGCCTCGCGCCTCCAATCAAGAGTTTGGTGACCTGGATCTGACATGTCATCAAAGTCACTACCTCCATCTAGCATATTGCTATATGGACAATCCCATGAATGTACCTCTTCATCTAGCATATTGCTATATAACCGATGTCAAGTGCTTTAGCAAATGGTATGAATGTGAGCTGGAGTCTGGAGGAGGAAAAAAACTCTTATTATAGTAGTTGCTAAATACAAACACTTTTATAATTTTACAGAAAAGTATAAGAACTACATGTAAGATCAGATCACCTACTGCCTTTACAATATTTATTTAATTTGTTTGAAAGGCTGCATTAACCATCCTCAACTGTTTCATTGTGATCAGGCTTTCTGCAAGTCTGCAAGGATAAAAAACACCATCTGATCTTGTTAATTTTCTCCTCAATTTCCAAGCTCTTTAAATAGGCCAACTGAGCTCACAAGAACCAATGGAAGAATTAAAAACCATGATACATAATATTTGATACAAAATGAAGAAAACATGAATAAAAACGAACTCAGCGTTTTTGAGAAAATATGGAGAAGGTGAATACCTCTGAATCGTAACCTTGGGGTTCAGATTTATAGTAAAATTCAGGATGCTAACCCCTATATACAAATGTTAGTGAAAAATTTACAGATTTAAATTATAAAAGATTTGCCTCTGAATCGGCCATTCCACTTCTACGCCTCCACTGCCCATCCCAAGTTTGTCCCAAATCAAAGAAATTATGACAGTGAATTACATACAATCTGTTATATATTATCCATTCAGAAAACTACCACTAACTCATAGCTAAAACATATTATTTACCTAACATTACATTGCACCAAAGCTTATATTAAACACGAACACCCTTTCCTAAAACCCAAACCCCACTAATTAATTATTTTAAAGAAACTCTTTGTTTCTCAAATCTGGTATTGACCACAAACAGTCAAAAAACCATGATTATTGTTACTCAAATATGCTATTAAACACAATGTGGTAGTCAAATTCAGGGTAACCAAGAAACCTTGAAAACGTTTGGTGGGACCATACCAGAGACTGTTGTTTAAAAAATGAGCCCCCACTTTGAAATTTGCAAGTTGGAGCTGGATATATACAATCTTTTATGCATAAAGTACACTGTCAATTGCATCCTGATGCGGTTAAATTGCTACTACATTGCAAGGTTTCTGGTTGTGCACATTTGGAGAACCTAAACGATCGCCTAAACTTGGTTGTGCACAAAACCGGTTTCTGGGTCAAGCCTATCTTGCTTAAACCCTTTAAAATCGAGTAACAGAAAGTCAAAACCAGATCAGTGTTTAACCTGATTTAAAGGAAAACCGTACCTGGTTGGATCAAATCGGCTTCCAACCAGATTCAATGTTTATATGACTAATTGTTCACACAAACCGGTTTCAAACTTACAAATCAGAGAGCATCCAATGGTTTCAAACTTCTACCTGTAGAAAAAATAAAGACTTAAGAATATTCAAGAATGAAAGATTCAACTGAAATGAGTGGTAAAAAATAAATAAGTCATGTGCATAATCAATCCCTATTCATTTGTTCAAGCCAAATAAACATGAATTACTTGACACGATTTTACTTAAAGAATGTATCATTTTGCTACCTTTAGAAATGATGATGAATATTTGACATGATAAAAAGGATATTATCTTTTGATAAAAAACCGGTTTCATTCAGCATTGTTTCTTTTGACAATCTTAATGAGAGCTCATAGTGAATATGAATTTGAGATCAATACGTTAAAAATATGGCTTCAGTTTTCTCAAATACCGTTCAGCAATCATGGCTCCATTACCGTCTGCTTTCTTAAACAAACTGCAGCCCAAATAAAACCCTTAAACATCATTAAAACAGTCGTAAAAAAGCAATGAAACGAACCCAGTTCTATGGTATTTTTAATATATGCAGCCACATAAAAACACAAATGATATGGATCAAATTGTGACCATATAAGAACCCAATGAAAGAAGCCAAGAAAATTACACTTTTTTGCAACTTCTAGACATTCTTCCTTCTTTTTCGTGATAGTTGTTTCATTCTTCAAATGCTGCAAATTGAATTAAACAAAAATAATTAGTTAAAATGACAAAAAAGATCAAACTTTTAGGATTCAACTTCAAGGAAAAAAACTACAGAAATGACTTGGTAGACATAAATGTTCAAACCCATGAGCATCGCAAGACTCGACCAGTATGTCTCGAAAATCCAACATCAATAAGAACCTGCAAATTGAAGATATACAAATCATGTTCCTTACACGCCTTTTCAAAAGCCCTAATTTAACAAACCATGAAGCCTACACTTACTATCAAAGAATCAGAACACAATTGTTCTTGTAGTAAATTTATATCTGTTTATTTTTTTTTTGTGAACAATGAAAGCAAAATAAAAAAAAGAGAATTAACAACCATTTTTAACAAGAATTTTGGTGGTACCAATTAAGAAACTAAATGATCAACTACAGCAATCAGGAATTATATCAAATTTTTCTAAAATTATAACAAAACCCTAAGAAGACTCTACGCCAAAACAACAAAACCCAGAAAAATTGAATCTTTGACAAATAGACGTAAAAGGTATGGACAATAGAAAATCGACGAAACTTTACCTTCGGTATACGATTGCTTGATAAAACTGAGTTCTTCGATCTTCTTCTCCAAAACCCTAAACAGAATATAAGTTCGAACATCAAATACGCAGAAAAATTTGAACAAAAATAAGCAGAAAAGTTTGAACAAAACCCAGCTTAAGAATCAAAGAATCTTCAACAATCAAACGATAAAAGTATGAAAAAGTAAAAATCAACGAAACCTTACCTGTCCAATCGAGAGAGGCGGTGACGATTTGTGATGGATGAAAATTTGCGGCATCTTTGAAGAATCTAGAGAAACGACTAAGAAGATGAATGAGCTTGGTTGAATCCATGCGTTGAGAAAACCAGCTGTAGCCTTTTGTTTTAAAAGTAAAAAGCAGAGTACATAACATTACTTACAGAAACCCTAAATTGCGAATGGGAGAGAGCTGCACATGGATTCGTCGGATTGAAGCTTGACTTGTTTGTCGTCCATGGAGAGGACGGGGCTGCAACTGTTCGGCCATGGAGAATCCCGGTGAAGGAGGAAGACGGGTTTTGGAGGCTTGGTAGGAAGACGGAATGCAGCGATGAAGAAGGGGGAGAGAGAAGGAACTGGGAACATGTTTAGGGTTTGTGGGGAGTATCAATAAAGCATAAAGCATATATGCGTTCTCCCGATAAAGCAGATGTAAGTTTGAATTTCGAATTTGAAACCAGATTGAAATCTGTGGTCATGACCGCCAAAATCCTTTATGTTGAAGTGTCTTGTACATCATGCTATAAATCTGGTACCTCTTAAGAGATTCAATATTGTGCATAAAGTATTTGTACATTGTGCATTAAAACTTGATTTTTCAACCACTTGATTTTCTCTCTCATATATGTATAATAAGATAGTATAGATATATATATATATATATAGGGTTAGGTTCAAATGAGAACTTTCTATTTTGAGAACTTTTGAGAACTAATCTCAACCACAAATTTCAGGGGGCGACCACTACAATTAATGGGAGGGGGGGATACATGTAATAAACATGTGGCTCAAATTAGTTCTTTTTAGTTCTCAAATCAAATTGGTTCTCAAATGATCCTCTCCCTATATATATATATATATATATATATATATATATATATATATATATATATATATTGAGAACTAAATCTCAACCACACATTTCAGGGGGGGACCACTACAATTCATGGGAGAGGGGATACATGTAAATAAACTTGTGGCTCAAATTAGTTCTTTTTAGTTCTCAAATCAAATTGGTTCTCAAATGATCCTCTCCCTATATATATATATATATATATATATATATATATATATATATATAGGGTTAGGTTCAAATGAGAACTTTTTATTTTGAGAACTTTTAAGAACTAAATCTCAACCACAAATTTCAGGGGGGAACCACTACAATTCATGGGAGGGGGGATACATGTAAATAACTTGTGGCTCAAATTAGTTCTTTTTAGTTCTCAAATCAAATTGGTTCTCAAATGATCCTCCCCCTATATATATTTATATATATATATAGGGAGAGGATCATTTGAGAACCAATTGGGTTTGAGAACTAAAAAGAACTAATCTCAGCCACTAGTTTATATATATGGAAAACCCCCCCATGAATTATAGTGGTCCCCACCTGAAATTAGTGGCGGAGATTTAATTCTCAAAAGTTCTCAAAATAAAAAGTTCTCATTTGAACCTAACCCTATATATATATATATATATATATATATATATATATAGGGGGGTACCCGCGCGTTGCGGCGGCGACGGTTTATAGGGCGTTATCGTCATTTGTTCGCTTGTTATGGCGGCACGACGATTTACCTCGAGATATTCATTTTTTAGCACGATGCGGCGCGTTGCTGCACGGTTGAATTTGTATACTGAATGAAAGTCAAAAAGTTAAGTGATATAAAACGTAAAAGTTTAAACGTCTCGTGGTGAAAGTATAAAACTATAGAAGTATACTAAAAGCGAAAGTAGAAAAAGTTAAAAGTTTCGTGGCCAAAGTAGAAAACAAAAAAACTTAATACAAAAGAAAAATCTTTAAAAGTTAGAGGGTTAAAAAGTTAAAGAGTATAAAACGTAAAGGTCTAAAAGTTTCGTGATGAAGGTATAAAACTATAAAAATATAAGTCTAAAAGTCTCGTGGTGAAAGTATAAAACTATAAAAGTATACTAAAAACGAAAGTAAAAAAGTTAAAAGTTTCGTGGGTAAAGTAAAAGACAACAAAAACCTAAAACAAAAAAAAACTTTAAAAGTTAGAGGGTAAAAAAGTTAAGGGTATAAAACGTAAAAGTTTAAAAGTCTTGTAGTGAAAGTATAAAAATATACTAAAAACGAAAGTTAGAAAAGTTAAAAGTTTCGTGGCCAAAGTAGAAGACAGCAAAACCTAAAACAAAAAAACTTTAAAAGTTAGAGGGTAGAAAACGTAAGAGTATGAAACATATGTGAATAAACTATGAAAACCAAAAGTTTACTATTTTATTAAAAAAAATCGTAAAAGTTTAGGGTAAATGCATCAAAGCATCAAAACATAGTGTGAAGAGTGCAATTCTTATAGTCATAATTTTGTTGTTTTGTTGTGTTCTTTGTTTTGCATAATTTAGGATATACAAACTTACACTCAAACTAACAACCGAAACTAAATAAGCACAAAATAGAAATACAAGTTATAAACAAAAGCTTCCAAATATAAATATATCAAAATGAGCATGAAAGCTACGATTATAAATTATTTCTTCACACCATTCTCTACTCTGAAAATCATAATCTACAACAGTCGCAATTTTAATATCCAAGATCAAAGCAACACCAATGATCGGTAACCTAACACAAATTCAAATATAACTATACAATTGTATTTATGTGTGTAGTAGACTAACTCACCTTTAGACCTGTTTGACCAAAAGTAGCATTTGCAAGGATTGTAAAATCACACACCATATACAACGCATGCCATCACCAATAGCATAGCATTCAACCTTGTTAGAAATGAAGAATTTTTTATGTAACATAAATGTGAACATATAATTTAAAAGTAACCAAAATCAACACACATGTGAACATATCAGCAAGATTTAAAAGTAACCAAAATCAACACACAAAGTCATCACATGATATCATGATATATTTCACTTGTAATGCTTTTAGATTAGCACGTTTACTCAACTTCATTCCAAGATCTTTGCTCACACCTAAAAATGGCTAATAATAAACGATGTATTTAAATCTTGAATGGGAACAAACCATCAAATTTATTCTTTTCACTTCCATAATAAAATAAAATAGAGGTCCGTAATAAATACAAAATCATACCTAATCATGATTGATCTCTTCCAAAAGAAAAAAAATAAAACACAACTCATAATGAAACCTGATGTACATCCAAAGATATATACATTCAAAATGCTCATCAGTGGGGTAACTGTATACAAAATCTTATAGAGATTCAATAGACCAAAAGCCCTGCAAGAAAAATACAAGGGTTATTAAAAGTAACTGCAATTTCATATACTAAACCATAGTCTCATAACCAAAGTGTGAGTAAACTATGAAACCAATATATGCTTATTACAAATCAATGTACTTGAACCATCACGAAACAATTTTTTAATTAATATGACAGAAATCAAGAACCACATCTATTGTACTCTTAATACTAATAACAACTTTGGATACATAAAATATCACACCAAAACTAAATCTACATATATAATATCCAAGATGAGACACCAAAACTAATATCTCATATTCCAGTTGTGTCCACTTGAACGTATTTCTTAGATCCATCGGTCTAATTGTACATAATAAACAATAAAATTAGAAAATTTTGAAAAGTAACTGTATCAAATTAATATAATATTTTTCTTATAGTTTTAATTGACAATGTGGCCATGTATCCTAAAAGTCATTTCAAAGTTATATATTAAAATATACAGAACCAGATGTTTGTCTAAACCTCACATAGCTCTAGGGTTACTCAACTAACCAAGGGATTTTGTTAAGGATGTAATGTGAGATCAAATTGCTTTATTAGCACTGATGGTCTTTTTCATTATTTTCAAGTGATATTATAATATTCTGATATGCAAATGTGATAAAATGATAAAGCAGCTGGCTCAGTTTGACTAAAAAAAGTGATAAAGTGATATTATATGGACAGTTTGACTTAAAAAAGTCAACTTGGACAGTTTAATAGTTTGAATCAGTTTGACAGTTTGCATCAGTGCATCAGTTTGCATCAGCGCATCAGTTTGCATCAAAAAGGAAGAAAAATTACAATAGTCATGGTATCTAATCCACTCTTAAGCACTGTTACATTAACTTGAACCTCTAGGTTAAAGTTCATGTAGAAACAACCACAAAATTACAATTTCTTTTAAAAAATTAACACAGGTGAATTTAAAAAATTACATGATTGTTGCTCAATAATGCTATGGTCGATATTTGTTAACTAAATGCAACAGTAAATGGTGGGCTTTCCTTATCCTTTTTGTAGTGAAATGTTAAATTATAACAGGCATGAAATTAATGTCATCAAGCAACCCAAAAATTATGCTTATGTTTAACTAATACATCAAGCAACCCAAAAATTAATGTCATAATTTAACAACACAGATGATGAATAACCTAATAAGTTTAACTAAAACCACCAAATTTAGCAAACTTTCATGGGATGACCGTATAATTTCAAGAAAGTAATCAAGGGGCTTGCTTAAATATTTCGTGTAGGAAATTTAACCTGATGTTATATATTTAAATAACTTCTTTGTAGAAAAAAAATATACTACAAAGCAAACACTACCTAAAGAAAAGTTTGAACCTAAACGTCAAACAACATAATGAAATGAAAAGTATCTCCAAAGAAATGATTGCATACAACATAGCGGATCACAAATAGTCAATTCCACAGGCCACCCATCAAGAATATATCACTACATTATTTACCACAGATGACTCAAAAAATGAATTTATAAAATCATATAAAATATTCAACCAAAAAGAAATAACTAACCTGAGACGTAAGCAAGATGGATGCACAACGATGTCTTCTCAAGAGCTGCAAGTACACAACCATAAAAACGCATAAAAATGTGGTTGGCGTTAAAAATGTATCAAGATCTACAAAAATTTTGCATCTGAAAACTGATAGGTTTGACATCCACAGTCAACATGTAACACAGACACTTGATCGGTAAAAAAAGTACCTGCAACAAGACATCGTCTAGCTCACAGAAGCTACGTGAAGAACACAAAACATCAACAGCCATGGCTGATACACCATCAATCGAGTGAAATTACTCACAGATTAAGAGATTTACTTTCATGATGAACATGCCCTTGCTACGACGCTTGTCCTTAAGTCCATTCTGAAAAGATGGGTGAACCAGATATCAACAAAAGACTCCTACAGAAACCTGATCTACAAATCTACAAAGAAGAAATAAGAAAAAAAACAATAAATAATACTTGTACCTCAGAAGATAGCACTCCAAGTCTGTAGTCACACTAAAAAGAAATTACCAGCAAAACATGACCAAAAAACAATTCCAAAATCTGTTATCCCTTCATGTGGGTCAGCATTATAAAAACCAACCCATGTGACATCAAAATGATTGAGACATTTAAACCCTTGTGCAACCGCTTTAGACAAACACGAGGGCCCAACCTGACACAACATTGTTACACTTCTCTAACTAAATACGAATTTTTAAAACAATATTATAATAGACGACAAAAATAATCAGAATCCTCACCAGTTAAGCACAACAATCTTTGGCCTGAGCTTTTCAGCAAAGGTTTAAAATGCTTCTTCCCAATGTAGGCATAAGGTTTAAATGCTTCTTCCCAGTGTAGACATAAGTTTGGACCGCCCCTGGTTTGGAAAGCATTGTTGATGAAGTTACAGGTGTTCCAGGGGGTGTTTTTCCTGTCTCAATGGTTGTGATCTCAGGTTCGGAGATGGAATTTACAGCGAAGGCCAAAGTTGGTGGCCTTGAGTCTTTTTGGAGCTTCATGTGAAATATCATAACCTTGCCTCTTACTTGATGAATAGGCTCAGGGATGATGTTTCGTTCGGTACAGCCTATCCTTTTTTATTAAGTCAAGACATTCTTTTCCGGTGAGAGTTTTGACAACATAATCGAAGATCATGACTGGCACGTTGCTTGTGTTATCTGCAATCCTTGTCTGTAATTTGAACCTGTGTTTCATAACAAATCATATCCTTAGTTATGTTTTGGTTTGTATACATGTAGTAACATTAATTAAGTTGGATAATGCAGTGAGAGCTTTGAGGGTTAAAAAGGTGATTTGGATAATGCTTCAAACTCTATTTACATCAAGGTACTTGGTCAAAATTGGCTACTTTTTATTTTTGTTATGTCAAACTACATAAAAATGTATTTTTGTTGCTATTGTACGTACCTGGTTTCTCATACAACAGGTAACCGCTAACAGATTTTGATGCATCAAAGGTAATTTGTTGCTACTGTACGTACCTGATCCTCCCAAATGCTACCATTATCTAATCAGAATTTGATAATTTCCTTGAAATACCACAAATGTTGTTATCTTATCAGAAAATGGAGTATTTTGCAGGAAGCCTAAATCTGTGTAGGAAACCACTCAAGAAAAAACGCTTAGTTCCTTCATCACTTTCAAATCCATCTAATGTTTCTTTCAACAATCTAGAATAGTCGTAGTCAGACATCCAAAACACTTGACATGATTGAGCAAAAGTATAAATCTCTATATGGTACAACTATATAAAATTGACATACTTAGAGCAAAAAATATAAATCTCTATGACAGTTAAAATACAGATGAGAATCTAATAAACCACAGACGAACTTTGATTAATGGAATAAACCCTTAGAAACACCTGTGTACAAAACGAAACGGGGAAAACCGAAGAAGAAAGGAACAAACAGGGAAACCAAAGAAGAATGGAGCAAAGGAACAACGAATTAGTGTAAACCGAACAATCAATCAGAACAAATTGAAGAAAAACATACCAGAACTCTTGAAAGGTAAGCCACGACGAGCAATGGTTTCCAACTGCAGTTTACATCTTCAATTGAAAACCCTAATTTGGAGCAACGAAGAACAAAAACACAAGCATTAACGAAAAAGTGAAGATTATTGAAGAAACGCAAGCAACAACCTGAAGTTTGAAAAAACCCTAGACCGATTCTTGATCTTTGTTTCTTCGTTTCGTTGATGTGCATAGGTGAGTGAGGGGGAGGGAGAGAGAGAGAGAGAGAGAGAGAGAGAGATAACAAAGGGAGATGGGACCGAATTGAAGGAGTTTGAATTTTAAAATTTTGAGAAGAAAAGGACGTTGTCTGCTTTTGGTTCAGAAACACAGAGGTATGGTTTAGGGGTTAAAGCGTTTAAAGACGATGCTTTGAAGATGCTTTGCTGCTTTTCTGAAATCTATTCTCGAAATGGATCCCTGCAACTTTTGTGTATCGTGAATTTTCTGAATTAGGGCTTAAAGTGTGAGGTTAAATGGGGTAAAAGCACCGATCAAACCATATGCGTTTCCAATGTACGAATTTGACAGGTCTGCGTCCATATGTACGAATGAGCAGGCAGGCATGTGGTTAGAAAGGAACTGATTTGAACCGATGATGGTTTATTTGGAACTAACTATGCTATAGACTCTTGTACATGAAGCAACACATATTGTACCTCTTAATTTTCACTTGTACCTTATGCATAAATGATTGTAAATCTTAAATTTTCAACCACTTTGAAGAATATGTATAATAAGGTAGTAAAGATATATATATATATTATCAATTCACCATAACCGGAAGATATATCTTTATAAGGCTTTGTATCTTTGTTTGGTCTTATATTTATAAAACATTTTAGAGTTTTCATAATATTATGTTTTACATGTATATAAATGTTTGTATGTCCACTTTTTACTAAAAGCCATAGTATTATGTTACATAAAATTGTCATAATCTTTAATTATATATTTTGGTTATTATTATAATTTTAATAACAATGATACTTTCATATACAGTATTCGTTCCTCACATATTGATTAAACAATACTACTAAAACAATTACAAGATTTCGAATATGGTTATACCTTCCGGTCGGTACGCAGACTCGAATCTGGTTAACCGTAACGTGCTAAACTTTTCCGAATTCGACGAGTAAATAATCCATTCCAAGTAGAATTTCGCCACGAACAATAATCCATGCTCGGTTTCCAAATTTGACCTCGTTTGACCCTTCAAAAACGTTGACCAGAATTGACGGGGTTTGACCCGGTTGACTTTCTTTGACTTTCTTGACCCGACACCAAAAATAATGAATAAGTAGTCTATCCCGCAAGATTTTTCGTCACGAACAATACTGTAAGCTCGGTTTTCTGGTTTAACCGCGTTTGACCCTTCAAAATAGTTGACCAGATTTTTGACCCGAGTCGACTCAGTTGACTCGGTACCATCATTATCATAACTTCACCACACAACTCAGATCTGTACATGCATGAATAGATTGGAGGTTTTAGGATGATGATAAACTGAAAATCAAAAGAATGGTTGGCTAAAACCCTTACCGTCGCCGGAGAGAGAAGAGAAAGAGAAAGCAGTGGCGGCGCTGCCGCCTAGCGCGGCCGTTGCCGCTTCCCGACGCTGTTCGCGGCCTGGTCCGACCCTCCTGGGTCTCAGTTTGTACACGAGAGAGATAGGGGAAGCAATTTGGAGCGAATGGGGAGGTCACCACCGCGAATCCGTCACCCGCCGCCAGTGTTTGGCATAGCCCTAGCCGCCCACGGAAGACGGGGAGCAGCGCTGCTGCTGTTGCTCGCATCAGAGAGAGAGAGAGACGAATTAGGAGAGAGAGAGAGAGCAGCGAGATGTTTGATGGAGGTCGCCGCCGTCGGACCGCCGTTCGCCGCCGGTGATCGGCCGGATTCCGGTGGTCGGAAAAACGGGGGGAGAGCCCCTTTTGTGGCTGCAACTCTCGAACACACACACTTGTGTGTGTGTGGTATTTGGTTTAAGTGAAATAAAATGGGTTTAATAACCCTTTTATATATGGGATTTGAGTGGTTCACAACCAAACGATCAGTCATATACCGCGATAACTGAAACGTTAAATATTGAATGTCACGTAATTTGTCAAAATAAATCCCGAGTGACTGGAGTATTAAAAAAGCCTCGTAAATAGAATCGGAATACTTAAAACGTCAGATTAAATATAATCTGGTGAATATTTAGTAAAACACACGGTATAATGCGTGTATTTGACGCGAGTCCTGTCTAACTCCGTTTTACGAACCGAACGCATCTTCACGACTGTAATTCTGAGTAAACACTTGGAAAAATATGTATAACTTCATAGAGCCAGTAAAACTATCTCAGATAATTAAATGAGTCCTTTTCGGTTAATGTCGCGTAATAGTCCCTTTTACTGATTTCACCGTTTCTCACACTGATCCATATGGTTATCCTTTCTAACAGTCAGATCATCAATGATCAAGTATCTGGCAATACCAGATACGCTATTCTTGTCTCAGTGACCCCTCTGTCACTGTCGATGTCATACGCGCGTTAAGCGTCGTTTAGCGTTTCCATATATGCATTTCACTTATAATCGTCTGAACAAACTTTCTAACAAATGTTAACATCCTTGTTAATATATTTATTGTCATAACTCATCGAATCAACATATTTATGATAATGTCCGGTTATTCGGCACGTTAAACAATTAAACAACGTAATACGTCAGTTCCACTTGATCTCAGCTTTTTTCGATCTGTAACACTTTGGATCACATAATAAATGCATAAAATACTTTTAACAACTCACCCAAACATCGGGTATACATATTGGCCCTTTGATGGGCCTTACTTCTCTTATTGAGCCTAACGGGCCTAACTGGCTTACCAAGTCCAGTTTATTAATTGGAAAAATTTCCCCCAGATTTACCGGAAGTAACAAGGTGTTACATTCTCCCCTCCTTAAATGAATTTCGTCCCGAAATTCGCCCTACCTACCAGGACGGGGAGTATCCAAACGTTTGTGGATCACATCACACAAGATGTTCTCATAGGGACATCTATCTTACTAGTGCCACCACGTGGCCCATGATGTCTTCCAATAATATTACTACCCAGTGGACTTACATGCCGTTAGCGTGGACTTACTATCACTTGATACTTGACAGTTTGTACCGATAATTCATCATGTGGTATTGGCTATCACTCGGTCTTGATACGGCGTCCCGTATATCGTACTATAATTGCAACTAATTGCAATACGATTACCGTTCTAGTGATGATGCCACGAACGTCCGATATACCCTTAAGTGATTTCACTACCACACGGACTTAATCACCACTCTGTAGTGTTACCAGAAGGAATTTCTCTGACATCAAACCATAGGAACCATCTGTCACTTCCCGATCAGTATTCTTTTCCCATCACCCTCACTTGGTGAAACACGCGGAATTAATCAGCCTCACCTCCGTAGGTTTACTGATAATCTGACCTAGTAACTGATTCCTATAGTTGCGACAAGTCACAAATTTGACGAGTCATTCTCATTATCAGATTCTCCGAAGAGAAGTTGCAGGATTTCATGGGACCTAAATTAGGTCTAGCACATAAGTTGTGTTGCACAATCACACAACATAATACATGTAACGATTCAGCGTTAAGACTTTTCAAATGGTTTCGTACCATACGGACCGACATGCCAACTTCTCAGTATCCTGGTCACACCAAGCTACTCATAGCTTATTATTACAGTTCCATTCATGGAAACACAGAAGAGTCCTCTTAACTAAAAGTCAATCACATGGACTCACCGATTCGATCCGATCTATCAAAAGATCACCAGTTCCCAAGGATACTTAAAGCGCTTGTCAAAGGTCCTCATCATTATGATAATCATAATTTTCAGAGATAATCAGATATACAAATACTATAACCGCATGAGGTTTTCAGGATTCAACAAGTAGTCTATACTACTAATCAATTTCAATATGCTCACACTCATATACCACCACAGTTTCGGGTTAATCGGTTATCAAGATACTCAACTTTCTAAGTAAAGTGCATAATCTGACTTCACCATTAATGGCGACACAAGATGCCTTCCCCAAATTCGATCTTTCATTATAAGCAAACCAGTTACACTAGCCAAGGGCATCATACACCTCGCTAAATTAAACCATTATGGACGATCAATCATCCCCAGCCTGAAGGATCCAATCACAACAAGTCTTGCATCACAATTACACAACTTGACATCGAACATAAAAGCCTCGTACTTGGTTCCAAACGCACCAACTATCTTGCCAATTCCATAGCTTTTAAGGCTACAATAGCTATCTCTGTGTGTCCCTTTCTGAAGACACAACACCTTTGCTCACATGATTGATATACACGTACCGAACTTTACCCGTACATACCTATACAAGGTTTGGTTCACAAAGGACAATACGTCTTGCCCAGAATATCCAGTCACGACCACACGAAACCAGAAGAGATTATTGGGGTAACTAGTGGAACACAACATCACTTTACGTTAAACATCCCCTACTCTTAAATTATCACAAGCCCTAGTCGGATTGATTAGGCAATATAAGCGTATAAATCTAAATAAAGTTTCTGTCTCTCCCCTCCTTTGCGTTCAACAAAGGGTTAAAATATATATACATATCCAGGGTACGTGTCAAGTCTATCAATCTCACGAACTCATAAGTTCAATCTAGTCCACCTGGACATACGTATTGTTACCCTACACTCTTTAAAGTGTCGTGTCTAATCTCCTTTTGACATGTATCAATGGTTCAGGGTAACTATTCACATGGAGTATCACATTACTCCTAATCACCAGTCCATTTTCTCTAAGAGGCTTATGTTATAACTGTCAACACTAGCTCATACATTTCTACAATGGAATTCACAACCACTAAAGGTCTCTACATTTCATCTGTACATAGTCTAGGCCAATGTGTCTTTACTCTGAATGCAGGGTTCAATCCATTATAGGATATTCAAACCTTCCACGTATTCAACCACACACTTAGCTAAATGACCACATCTTCATAGCTATAATCAATCAAATTTCACATTAAGTGATTCCATCGATCTATCTTTAGATCGTGTTCATAAACATCACGTTAATACTTAATCACATCAATCTTGATGATGTATCCTTGCCATACTAGTGGTAATTCTCCCACCTTTACTTGGCATCTTAATCTATTTATTATATCTCAGACTTGGCATAAACGTGAGCATGCCAATCATCATAACCATGTGGTCTCCATGCCTAACTTTCACACTTTCTAACTCAGGTGCCATAAACCATTATGCCTAAGGTGTTTATATATAGGGCTTACCGCAGCTATCCCACCACACCTCGGACATAATGATAAATGCACCATTACCTAAAATGTGCACGTTCTCATACACAAGTTGTAACCTTTGGGTCGCTGACCTTCGGTAGCATGCAACATTACTCGCATATTTTAAACACATAGCTACTCTCGTATATTCTAGTATGTCCACCGTTCTTACCTTACTTTGTATAATTCTATACATCGCCACCAATATATGGTTACATCAAAAATCTGTCTTCATCATTCCTGGTAATGTTCCAAACATTTGCGATCCTTAGGTCACACTCTGTAGTAATTTTACTACTAGACCTTGCTATCTCGCATCACGACTCCTTCTCGGAATCATTGAACGAACTGACATCAAAATGTCTTTCATAAAATTAAATCTATCATGACAGTCGCTGTCAAGTTCCTTAAATCCTGTTGGTTTAAGCAATAGATTTAAACAATACATTTTAAAAAAGAAGAATCCTAATTACGGACAATCCATGTCTCCGTCGGGAAGACTAGCCATATGGTCCTCTGCTAACCAATTAGCTCCAGGATTTCATCCGGATTTAGAATACAAGCACACATATCATATAAACACACGAAGTTAATGTCACAACTCAACGCCTGAGATCACGTGACAGTTACTTGTGTGATAATTCTCCACGAAAATCGAGACACTTACTTGTCTCAGCTTCCAAGCCTTTGCACTTCAACTATTACTCACACAAGTACGGAGATGGTACGAATCAAAATACCATACATTAGGATAAATGCAGAGTGCTCTCACCGATGGTGTCACCTCTGCCGAATCAAATTAATAAGGTCATCCACAAATGGTCATGCGATTACTGGAAATCCCATTAGCTACGCAAGGCTGATGGCACAAAGTGATCAGATCACGAGTCGGATATGATCTAAAGTAACAACTTTACACAAGAGAGATTTCAAAATGATCATTAGTGCATATAATGTCGTCCGCGTCGTAAGGAGAGGTAAGGAAGAATAAGAAGAATTTGTCGTCATCTGCTGTTGCTTCATATCTTGTCGTCGTTTGAATGAATTGTTGTCTCCTTTGCTTCGCCATGTTGAATAGAGATAATTAGCGTCGTCGTGTCGTCGATGGTAGTTGTTGTCCGTTGAGCTCCGCTTTGTCTCAAAAATCTTCATTACGTCCACCTTAATCGTTTTGGTCTTCAGTTGCAATCCACTTCATCTAACTACTCCTAGTCCATTCCGCCAAAAGTTCCTAGTTAGATAATTCCGATCATATGACGTGTCTTCACTCCTTTGCTTACAGTCTTGCTGGCAACAATTTTTCGACATCGATTGAAGAGATAACCGAACACTACATTAGCAAGAAACACGTGTAATAAAATATGCATCTATGACGTGGAACCAGTTTCCTTTTACGTTTCACGACGTCTCAAGGAACACGTTTATCAGAGTTGGGGTACTCTTCAAGTCTCCCGGAATATCACATCGGGAGCACACAGAATCAGACTCAGTGCAGTATTATGACTACGAGTAAAAATCGAAAACACACGGAATCCTAAACGAATCCTATCCTGTAGGCAAATGCTTAAACTCCTAAGTTTCCTCGATCTAGGTACATCATAAAAAAAAATCCGTACACAAATAAACTTGGAGAAAACAATATGACAAAAGAAAGAAATCCAAGAGAAATGAAATCAACACGAATTAAATGAACGGACGTTTCAAGATGAAGAATTAGCATAGGATTTAATCAAAGTAATATCGATGCACACTTAGGGTACCGTACCCTATTTCACACAAAGGACGATGTGTCCTATTACACTTTTGCACACAAAAGGAAAATGGAATACTTGGACACCAAATGGGAAGACTATCAGCATCCACGTGTCTGCTAGGGTTCGTCAAGTCTCGGTGTACCTGTGGGTAGCAATGGCAGTCTGTAACTACTACCGACCTTACACTTTACCTTTGATATCTCCCTAACACACAAACTTCCGCCTAAGTCAGACACTTTAACAAAATGAGATGACTATCAGCATTCATATGCCTACTAGGGTTCGCCGAGTCTTAGTGCACCTGTGGGTAGGAATGTCAGTTTGCAAGGCTGAAACTACCACCGACCTTGCACTAAACCTCGACTACTCCGTAATACACAGACTTCCGCCTAAGTCCTAGACTTAGCACCGTGCTTAGTCCCAGAGTCCTTACAGGCTCAAGCTTAGAGGTTCTAAGAAACTCCAATCTGCTGGAACCTTTGGCTCTGATACCAACCTGTAACACCCCCCCCCCCACCTCCGCCGCCCCCTGCCATGTGCGGGGGAGGGTGTGGGGACCGGCTGTCCGTATCAGTTCACTAGGCACCAACAACAGAATAAAACATACAACAAACACGGACGTCCAGTCCACACAGAGAAACCTTAGATCGACTATGACCGAGGATGCACTAAGCACCTCATAGACGACCTAATGGAATCGGTAGTCCCGGATAGACCTGGGACTGAACAAACAAATGATACATATATCAAGGAATTGTAGTCATAACATGCACTAAACAACATACGTATATCAGTTAAATTGTACAAGCTCAAAGCAGATAGCCACAGCCAGTACCCCAACGTTCATGTACAAATACATCATCACCTGCACACACTTACCTGCAACATAAGTCAACACAGAGTCAACAACAGACGTTGTTGGTGAGTCTTAACTACCATCATCACATTAACAGTTTTCAAATACATATGCCTATTATGCAATATCAGATCGCACCCAAGGTCAACACTCAGATACTCTACGGGCACGTTGCGCGTAGCCGTACACCCTCTGCGAGTAGATTTTAATTTCAACATATGAGTACATCCCCTAGTAAATTAATACTAGAGGATCCGGGTGAATATGGATCGTGCAACTATAACGGCCGCTATAATCCCTTATATGCCTAGTGGTCTCAACCTTAATGACCAGAAAGTCTCTAATGACCCACACAGGGCATTCTGACTCATAGTGTTCGACAAGATATTCAAAACACGTATAACAGATACATCAGAACAGAAGTATTATATCAAACAGTTAAATAACATGAGGGAAGTCAGAGGACTCACAGATCTTCGGAATACAAAGTCATACGGATAGGATTGCGTACAATCCACAGATGTCACAGATGCAATGCCTAGACAAAGCTTAACGTCATGTTAAGTTTGGAGAATCCACTGACCTAAATAAGTATAGGTACATTCAAATTTAACACAATAATAATACTGGTTAGGCTCGGTTGTGCTCCGTGCCTTAAACGATACGATACGTCCGTAGGTTGAGGTCCCAATACAACCGGATGTCCCAATACAGTCGTATGGCCTAAACCCGGTTACGATCGTAATTTATCTGTCGATCTCTAATTAAACCGTTCCTGCCGAACACGGCCGTATGCCCTCAGTGACATTACGGTCGTGTGGCATGTTTGACAGATTATCTAAATTAAACGATATCACTCGAGTCTCGATCGGGTTATCTTTTATAATACTTCAAGGGTTATATAAAATCATAACTTATTTATATATCAATCTTTTTATGATTTACATAAAATCATAGCTTTTAGATGTAGGTTTAACCATTTACATTTCACATAAAATCATAGTTTTTATGTCTAAGTTTACCTGTTTGTATTTCACATAAAATCATAGGTTATATATATATTTATCCGTCTTGTAGTTCATATGAAATCATAACCTTTATTAACATAAATCATACCTAACTCACATAAAATAATAAGTTTTATTTCAAATAAGATCATGATATTATTTACATGAAATCATAGATTTTACAATATCATACATTTTATTGGATATTCTTATGATCTTTTATTATCATAAAAACCATAGTTTTCGATATTTGAAATGATAACTTTATTAATCATAATCCTATGGTTTTATCAACTTAAAATATATTCCAAAACTATATATATATATATATATATATATATATATATATATATATATATAGGGTTAGGTTCAAATGAGAACTTTTTGTTTTGAGAACTTTTAAGAACTAAATCTCAACCACTAATTTCAGGTGGGGACCACTATGATTCATGGGGAGGTTTTCCACATATATTAACTAGTGGCTTAAAATAGTTCTTTTTAGTTCTCAAACCCAATTGGTTCTCAAATGATCCTCTCCCTATATATATATATACATATATATCTCTACTACCTTATAATGCATATTCTATCCAAATGGTTGAAAATTAAGATGTACAACTTATTTATGCATAAGTTACAAGTGAAAATTAAGAGGTACAATCTTTAAGGCTACATGTACAAGTGGGAAAATGCAGACAAACCCTAAAAGAGGGAAGCATGTTGTACAATAGAGGGAAGCATGTTGTACAAGTTGTGGAAGCAAGACTCTTTAAATTGGCAATCAAAGCCGGCCGGGTTTATATACCCGAATCCATGACCCGCGTACCTTCTCCCAAATAAGCCGGACGCGTACCTTCTCCCAAATAAACCCGATGGAGCTTTCAATACCTGTGACCCGAGAATCAGAACGCACACCAGTGCTTTTCAGAAGAGCCATGCTTTCACACAGATGCGTAAACCTATTTCCAGTAAGGGTTCAGAGATCTTTCATTGCTAAGCTTTCACACAAACGCTAATCCGAGCAAGATGGTGAAGAAAACACAAATCCGACGGCTACTCTCATTTGGACACCTAATCGACGATGCAGAATCGTTCTCTGGTTTGCTTCACGCAGATTGCTCTTTGATTCCGTTGACGAGGATTGAGCTTTTTGTTGATGTGTATAAAGTCACACCAGAATCGTTCATCTAATTTGCCACATCCATCGACTTTTAATTTCTGGTAATTTGATTTGAGTTTCAATATTTATTTGTTTTTGGGGTTAAATTGAAGACCTAAATTTTTATTAGTTTATAAATTGAATGTGTAGATGTGGATTCAAGAAGAAATATCATGTTTTGTTTGAAGAATCAGAAGAAGAAATCAGGTTTCTTATGAATTCTTTTTGAAATCGGGATTGGGGTTAAAGAAGTTTTGTTTTAATATCTGCTACTGCTACTGTTATAAGAGTTATACTAATAGTAATTGTGTGTTCATTGGTGTTAAGGAAGTCTTTGAAGTTCATCTCAAGTTCATATCAAGTTCATATCAAGTTCAGGTGAGTTCATAAATATGTATTCATGCTATTTTTTTTAAATAGAATAAAGTTGAGTAGGGTCTGTGGAGAAAGTGGTCTTGTATAAAAGTTGATTCATGTGAGTAGTAGAAATTTTACATCAACAAATCAGTATGTACTACACATAAAAATTTTTGGCCACTAACAAAATTGTATTCATGTGTGTATAAAGTTGATTCATGTGAGTAGTAGAAATGTATTCATGGTATTTCCTACTGCCCCGGAGCACAAACATTTATAGCAAGTTAAGAAGTATGAACAACTAATTAGTTATGTTTCCATCTAATTTGCTATGGAAACTTAATATTTTTAAAAAACTAACATAGGTTCAACAAAATTTGACAAAATGTATAGCCCATTCCTAATATACAGAAGCTAATATAGAAAGTCAAAATAAGGTCTTTTTTGCTTAATTTGGAGCTAATTTCATGACAGGCTGAACCTATTCGCAAATTTTTGCTGCACTTCTTCTTACCAGCATTGGCATGCTAACTGTTCTCTTTTTAAGTGTAGGATTATATTGTTGGGTCTGATAATAATAAGTCACAAATTAAAGAAAGAGCATACTACATGTACATCATATGAGTCTTCGGTTTGGGAATTATTTTCTTTTCCCTGCTGAGTCATGGTTTATAGTTTTCATGCTCTCTACTGTGAATGTGTTATGTTTTTGAGGATTTGCTGCCTTGATTGTTTAGTTAGCACATTGTGAAACAAATTTACTTATGGAGGGACATTTTGTAATTTGGCATATTTTGTACTTTGGGTTAATTGGTATCTATTTATAGAGCAATATACTGGTTTTATTTAATATTATCATATATGTAGCCCTTTTTTGTATCCAGTTTTCTTTTATGCAAAGACACGAAGCTATCAAAGTCCTGGATATTTGCAAAAGAGATGGTTAGCAGGTAACTGAAACATATATAAGGTAGAGGTGGTGGTTTTAACCCATTCACTGATGAATGGTTGTGAATGGGTCGATTCTGTATATGCTTTTATTATTTAACAGATTAGACATGAATTTCAATTTAAATACTGTTGGTGTTGTTGGAAGGACTCTAAGTAATTATCAATATCAATGTTGATATGGTTCTTATATGGTCACAGTTTGATTTCCATTTTTGTGTGATATCCTCATTTGTATTTTCCACTGATGTGGTTCTTGAATTTGTTAATCTGTGATATGAACTTCTTTTTTTTTACTAATTCTTGCAGTTCTTCTAGGTCTTTAGTTGACTGTTAACTTCTTAAATTTTCTGTTGAAGTTGATGTTTGCATCTATAGTTAATGGATCTCTTTTGACCATACGCCCATATGTATAATTAAAATACCAAAATGTGTACATCTTTTTGGTGGCTTAATTGCAGAATCCATGTACACAGGAATAGTATTCTGCAAAATATTGTGTGGTGTTTTAATAAGCAGAAGTTAATATTTATCCAATATTGTTAATTGGATGCTAAGATATAGGTGGAGAAAGCGGAAGCCAATGTTGGATAACAGTTTGTATACCCTGTTTGTATTGCACTTATATTTGATGTACAAAACTATTTTACTTGCTTTAGGTTGAGAAGTAAAGGATAGTATATTAGTGATAACAGTGTGATTTTCAGTGGTTTATGTCACTGCATATTTTGGTTACATTTTGACCGACTATTCATGGCATTATGCCTATAATATCATTTTTATTAATATATACAGGTTCAGGGACAACATAGTTCATCAACCTCAGCTGTTTTAAGCTTTGCTCTTCCACATGTGTGTCAGAATTTGAATTATTTGCAGAAGAACTTTCAAGTGATTTAGTTATCAAGGTAGGTCAGAGGCATTATATATCTTCTTCTTGTAATATACTTTTTTTCTTTCCTTTCAACATTGCTCACTTTTAGGGGTTACTGTTTGAATATATTATGTGCTCCATTTTAGTAAATCTTTATGTCCTTTCATAATGCATATTGTTTACATATCTTGATGTATATTGTTTACATAAAAAGTCAAAATTTATATCATTTAAAAAACGTAATGTATGTTGTTTACCTACTCTAATTTGGGAGATGATTTTTGCAGACACTTTGTTAAATGTTCATCATAAATGTTGGTCAGGGGTTTACGATGCTTTGGAACATGATTTAGTCATTTCATGAACCCAAAGTAAAATCCAAGATTCATGTAAGTTTGCAATACATTTTATTTTATATAAAAATATTAACATGATATCACCATGAGTTTCTATGTTGATATAAAAATATTAACCCAATATATCCAGTATAACATGAAATTGACAAATACCTACCGTCAGCTGATGCAATATAGAGGGCTGCAACTGCAATATCCCCTTTTTGTCCAAGTTTGAAAAGAGGCATCAGCTCATTAATCTTGCTTTGAGATGATTTGATTAAACTAAATGAACCAGATGGTGTCAACTACGCAGTTAGCCAGATTGTTCGAGTATGTTTGGAACCTGATGGTGCATACACTTGTATTAAACTGAGCAACTCTTTTTACTTATTCCTTTTCATTTCTTTAATCTTAATTCCAATGTTTAATTTTGATTTTTTTTGTTGCTCCTGGTTAATTTGACATGTTTTTTCTATGTACACCTGCATACATGATAGGAGTCTTGAAGAGAATGATGAAGACTTGGAAGGGAATTATCGATATGCTATTGTAAAACTATAAGTTCATTTTATTTTATGATAGTATTACAACCAATGGGTTGCAATAAATAAGCTACTAAGTGTAAAAATTCTACCTGAGAATCTGAGGGAGAAATAAGATTTATTCATGAATATTTAATATTTTGAGTCATAAAGCTAATAAACCACGTATACTTTAGCAATTGCATTCTTTGGTGAGGCGGTTTACTTTCCTTCTTGATCATCTTGACCCGTTGTAATGCTTGCTCAGTCATCATTTGTGTCTTCCTTTTTGATGTTTCTTACCCGTTATGTTTGCAGAGTCATCATGTATGTCGTATGTTTGGTTTTACTTTTTATAAATCAATACAGTTATCACCAATTATGCTTGCTCAGTCAAATTCCAATTAATTATATTTTCAAACCTTTAACATACTGATATTAATATGTATGAAGCATTCAAGACACGATCACTAACGCAAATAGATAATATTAAGCCAATAGACCAAGCAATTATGACAATCTAACTCTAACATTATTCCAGCTACTTTTTATTAATTATAAGTATCGTGATGTGGATTTTATAACGTTAATTAGTGTCTCATATGAATGAGTTCAACAAATATATTTTATTA
Organism: Deinandra increscens subsp. villosa; assembly: GCA_039602395.1. NCBI lineage: Eukaryota > Viridiplantae > Streptophyta > Magnoliopsida > Asterales > Asteraceae > Deinandra > Deinandra increscens. The sequence goes on from JBCNJP010000023.1 coordinate 44,261,046, forward strand.
GTTGTATTACACAAACACGTTACATTTTTACGAAAGAAACTTTTTAGACATGATATGCAATTATGGATTATTAAGTTTTTATGTCAACATATTGGATTTTAATGTAGGTTACAAAATTGATTAAAAATTTAAAAATGTAACCTTTTTACAAACTAAAATTTCTTAGTATCAATTTTTATTAATTTCTCTTGATGAAAATTTGGACATTAGACTTGTTATACAAAGAGACATCGATGCTATTTATGATAAACTAACACGGCCATATAAATTAAATCGATGCTATTTATGAGAAAGGTAAAAAACGTACAACACAACATATCACGAGAGGATTGATATAGTAGAAGAAAACAAGTGTCGCGTTTGTTAATTGTCGCTGTCGCGGCATCGCGCGAGTTTCCTTTTTGGTAAATCTTGATTTTACTTCAATATTTGCTTTATCACATATATACAAACTTATTAATTTTTTTTATATCTAACCGTTTAAAAACATGGGTTTTTAAACAACACGTTAAACTCAAGTACCGCGTTGGTTCTCATACAATATAACCGTGTTGCTTGTTGTCACCAATGAACACACAACCGCATTATAAGTTGACACCGGACAACATCGCGCTAAAAAAACGAATAGCGCGATGTAAATTGTCGCGCCGCCATATCAAAACAACAAATGACGAAAAACGCCCTATGAACTGCCGCCGCCGCAACGCGCGGGTATACCCCTAGTATATATATATATATATATATAGGGAGAGGATCATTTGAGAACCAATTTGGTTTGAGAACTAAAAAGAACTAATTTGAACCACAAGTTTATTTACATGTATCCCCCCTCCCATGAATTGTAGTGGTCCCCCCTGAAATGTGTGGTTGAGATTTAGTTCTCAAAAGTTCTCAAAACAAAAAGTTCTCATTTGAACCTAACTGTGACATCCGAGAATTTCAAGGTTTACTTCCGTTAGACAAATCCGTTAGTTACGTTATAAGTGTTAACTTAGTAACTAATGCTTAACTAGGCCGAATACGTCCACGTCCTTTGGTTGATCACCGAACCCGTCCATATGTGTTATGTGATTATTTATGTATGGTCATTATGTGCAACGTGATGAAAACGCATGATTTAGTATTAGGAATAAAATGAAAATTTGTCTTTCTTGGTTGCCAGCGAAACTAACGGGCGAAACTATAGTGTCGCCCGGTAGTCGGTTAAACTATTGGATCTCATGAAATCAGAGACAGTTTCGCCTGGCCAGCGAAACTAGCCAGCGAAACTAGCCTCTGATATAAAATGGCATAAAACCCTAGTTGTCTCATTTGTTGCACCATTTCTCTCAAACACACACACTCACTCTCCTGGAATCTGGTCAGCCGAGAAAACCACCAAAGAAACACCAACTCAGCCTCGAGACAACATCTATTTGGATCCTAGATCGAATCGTGAGTCTCAAAAACCTTTATTTATGCTTTTCTATGTGTTTTTCTTAAAAAGCATGCCTAAACCTCTATGGAATCACTTGATCTGCTAGTATGTTGCTTAGGGATGCTAGATCTGTTATAAAGTTTGTAACTTTACGTGTGAAATCCATCCATAATGAAAATCCATGCTAGATTAGGTCATTTAGGGTTTTAAATGTATTTTGGTGATTTGATGATGAAAACCCATGTTTAAGGTGTTAAAGCTTACTGATTTATGTTGGTAAATGATTATGCATGCTAGATATTGAATTACATGAAATATGAAAGCTGTTAGGTTGATTTTTAGGCTGATCCGTATGTTTTTCGCGACCAGCGAAACTGTACTGTTCTCTGGGCGAAATTGTCCAGCGAAATTATGTGAATCTTCAACCAGCGACACTATGCAGCGAAACTGCAGTGTCGCCGGGTAAACCGACCAGACCAGCTCGAGCGAATCTACCGAGCGAAATTCCCTGAACGAAAGTTCAAACCAGTTTCGGGCGAAACTAGGCTAGCGAAACTGTGCCAACAGTTTCGAGCGAAACTAGCCTAGCGAAACTGTGTCATCGGGTGTTGCCTAGCGAAAGTGCTGCCCGTGCACACAGCGAAACTGTCTAGCGAAACTGCTAGCGAAACTGAGACCAAAATCCAAACTTGTGCAATTTGCTTGAATGTTATGCCATGACTTACATGATTATGCCATGATGATACATGCTTTGATTTCTGATGTATATGAACCCTTGTGTATGATCAACCATCGGTGTCGTGTGTCGTTATGTCGAGTCATAGTTTCAGCGTGCTATGTTATGGGCCATAGTGACGTTAAGTGAAGATTAGACACAAAACTAATACTTAAGACCTAAACGTGTTCATAGGTCTTCGTTAAGCATACTTGGATTATTAACAAGTGTAGCAGTGCAACCAAGGTGAGTGTCACTGCCCGATTACCGTGAACCCGTTTGGGTCACAACGAATAACTAAATGAAAAACAATGCTGACAACCTTATGAGTGCTATGCACCTCCCTGATGAACCTGAAAACTTGGAGTGCTCGGCACCCACTTGACGAAGTTGAAGTGCTTTATGGGAAGCACTTGTAAATTACTTAAACAACTACTTCTGAAACAAAACCGAAAACATTTTTGAGATTCATGAGAATCCGGTAAACCTTTTTAATATGACTAGCGTAGGTTAAAGTCTAAACCACATGATATCACATGATTTCTAAGGATGCCTTGAAACTTAAAAGTCCTCAACTAAATTGTATCATTAATTGTAAAGCGAGGGGATGTTGGGTAGATCTACTGGAGTTTGACAAACTCCGCCCCGTGGCACGGGGAGTGCACGGAGGTACAATATCAGCCTATCTGACCGTGATCCCGAGAGGACACGGGGGAGGCAAAACCGCGATGACGTAGGTCCGCAGTACTGATGGCACGGCCACTACAATAATTTATAGTCAGCTTTGGTACAAACTTCCTTAGTGCATGGAACAACGGATTAGCTACCCGCGATATCGGTTGAGCACTTTAACTATACAAAACTAGTACATACCCGATAACGTAGGTTACGGATAATACTTTTACTAAACCACAATGATATGATTATGGATAACACTAAGCATTGCTTTTCACAAATGTATATTTCACAAGTACACGTTGATTCGATTATGATTATGAGACCGGGCCAATGCGTGACAAGCCCACTGTGAACTCACCAACCGTTAGGTTGACACTTGCGTGGTTTAAACTTTTGCAGATCGCTAAGGAGTATCCGGATCGGGTTGGCATGGCACATGAAGACTTTTATTTTAATTAAACTAAATTGGGAATTTAATACACTGATTTGTAAAGCACGTGGTTAGTGCTAAGATATTTATGTTCTTATTCCGCTGCGTAACTTTTGAAACTGTTTTGAAATGAATGTTTTGGACTTTACTCTGTTTCGTTTAGTATTTGTAACTAATGGTTGTGGTCCTGGTCTGCTCGCACCCCTTAATGGTATAAACTCCGTTAGTGGTTATTTGGGGGGGTGTGACAGATTGGTATCAGAGCCATAAGTTGCAGAGAACTGGAATCAATTTTGAAAACGATTTGGAAACTGCAACTTGAAACCTTAGTTACAAACGAATAAACAAATTCCCAAAATAAAATTTTTTACGTGCCAACCTGGGATACTCGCTCTGCTGTGTAAGTAAAAGCTTAGTACGTATGTATATATATAGATATAAATATATATATATATAGACCGTGTCTAGGAAGTCTAACGGAAAACCATAGGGAATTTTCACACACGAATACGAAACGTGAACGCTAATACGCACACTACTTCGGGGGAAAGCGACAACAAAACGATGCTACACGCTACGTCCTGATTTCTACTACGATGACTACGCCGACAGTGACTTTTATGGGAAAGCCGACTTTCGACGATAGCTACTTACGACTTACGACATACTTCGACGACGCCTCGATTTTGCACAAAATTTTCTGGACTAATAGTGGGATAACGGGAATTGTTAATATACATATTATGGGATATATATAAAGTATAACTGTGACTGAACACTGGCTACTTTAACTGTTCAGCAAAATGGCTGGAAGAGCGGGAAGAAACAACATTAACTTGACACCTGCGCAACTGCAAGCGATGATTAACGAACATGTGCAAGCTGCCGTGGCAGCCGTCCAAGCTACAATTGCCGTTAAGGCCCGACGCGATTATATTTTGAATTGTTTAAAACCCGAACTATTTATTGCATCAGGAAACCAGCATCACTGTACGTTTAAGTCTTTCATGGACTGTAAGCCGATGACGTTCTCCGGCGAGGAAGGAGCGGTGGGACTCCTTAGATGGATCGAAAAGTCTGAAAAGGTTTTCTCCATGTGTAACTGCCCTGCTGGAGATAAGGTGAAATTTGCGACTGGTACTTTCGAAGGAGCTGCTCTCTCCTGGTGGAATGCCGAAATCCAGATGATTGGGATTGATGCGGCTAATAACATGCAATGGGGAGCATTTAAGGAACTGATTATGGAGGAATACTGTCCCCGTGACCAAGTAAAGAAGTTAGAGGGCGAATTCTTGAATCTGAAGATGACTGGGTCTGAAATCGAACAGTATACTGCGCGCTACCATGAGTACGCGGTACTATGCCCCACAATGGTGGATGCTGAGTTCAAACGCATCGAGCGTTACCTGGAAGGCCTCGCGCCTCAAATCAAGGGACTAGTGACTGCCAGCAACCCCGCAACCGTGCAGCAAGCCATCCGTCTGGCTCACAAACTTACCGATCAGGAGGTTGAGAAGGGTACACTTCCTGCAAAGGCCACTGAGAAGACTGCCCTTAGTGGCAAGAGAAAAGCTGATGATGAAGCTCCTGAAAACTCACTGAACAATCAGAGTGTTGGAAACAGCACTGGGAGGTCTTATAACTCCCAAGGTCAAAGTAAGAGGTCTGGGAACACCAGTGGTAACTACCGCCAGGGCGGTAATGGGCAAAGCAACTACAGGGGTAACCTGCCTCTGTGCAACAAGTGTGGGAAACATCATGCTGGTGTTTGTAGGAAGAACCTGAGCTGTGAAAGGTTTGGAAAGAAAGGCCACGAAGCAAAAGACTGTTGGGCAACTCTACCTGAGCAACAAAACCGCCAAAGGCAAAACAACAACAACAACAACAATCATGGCAACAACTATGGGAACAACCGTAACGGGCAAGGAAATAATCAGAACAATAATGGTGGAGCCCGTGGCTGTTTTGAATGTGGTGCTCAAGGCCACATTAAGAGGGACTGCCCTCAGCTGAGAAGACAGGGTAACGGTAACCAAGGAAACAACGGTGGGAATGGTAATGGTGGAGGAAATGGCAATGGTAATGGTGGGAATGGTAGGGGTCGAGCTTTCGTCATGGGTCAAGGAGAAGCTCGCAACGACGCCAACGTGATTAATGGTAAATTTATATTGAATGGTTTCTTTGCTACTGTGTTATTTGATTCTGGTGCTGAAAGAAGTTTTATTTCCACTAAGTTTGCTAGACTAATAAATGCTAAACCAATTGCCTTAGACGCTAAGTATGTGGTAGAGCTAGCAAACGGTAAACTTCATGATACGACTCAGATAGTTAAGGACTGAAAGTTAGAACTAGATGGCCATACATTAGGAATCGACCTTATGCCTTTCCCGATTGGTAGTTTTGATGTTATAGTAGGAATGGATTGGTTATCTGAGAATCGAGCTGAAATCTTATGTAAAGAAAAAGTGGTTCGTATCCCACTTGAAGGAGGTGAAGTGTTAACAGTTCAAGGTGAAAAAGGTGGAGCAGTCACCGGTATTATCTCTTTCCTCAAGGCTCAAAAGTGCCTTCGTAAAGGTCACTTCGCGATTCTTGCCAACGTCACCGATTCGACACTACCCGAGCGCAGAATCAACGATTACCCGATAGTTCGCGACTTCCAAGATGTATTTCCTGAAGATCTGCCTGGTCTGCCTCCATTTCGACAAGTTGAGTTTGGAATCGACTTAACTCCTGGAGCCCTACCATTTGGCAGTAAGTGAACTCAACGAACTCTCCTCACAACTTCAAGAGCTACTCGACAAAGGGTTCATCCGTCCAAGTTCGTCTCCGTGGGGAGCACCGGTTTTGTTCGTTAAGAAGAAGGATGGAACGTTCCGAATGTGTATTGACTACCGAGAGCTTAACAAAGTTACGATCAAGAATCGATATCCGCTTCCTCGAATCGACGATCTCTTCGATCAACTGCAAGGTTCGAGCTACTTCTCAAAGATTGATCTACGGTCTGGATATCACCAACTCCGTGTTCGTGATGAAGATGTCCCCAAGACTGCTTTCAGAACTCGCTACGGTCATTACGAGTTTTTGGTTATGCCGTTTGGGCTAACTAATGCGCCTGCCGTATTTATGGATCTGATGAATCGAGTGTGCAAGCCGTACCTCGATAAGTTTGTGATAGTTTTCATTGATGATATTTTGATCTACTCCAAGACAAAGGAGGAACACGAGGAACACCTGCGACTTATCTTGGAATTGCTCCGCAAGGAACAGCTTTACGCCAAGTTTTCGAAGTGCGATTTTTGGATTCGCGAAGTCCAGTTTCTTGGACACATTGTTGATCAGAATGGAATTCATGTCGACCCAGCTAAAGTGGAAGCTATCAAGAATTGGCCTACTCCAAGAGCGCCGACCGAAATCCGACAATTTTTGGGACTTGCCGGATATTACCGAAGATTCATCAAGGGTTTCTCGCAATTGGCTCAACCCTTGACGGCTTTAACTCACAAAGGAGTGCAATATAGATGGGGTGAAAAAGAAGAACGCGCGTTTCAAACTCTTAAAGATATGTTATGTTCAGCTCCAATTCTCGCGTTACCCGATGGAATTGACGACTTTGTAGTCTACTGTGATGCATCCATCCAAGGACTCGGTTGCGTGTTGATGCAACGGGATAAGGTGATTGCCTATGGGTCCAGGCAACTGAAGGATACTGAAAAGAATTATACAACGCATGATTTGGAATTGGGAGCCGTTATTCATGCACTCAAGATTTGGAGACATTACCTCTACGGAACAAAGTGCACAATATTTACCGACCACAAGAGCTTACAACACATCTTTAATCAGAAGGATCTCAATATGCGACAGCGACGGTGGGTCGAACTACTGTGATTATGACTTAGCAATCAAATATCACCCGGGAAAAGCCAATGTTGTGGCTGATGCATTAAGTCGGAAAGAATATGAAAAGCGTCGACGAGTACGAGCGCTGCAACTTACCATCCACACGGGATTGCCGGATCGGATCCGCGATGCCCAACAAGAAGCTCTAAAAGAAGAAAACTTCGCAGCTGAAGCACTGCGAGGGGTAGATGGTAACTCTGAAATTAAATCCGACGGACTCAGGTATTATAATGATAGAATTTGGGTTCCCTTACTTGGAAATCTTCGTGAGCTCGTGATGGACGAGGCTCACAAGTCAAGGTATTCGGTGCACCCTGGATCGGATAAAATGTACCAAGATTTGAAGAGTTTGTATTGGTGGCCGAATATGAAAGCCGACATCGCGCGATATGTGGCTATGTGTTTAACATGCTCAAGAGTGAAGATTGAATACCAAAAGCCTTCTGGGCTATTACAGCAACCAAAGATCCCAGAATGGAAATGGGAGGATATCTCAATGGATTTTGTAACGGGATTACCTCATCGATCGAATCGATCGGATGCGATTTGGGTTATCATCGATCGATTAACCAAATCTGCACACTTCATTCCAAAGAAAGAAACTGATAATATGGATAAGTTAACGAAGCTGTACATTGACCGAATTGTGGCACGTCATGGAGTGCCTAAGACTATTATCTCCGATCGAGATCCCCGATTTACTTCCCGACTATGGCAATCTATGCAAGAAGCATTGGGAACCAGACTGGATATGAGTACAGCTTATCACCCGCAGACCGATGGTCAGACGGAAAGAACTATTCAGACTTTAGAAGACATGCTCCGAGCTTGCGTTCTCGACTTCGGTAAAGACTGGGAAGCTCACATTCCGTTGGTGGAGTTCTCCTACAACAACAGTTATCATTCGAGCATCGGTGCTGCACCTTTTGAAGCTCTTTATGGCAGGAAATGTAGATCGCCCGTGTGTTGGGCCGAAACGGGTGAAAAGGGACTCACCGGACCAGAGCTCATTCATGATACAACTGAACGGATTATTCAGATCAGAAAGCGGATAGCCGCAGCACGTGACAGACAAAAGAGCTATGCCGACAAACACCGTAAACCTTTGAAGTTCGAGGTAGGCGACAAAGTGTTATTAAAGGTATCTCCCTGGAAAGGTGTGATACGCTTCGGAAAGCGTGGAAAGTTAAATCCTCGCTACATCGGTCCTTTTGAAATCATTGGGGAAGTAGGCCCGGTGGCCTACCGATTACGACTCCCTGCAGAGCTCGATGGAGTTCACAACGTGTTTCACGTTTCTAACTTAAAGAAATGTCTAGCTGAAGACACCGAAATAATTCCGTTGGAGGAATTGGAAATTGATGAACATTTGAGATTTATTGAGCAACCGGTAGAAATCATGGGACGCGAGGAGAAAGCCCTCAAACGTAGCAACATCCGAGAATTTCAAGGTTTACTTCCGTTAGACAAATCCGTTAGTTACGTTATAAGTGTTAACTTAGTAACTAATGCTTAACTAGGCCGAATACATCCACGTCCTTTGGTTGATCACCGAACCCGTCCATATGTGTTATGTGATTATTTATGTATGGTCATTATGTGCAACGTGATGAAAACGCATGATTTAGTATTAGGAATAAAATGAAAATTTGTCTTTCTTGGTTGCCAGCGAAACTAACGGGCGAAACTATAGTGTCGCCCGGTAGTCGGTTAAACTATTGGATCTCATGAAATCAGAGACAGTTTCGCCTGGCCAGCGAAACTAGCCAGCGAAACTAGCCTCTGATATAAAATGGCATAAAACCCTAGTTGTCTCATTTGTTGCACCATTTCTCTCAAACACACACACTCACTCTCCTGGAATCTGGTCAGCCGAGAAAACCACCAAAGAAACACCAACTCAGCCTCGAGACAACATCTATTTGGATCCTAGATCGAATCGTGAGTCTCAAAAACCTTTATTTATGCTTTTCTATGTGTTTTTCTTAAAAAGCATGCCTAAACCTCTATGGAATCACTTGATCTGCTAGTATGTTGCTTAGGGATGCTAGATATGTTATAAAGTTTGTAACTTTACGTGTGAAATCCATCCATAATGAAAATCCATGCTAGATTAGGTCATTTAGGGTTTTAAATGTATTTTGGTGATTTGATGATGAAAACCCATGTTTAAGGTGTTAAAGCTTACTGATTTATGTTGGTAAATGATTATGCATGCTAGATATTGAATTACATGAAATATGAAAGCTGTTAGGTTGATTTTTAGGCTGATCCGTATGTTTTTCGCGACCAGCGAAACTGTACTGTTCTCTGGGAGAAATTCCCAGCGAAATTATGTGAATCTTCAACCAGCGACACTATGCAGCGAAACTGCAGTGTCGCCGGGTAAACCGACCAGACCAGCTCGAGCGAATCTACCGAGCGAAATTCCCTGAACGAAAGTTCAAACCAGTTTCGGGCGAAACTAGGCTAGCGAAACTGTGCCAACAGTTTCGAGCGAAACTAGCCTAGCGAAACTGTGTCATCGGGTGTTGCCTAGCGAAAGTGCTTCCCGTGCACACAGCGAAACTGTCTAGCGAAACTGCTAGCGAAACTGAGACCAAAATCCAAACTTGTGCAATTTGCTTGAATGTTATGCCATGACTTACATGATTATGCCATGATGATACATGCTTTGATTTCTGATGTATATGAACCCTTGTGTATGATCAACCATCGGTGTCGTGTGTCGTTATGTCGAGTCATAGTTTCAACGTGCTATGTTATGGGCCATAGTGACGTTAAGTGAAGATTAGACACAAAACTAATACTTAAGACCTAAACGTGTTCATAGGTCTTCGTTAAGCATACTTGGATTATTAACAAGTGTAGCAGTGCAACCCAAGGTGAGTGTCACTAACCCGATTACCGTGAACCCGTTTGGGTCACAACGATTAACTAAATGAAAAACAATGCTGACAACCTTATGAGTGCTATGCACCTCCCTGATGAACCTGAAAACTTGGAGTGCTCGGCACCCACTTGACGAACTTGAAGTGCTTTATGGGAAGCACTTGTAAATTACTTAAACAACTACTTCTGAAACAAAACCGAAAACATTTTTGAGATTCATGAGAATCCGGTAAACCTTTTTAATATGACTAGCGTAGGTTAAAGTCTAAACCACATGATATCACATGATTTCTAAGGATGCCTTGAAACTTAAAAGTCCTCAACTAAATTGTATCATTAATTGTAAAGCGAGGGGATGTTGGGTAGATCTACTGGAGTTTGACAAACTCCGCCCCGTGGCACGGGGAGTGCACGGAGGTACAATATCAGCCTATCTGACCGTGATCCCGAGAGGACACGGGGGAGGCAAAACCGCGATGACGTAGGTCCGCAGTACTGATGGCACGGCCACTACAATAATTTATAGTCAGCTTTGGTACAAACTTCCTTAGTGCATGGAACAACGGATTAGCTACCCGCGATATCGGTTGAGCACTTTAACTATACAAAACTAGTACATACCCGATAACGTAGGTTACGGACAATACTTTTACTAAACCACAATGATATGATTATGGATAACACTAAGCATTGCTTTTCACAAATGTATATTTCACAAGTACACGTTGATTCGATTATGATTATGAGACCGGGCCAATGCGTGACAAGCCAACTGTGAACTCACCAACCGTTAGGTTGACACTTGCGTGGTTTAAACTTTTGCAGATCGCTAAGGAGTATCCGGATCGGGTTGGCATGGCACATGAAGACTTTTATCTTAATTAAACTAAATTGGGAATTTAATACACTGATTTGTAAAGCACGTGGTTAGTGCTAAGATATTTATGTTCTTATTCCGCTGCGTAACTTTTGAAACTGTTTTGAAATGAATGTTTTGGACTTTACTCTGTTTCGTTTAGTATTTGTAACTAATGGTTGTGGTCCTGGTCTGCTCGCACCCCTTAACGGTATAAACTCCGTTAGTGGTTATTTGGGGGGGTGTGACACTAACCCTATATATATATATATATATATATATATATATATATATATATATATATATATATATATATATTATCAATTCACCATAACCGGAAGATATATCTTTATAAGGCTTTGTATCTTTGTTTGGTCTTATATTTATAAAACATTTTAGAGTTTTCATAATATTATGTTTTACATGTATATATATGTTTGTATGTCCATTTTTTACTAAAAGCCATAGTATTATGTTACATAAAATTGTCATAATCTTTAATTATATATTTTGGTTATTATTATAATATTTTGTATGTATATGTTTTACATGTATATATATGTTTGTATGTCCAGTTTTCATAATATTATGTTTTACAGTATTCGTTCCTCACATATCGATTAAACAATACTACTAAAACAATTACAACATTTCGAATATGGTTATACCTTCAGGTCGGTACGCAGACTCGAATACGGTTAACCGTAACGTGCTAAAATTTTCCGAATTCGACGAGTAAATAATCCATTCCAAGTAGAATTTCGCCACGAACAATAATCCATGCTCGGTTTCCAGATTTGACCTCGTTTGACCCTTCAAAAACGTTGACCAGAATTGACGGGGTTTGACCCGGTTGACTTTCTTTGACTTTCTTGACCCGACACCAAAAATAATGAATAAGTCGTCTATCCCGCAAGATTTTTCATCACGAACAATACTGTAAGCTCGGTTTTCTAGTTTAACTGCGTTTGACCCTTCAAAATACTTGAGCAGATTGTTGACCCGAGTCGACTCAGTTGACTCGGTACCGAGTTGACTCAAATCTGTCAAAACTCATATCCAAACACTCCCAAACACATTTTTAGGCTCAAATAACTAACCACCACCACCACTACAATCTGACCGGCGGCCGGAGGCCATGGTCGCCGCCGGTCGAGCTACCACTGCCGCAAAACCACCACCATCATTATCATAACTTCACCACACAACTCAGATCTGTACATGCATGAATAGATCAGAGGTTTTAGGATGATGATAAACTGAAAATCAAAAGAATAGTTGGCTAAAACCCTTACCGTCGCCGGAGAGGGCAGAGAAAGAGAAAGCAGCGGCGGCGCTGCCGCCTAGCGCGACCGTTGACGCTTCCCGACGCCGTTCACGGCCTGGTCCGACCCTCCTGGGTCTCAGCTTGTACACGAGAGAGATGGGGGAAGCAATTTGGAGCAAATGGGGAGGTCACCGCCACGAATCCGTCACCCGCCGCCGGTGTTTGGCACAGACATAGCTGCCGCCCATGGAAGACGGGGAGCAGCGCTGCCGCTGTTGCTCGCATCAGAGAGAGAGAGTCGAATTGGGAGAGAGAGAGAGCAGCGAGATGTTTGATTGAGGTTGCCGCCGTCGGACCGCCGTTCGCCGCCGGTGATCGGCCGGATTCCGGTGGCCGGAAAAACGGGGGAGAGCCCCTTTTGTGGCTGCAACTCTCGAACACACACACTTGTGTGTGTGTGTGTGGTATTTGGTTCAAGTGAAATAAAATGGGTTTAATAACCCTTTTATATATGGATAAGATCTGAGTGGTTCACAACCAAACGATCAGTCATATACCGCGATAACTGAAACGTTAAATACTGAATGTCACGTAATTTGTCAAAATAAATCCCGAGTGACTGGAATATTATAAAAGCCTCGTAAATAGACTTGGAATACTTAAAACGTCAGATTAAATATAATCTGGTGAATATTTAGTAAAACACACGGTATAATGCGTGTATTTGACGCGAGTCCTGTCTAACTCCGTTTTACGAACCGAACACATCTTCACGACTGTAATTCTGAGTAAACGCTTGGAAAAATATGTATAACTTCATAGAGCCAGTAAAACTATCTCAGATAATTAAATGAGTCCTTTTCGGTTAATGTCGCGTAATAGTCCCTTTTACTAATTTCACCGTTTCTCACATCGATCCATACGGTTATCCTTTCTAACAGTCAGATCATCAATGATCAAGTATCTGGCAATACCAGATACGCTATTCTTGTCTCAGTGACCCCTCTGTCACTGTCGATGTCATACACGCGTTAAGCGTCGTTTAGTGTTTCCATATATGCATTTCACTTATAATCGTCTGAACAAACTTTCTAACAAATGTTAACATCCTTGTTAATATATTTATTTTCATAACTCATCGAATCAACATATTTATGATAATGTCTGGTTATTCGGCACGTTAAACAATTAAACGACGTAATACGTCAGTTCCACTTGATCTCAGCTTTTATCGATCCGTAACACTTTGGATCACATAATAAATGCTTAAAATACTTTTAACAACTCACCCAAACATCGGGTATACATATTGGGCCTTTGATGGGCCTTACTTCTCCTATTGAGCCTAACGGGCCTAACTGGCTTACCAAGTCCAGTTAATTAATTGGAAAAATTTCCCCCAGATTTACCGGAAGTAACAAGGTGTTACACGGGCCGTGTGGTGCAGAGTCAATTCAGAAGCACAGTGTGTGTCTCTGCTGGTGCTGTCGAGGCTAAGCTGGCTTGGGCACGGGCGTGCTAGGTGGGGCACGGGGCGTGCTAAACTCCAAATCATCCCTTTCTTCAGTTTTTCTTGCACTTTCCGTTCCTTTTGTGATTTGGTTTAGTAAAACTTGAAAAACTACAAAGAAAACAAAAACACTGTTGCTTTGCAATAGTTAGTCATATTTTACCCAATACGCGAGGGATATTTGCTTAGAAAATATGTATAAATTAAGGTGCAACAAACATCTCCACACTTAGACTTTTGCTTTCCCTCAAGCAAACTTAGAAAATAGCCGTCGCTAGCCTTTTTGATTTTGACCTTGGACCTATCACTTGCCTAAAAACATGTCCCCCAATTACTTTGATTCGTTAATCCATTTGATTTTATTCTTGTTTTATTGAAGTATTATGGGTGACAGTTAACCTACTGGAAAGTTTAGATTTATACAACTATATACACCTCACAAGCGCTCACTCGACACTCGGGTTAGTATATGTACGGACGAAAAGAGATCACTCATACCAAGGTGAAATCAAACAAGTGTCATAGGCTTTGTGAATGGATCAATCTCCCACAAATCTCTCCAAAATCCATGTTGTCATCATGAGGGATTACGAGTTTTGAGGGTAGGCGTGGCTCTTTAGCGAACTTCTCTAGTCCCCTAGCGAACTTGAATCGTCTTTAGCGGACTTGAAATCTTCTTAGCGAACTTGAACAAGTTAGCCGACTTAAATCTGGGTTTTTGTTCGAGACCGTTTCGGGGGCTTTTGATTGTTAATATGAATAGAGAATCAAAATACGATTTCATCAGTATAAGAATTGTGAATTTTCATCAAGTTTTGGCGGAGTTATGAAGCAAATACGCTTTTCCAGTGTAGTTCATTTTTCCGGCAGCCTATCTCCGATCGTATTAGGGTTTGGAGGTAGAGGATGACAGCTGGGTGACGTGGAAGGCGCCTACTGGTCTGCAGAGAATTTTCTCTTTCCTGGTTTACGGCAATGCCATCATTCCTTTTTGTTGTCGAATTTGGATTGGGCAAAGAAAGTCAAGGTCAGCTGACTTGGTCTCCTTTTTGTCGCTACTCTTGTTGATTTCTTTTGTGCTACTCGAAACCCTATTAGCTAGAGAAACGCATGGGACCCATTACAAATGAAAGAGTCGTTGAGCTCTGCTTGTTGTCGCCATGCTATTAGCTGTTTGTACTCACGTGGGACCCAACAGCTATAAAGGTTCCGTTGGAAGGATGAGAGCTGGTGGCACCTGATTGGTCCATCTCCCGCTCACACGGATCCACCCTTCAACCCTTGGATCTTTCCTATATTAGCTGTGGATTAGATTGTGAGGGTGCAATCTGATTGGTTCAATAATTTGCACAAGGATTGTGCTTTTCTTGGGGAGATTTAATTAAAACGAATGGAATTTTTAGTATTTTTGTTAAATGAGGGATTTTTTATATCAGTCTTTTACGAGATTAGTGAGATAATGCCACAACTGAATTTTAGAAAAAAATTTATTGGTCATGGATTTATTCCGATTATTTTTATTGGGGTTCAAGTTTATTGACGTCACGCGCACGTTAGCTATCGACCACTAATGGGTTAGCTTTATTATCCGGTTAATTATGCAGCTTTTTCCATTATGTCTCACGGTTTATTTTTAGTTGATGCAGCGCTGATGTCAGCTAATCAGATTAACTAGAATCTTAGTTAATTATTGGATATCTGATTAAATCTCTCGGAGGGCCGTCACTTGATCAGAATTGATGGAATTTTTCCCAGATTGCACCGGTTAACTCAGAATTCTTCACGGAATATTTTTCCGAGCTCATTTTTCTTCACCCAAAATTACAAGACTCCGGTTATAATTATTTTTATGCTCGGGGTTTCAGTTATTTCTCAGACTGACCAGTTTATTTTTGCATCCAACCCAGTCACGCGGAATACAAGATTTATTTATGGACCGTGTGAACCGAGTGAGCGGAACACTTGGCTCTCAACAGGAGAAACGATAACAAAAGAAGCTTATTCAGAGGGGGAATCTCTACGACATAAAGTTTCGGGTTTATCAGCTTCTCATTGAAGATGTACGGAAGAGTGGTTCTTCAGCAGTTGAACATATTTGAAAGCATCAGTCACAGGATTCATGTTGGAACAAATATCTATGTGATTAAGACCATCAAATCTGTTTACCGAAGTATTCGACTGAATAATCCATCGTGAAATGATTTAGAGACACGGGTTGTGATGCTCGAGGCTTGCAGATTGGACCAAAGACCGTTTTCTAGAAAAGTCAACCATTCGGGTCAACGTAAAAGTCAACGGAAGATCGGTTCGAGTGAGTCAAGCTTCAGATTAATTAAATCAACTTTGATTTAATTAATATTTATTTAATTCAAATTTAATTGTATTTTGTTCAATTTTTATGTTTTTCACTAGTTAGTCACCTTCACTATAAATATAGTGAGGGTGCCCCATTCACCAAAAAAAGAGAAATGCTCCCATGTTGGATGATGCATTCTCTATAGTGATGTGAGATTCCATTATAGAGAGAGAGAGAGTCATGGATTTCTAGAGAGAGATTGTGTGTTTGTCATGATTTCTTGATGTTGTAATCATTCGACTAATGAAATCATTCGATTAGTTCATCATCTTTCTTGTGTTTTTATTTCCTAGATTCATCTCCATTATCATCGTCTCGGGTTTTTGAATGCGACCCTCGTTCTTGCTCACGATCCGGGATTCTTGATGTGAAAGTCGGCCCTTACACTAAAGTATATGAGTTGATTTATGTCAGGAGTTTGGCTGCCTTGGCAGGAGGGAAGTACTTCTAAACGAGCTCGTCCCAAGTGCTGATAGAACCATTGGGCAGAGCGTTCAGCCATGTTTTCGCACGGTCCTTGAGTGAGAAAGGAAACATGCAAAGTCTAACGGCGTCATTAGAGGCTTTGTTGGACTTGAATGTCTCACAAACTTCGAGGAAGTTTGTGATGTGAGAATGAGGGTCTTCATCGGGCAGACCGTGAAAGGTAGCAGAATTTTGGAGCATCTGCACCAACTGGAGTTGAATTTCAAAGTTGTTAGCGTCGACACCAGGAGGAGCAATGGCTGCACCAAAATTTATTGCATTTGGTCTTAAGTAGTCAATGACGGTCCGCTTTTGAGCCATTGGGATAGGCTTGTTGAGGATTTCAGCAACAGATTTGGAATGAGAACGGAGTCTATTGTGTAGGAATCTTTCTGGTTCAGGGAGTGGTTCGATTACGTCTTTTAGTTTTTTTTTTCTTCAAATTTTATGCTAAAACACAGTGCGGTGTTGAAAATCTTCAAATCTTAGTAGAAACAAAATCTTTTTGATTTTTCAAAGTTTATGCTAAAACACACCGAAAATCTTTTTGTTCTTTTCAGACATGAAATGAAATCACAATACAGAATCAAACACTATTTTTGGTATGGGAAAGATCACTATATGGGATCATAATGAACATAACGCACTAAACTGCACTTCAATTTCAATTAATCGAATAACATAAGTCATGTTAATTGCTGGTATAATTTGTCCAACTTAAACTCATGAGGGTTTGCCATGACAAGAAGTTCATCTCAGTGAATGGGTTAAGAGATACCATTGAACTTAGAGGAACTGTGTTTTCAATAGCCTTCTGAAATAATGCAGAGTAATTTTAAATTAGTATTTTCGGTGTAAACCATATTCTTATATAAATTGGTAAGATTTATTTAATAAGAAAATTGAGAATTCGACTAGACGATTTTACTTGAGACCGCCAAATGAGCCTCAGGAGCAAACTCGTGTAACCAAACTGATAACGGTTGTCAATCGTGAAGTTTCAATCGTGACCGTCGTTTATAAGGCCGCATGATACAATAGATTATATTTTGCGATACATTTAGCCTCATCCATGCCCACTTTGTCTATATACGTTCATAGTGCGGTGTTGAAATACTCTAACACTACAAACATACATAAAGAAAGCGATAGTAATCCCAAATGGTCAATACGTTTCAAGTTAGACTTGATTTTGGACGGCATGAACTATCAATTTTCATTTACTAGATAAGGATATTAAAACCAATTTATATATTTAGTGATCATTAGACACAAACGATAAACCCTATCATCACTCGGGACGATTATTTTAAATCACCTATTTAAAATATCTAAGTGTTGTGAATGGTCAATTGTGTGTTAACGCCATAATGGCATGGTCTTGCTAGAGCCATTTAGCAAGACCATTAGGGACATGGCAATTAAAAGTGAACAACCACAAGGAAGGCAACTCTGTGCGTTCGTGGATCCGGTTCAGCTCCTACAAGCTTTCAGACTCCTTTTGGCGAGTGTCCGATCTTTGGTCTTGGTTTTATAAAATTAAAATTTACTAACAACTTAGTAAACCTAGCTCTAATTTACAATTTTGAAACCCGAAAAACAGTTGTTCCACCAAAACCAAATAAAGATACAATTGGGCCAACTAGAGAAAAACAAAACGTGCCAAACATACAATCATGTATTAAAAATAAAAGGGTCGGCCGTAACACACAATTAATTTAAAAATAATTAAACAAATAATTCCATTCGCAATTTGGAAATAAATCAAAACTGCGAACCACCGATTACGAAAAGTTCGGTTCCGATTTACGCGTGGTGATCGTGGCTCTGATACCACTGTGGGGTTTTACAGTGGCTATCCGGGTTGCCCGTTTTAAATATTTAACGAATAAATATACGGGTTAATTAATCAGAATTATTTGCGTAGCGGAAAAAGTTTTACAACGCGAATTTTAGTAAAACCGTAGACAGGATCTGATCACCGTGTACGCATAAATACAAAAATAAATTAAATAAATTAATTTAAACATCTAAACAATTTAGATATACCTTGGCGGAGTCCGAATAACCGTTCGAGATAGTGGGGTTCGACGAACTGGCGCTAAGATCAACGGTAACGCCCGACTCGAAACGGCGAGTCAAGTCTTCAACCGACTTTGAAGACGGGGTCTCAGGCACCACGGGCGGGTTCATCTCATGAACTGACGATAGTGGCGGTAACGAAACCATGCTATGCAACATAGCATTCCAGTCGAAAGGTTCCGCCGTGCTTGACGACGAAACCGTTGTAGTAACGATTTCGTCCATCGCGCGTGGAGGTGGCGGAGGAAGTTGCGTAACGGCGGTGGCATACAATGGCGCCGGCCACTTAGGGTTTTCACCCGATTCGATGGTGGTGGCACGCGAGGGCTCAAACATAGGCCTCGGTGGTGCGGGTAAAGCGAGAACCACCTCGTGGTGGTCCTCGCCGAAGATCTCAGCGGTGACGGCGGCACGGGCTCCGACGACGGCGACGGCGACCCTCTCTTTGTCAATAGCGATGGTGGTCTCGAGCTTCATAGCGGCGACAATCAAACGAGGGTCTCGTTTCACCATTGTAGCAATCGAAAAACAATAGAGATTGGTGGTGGTGGTGGCGCTGAATCGAGAGAGAGAGAGAGAGAGAAGAAAGGGAGGGGGACGAGAACGGTTTGGAGGAGAGGGGAGGGAGAGACCAAAAATTCGATTAGGGTTTTCTCCCCTAATCCTCCTTTTAATTACTTTAACCAGGCTTTAAGTCCAGTAAAGCCCATGTCGCGCTTCAGCCCTCTAAAACCCACTAATTGTTAATCCGATATGGATTAAATAATGTCCCGCCGATAATTCTCGTAAACTATTTTATGATCATTTTATTTCGTTACATTTATTTAAATAAATAACAAGTATTTATTTATTTAAACCGTTTTATTAATTAATAAACATGTAGTTAATTATATATTTGTTTGACTCCGGTGTAACTCTTTCGAGTCGAAACCGGGTCAGTTACAATAAATGTCGGGTCAAGACATCTAATATCCAACAGCTATCCTTTGCAACAAAAGTATGAGAAAGCACATAAGAATGCTATGGATGCAGCCGACATGATAATTACTTTGCAAGAAGAATTGAGGAAACTATCTGATGAAAACAACAATCTTAAATCAGAGAATGGAGTTTTAAGAAGAAAAAATCTCAAAAACTCTGTTGTGGCTTTAATGGCTGATTCGTCGAAGGTATTAAATTCTTCTTCTCAATGTGAAACTTGCGCTCAATTTGCTAAATCTAAGAGTGATATCTTAGATGAGAAGTCCAAACTGTTTGACCAAGTGTGTATTACCAAAGCAGACATGGAGATTTATAATACCTGTTGGGAGGAAACAACCAAGGAATTAATGTCGGTACACGAGCAACTGCGTATTCAAAAGTTTGATTTTACTAAACAATCAGAAATGCTCGTGTCGGCTCAAAGGGAATTGGCTATTTATCAAAAGATTGTTTCTGATTTAAATATTGTAATTTTTGAATTGACTAACAAGATTGATACTTCTAAAATTCCTTTGTCATTCACAAATTTTCTTTACAATCATGAAAAGGAAAATGTTTCAGAAAATCCCAGTGGTCATAACAAACAGTCCATCTTGTGTTCCAATATATGAAAAATGTGATTATACTTCTTATAAGAAGGATGTATTTTTTCCATCACATTCAAACACCACTAATAAGCAATCAAAAGAAAAATTTACTCTTGATCTCGAAGTTGATGATCTATTTTACAATGTGTTTGATTTTGTCAAAATTGATGATTTGATTTCTGATAACGAACCTGAGTCGTTAAAAACTATTTCAAACAATACTCGGGATGAGCTTATTTCTAAATACAAGTTCGGGGAAATTAAATCTGAGCTTACAAAATTGAGAACATATGAGTAGAAAAAGATTGCTCGAGAAAAATCAGTTGGTGGCAAAATGGTGGTATTGGCTTTGACTCTAAGGCTAAAACTTTTGAACAAGGTTCAAGTTCAAAACCCTCACAATCTTACTCTGAAAAATCTCATGTCAAAAACAGCCTCTTATTTTTGATAAAACTGAGAAATGGACCACTTATCGCTTAAAAGGTATAGACATCATGTATAGCTAAGGAATTCCCGTTAAATATGGTGAATCCAGATCTGATAGATAAGGTCTTCACGGGTGGTTTTGGTCCAAAATATAATCTGAATGATGTTAGTGTGCCCATTAGGAGGGGAAATGGGAAAATCATAATTCCAATGGACACATTAGATTCGGAACATTCTGATCATCATTCTGAGAACGGTGGTTTGGTTAATCGAGTGAAGAAACCCTTTAAAAAATCACCAAATGTTTCTCAACCACTGAAAGCACACAAACAAAGTTTTCATGATAATTCAAATTTTAAAAGGCCAATCAGTTTTTTTAAGAAATCTCATTATCCTGATGATAGATACTATGACTTTGGCTACGGGCCATATCCTCAAGGTTATGGGAGGGGTCCTCATTGGTATGGTGTTGGTCTAATGGGACATGGTGGTCGATGGGTTGGTTATCCGAATTGTCACACCCCCAATTAACCACTAACGGAGTTTATACTGTTAAGGGGTGCGAGCAAACCAGGACCACAACCATTAGTTACAAATACTAAACGAATCAGAGTTAGTCCAAAGATATATCATAAATAAAGTCTCAAATTACGCAGCGGAACAAAATATCATCATAGCACTAACCACGTGCTTTACAAAGCGGTGTTTTAAATTCCCAATTAAATTTAACTAAAAATAAAAGTCTTCATGTGCCATGCCAACCCGCTCCGGATACTCCTCAGCGATCTGCAAAAGTTTAAACCACGCAAGTGTCAACCTAATGGTTGGTGAGTTCACAGTGGGCTTGTCACGCAGTGGCCCGGTCTCATAATCATAATCGTGTCAACATATACATATGTAGTATTTCTTTGTGAAAAGAAATGCTTAGAAGCATCCAAAATCATAGTTCTGTGGTTTAGCAAAAGTATTGTTTGTAACATTCGTTATCGGGTATGAACTAGTTTTGTACAGTTAAAGTGCTCAACCGATATCGCGGGTAGCTAATCCGTTGTTCCATGCACTAAGGAAGTTTGTACCAAAGCTGACTATTATTATAGTGGCCGTGCCATCATGTTTTGCGGACCTACGTCATCGCGGATTTGCCTCCCCCGTGTCCTCTCGGGATCACGGTCAGATAGGCTGATATTGTACCTCCGTGCACTCCCCGTGCCACGGGGCGGAGTTTGTCAAACTCCAGTATATCTACCCAACATCCCCTCGCTTTACAATTAATGGTACAATTTAGTTGAGGACTTTTAAGTTTCAAGGCATCCTTAGAAATCATGTGATATCATGTGGTTTAGACTTTAACCTACGCTAGCCATATTAAAACGGTTTACCAGATTCTCATGAATCTCAAAAGTGTTTTCAGTTTCGTTTCAGACGTAGTTGTTTAAGAAATTCGCAAGTGCTTCCCATAAAGCACTTCAAGTTCATCAAGTGGGTGCCGAGCACTCCTAAGTTTTCAAGTTCATCAGAGAGGTGCATAGCACTCTTAAGGTTGTCAGCATTGTTTTCCATTAAGTTATTCAGTGTGACCCAACCGGGTTTACGGTAATTGGGTTAGTGACACTCACCTTTGGTTGCACTGCTACACTTGCTAACAATCCAAGTATTGCTTATCGAAGACCTATGAACACGTTTAGGTCTTAAGTATTAGTTTTGTGTCTAATCTTTACTTAACGTCACTATGGCCCATAACATAGCATGTTGGAACTACGACTCGACATACCGACACACGACACCGATGGTTGATCATAAACAAGGGTTCATATACATCAGAAATCAAAGCATGTATCCTCATAGCATAATCATGTAAGTCATGGCATAACATTCAAGTAAATTGCACAAGTTTGGATTCTGGTCTCAGTTTCGCTAGCAGTTTCGCTAGGCAGTTTCTCTGTGTGCACGGGCAGCACTTTCGCTAGGCAATACCCGATGACACAGTTTCGCTAGGCTAGTTTCGCTTGAAACTGTTGGCACAGTTTCGCTAGCCTAGTTTCGCCCGAAACTGGTTTGAACTTTCGTTCAGGAAATTTCGCTCGGTAGTTTCGTTCGGACAGGTCTGGTTGGTTTACCCGGTGACACTACAGTTTCGCTCCATAGTGTCGCTGGATGAAGATGTACATAATTTCGCTAAGTAATTTCGCCCAGAGAACAGTACAGTTTCGCTGGTCGCGAAAAACACGTAAATCAGCCTAAAAATCAATCTAACAGCTTCCATATTTCATGTAATTCAATATCTAGCATGCATAATCATTTACCAACATCAAACAACAAGTTTTAACACCTTAAACATGGGTTTTCACATTCAAAACACCAAAAACACATTTTAGACCTAAAATGACCTAAATAGCATAAATCTTCATTATGGTTTGATTTCAAACGTAAAGTTACTGACTTTATGGTAGATCTAGCATCCCTAAGCATCATATCAGAAGATCAAGTGATTACATGAAGATTCAAGCATGCTTTTTAAGAAAACACATAGAAAATGCATAAATAATGGTTTTGGGACTCACGATTCAATCTAGGGCTTGAATAGATGAGATGAGATGATGGTTCCTTGATGGTCTTCTTGACTGACCAGAAATATCGAGTGAGCAGATGAGAGTGGTGTGTGTGTTTTGCATGAAATGAGGCAAAAATGAGATCTCTAGGGTTTTATGTTATTATATATCAGGGGCTAGTTTCGCTGGCTAGTTTCGCTGGCCAAGCGAAACTGACTCTGTAAGTCAAAGGTTAAGCTAGCCGAGCGACACTATAGTTTCGCCTGGTAGTTTCGCTGGAACCCAAAAGTGACCAATTTACATTCTAAGCAAGATAAGCACGATTCATGAATTTCACGCAATTACACAATTAATCAACAAACATGTTGCACATACTTCCTCATAGAGACAATTCAATAAATAAACACATATGAACGGGTTCGGTGATCAACCAAAGGTCGTGGACGTATTCGGCCTAGTTAAGCATTAGTTACTAAGTTAATACTTATAACGTAACTAACGGAGATTGTCTAACGGAAGTAAACCTTGAAATTCCCGGATGTCACATCATCCCCTTGTAAATGGAATTTTCGTCCCGAAAATTATTCTTGCGTTGTAGCGTTCGCAGCCTCGGCTGTCGTCGTTGCTGTTTTTGCTGGGGAAAGAAAGCAAAAGTTTTAGGGTCGTCACATCCTCCTCCTGTTACAGGAATTTTGGTCCCCAAAATTAAATCATACCTTGAGTTTCCGTGGACGTTTGCTCGAACAAGTGAGGATACTTTTTCTTCATTTGATCCTCTCGTTCCCAAGTATATTCAGGTCCACGCTTTGAGTTCCATCGAACCTTGACGATCGGAATCTTGCTACGCTTGAGGGCTTTCTCCTCGCGTCCCATGATTTCTACTGGTTGCTCAATGAATCTCAAATGTTCATCAATTTCCAATTCCTCCAAAGGAATTATTTCAGTGTCTTCAGCCAGACATTTCTTTAGATTAGAGACGTGAAACACGTTGTGAACTCCATCGAGTTCAGCAGGGAGTTGTAATCGGTAGGCCACCGGGCCTACTTCCCCAATGATTTCAAATGGTCCGATATAGCGAGGATTCAACTTTCCACGCTTTCCGAAGCGTATCACTCCTTTCCAGGGAGATACCTTCAATAGTACCTTGTCGCCTACCTCGAACTTCAAAGGTTTACGGCGTTTGTCGGCATAGCTCTTTTGTCTGTCACGTGCTGCAGCTATCCGCTTTCTGATTTGAATAATGCGTTCGGTTGTATCAAGAATGAGTTCTGGTCAAGTGAGTCCTTTCTCACCTGTTTCGGCCCAACACACGGGCGATCTACATTTTCTGCCATAAAGCGCTTCAAAAGGTGCTGCACCGATACTCGTATGATAACTGTTGTTATAGGAGAACTCCACCAACGGAAGGTGAGCCTCCCAATCCTTACCAAAGTCGAGAACGCAAGCTCGGAGCATGTCTTCCAAAGTCTGAATAGTTCGTTCCGTCTGACCATCGGTCTGTGGGTGATAAGCTGTACTCATATCTAGTCTGGTTCCCAGTGCTTCTTGCATAGATTGCCATAGTCGGGAAGTAAATCGAGGATCTCGGTCAGAGATAATGGTCTTAGGCACTCCATGACGTGCCACAATTCGGTCAATGTACAGCTTTGTCAACTTATCCATATTGTCGTTTTCCCTCATTGGAATAAAGTGTGCAGATTTGGTTAGTCGATCAATGATAACCCAAATCGCATCTGGTCGATTCGATCGATGAGGTAATCCCGTCATAAAATCCATGGAGATATCCTCCCATTTCCATTCTGGGATCTTTGGCTGCTGCAATAGCCCAGAAGGCTTTTGGTACTCGATCTTAACTCGTGAGCATGTTAGACACTTAGCCACATATCGAGCAATGTCGGCTTTCATGTTCGGCCACCAATACAAGTTTTTCAAATCTTGGTACATTTTATCCGATCCAGGGTGCACCGAATATCTTGATTTGTGAGCCTCGTCCATCACGAGCTCACGGAGATTTCCAAGTAAAGGAACCCAAATTCTGTCATTGTAGTATCTGAGTCCGTCGGACCTAACTTCAGAGTTACCATCCACCCCTCGCAGTGCTTCTGCTGCAAAGTTTTCTTCTTTTAAAGCTTCTCGTTGGGCATCGCGGATCCGATCCGGCAATCCCGTGTGAATGGTAAGTTGCAGCGCTCGTACTCGTCGAGGCTTTTCGTACTCTTTTCGACTTAATGCATCAGCCACAACATTGGCTTTTCCCGGGTGATACTTAATTGCTAAGTCGTAATCATTCAGTAGCTCGACCCACCGTCGTTGTCGCATGTTGAGATCCTTCTGATCAAAGATGTGTTGTAAGCTTTTGTGGTCGGTAAATATTGTGCACTTTGTTCCGTAGAGGTAATGTCTCCAAATCTTGAGTGCATGAACAACGGCTCCCAATTCCAAATCATGCGTTGTATAATTCTTTTCAGTGTCCTTCAGTTGCCTGGACCCATAGGCAATCACTTTGTCCCGTTGCATCAACACGCAACCAAGTCCTTGGATCACAGTAAACTACAAAGTCGTCAACCCCATCGGGTAATGCGAGAATCGGAGCTGAACATAACATGTCTTTAAGAGTTTGAAACGCGTGTTCCTCTTTTTCACCCCATCTATATTGCACTCCTTTGTGCGTTAAAGTTGTTAAGGGTTGAGCCAATTGCGAGAAACCCTTAATGAATCTTCGGTAATATCCGGCAAGTCCCAAAAATTGTCGG
Source organism: Deinandra increscens subsp. villosa (assembly GCA_039602395.1). Classification (NCBI taxonomy): domain Eukaryota; kingdom Viridiplantae; phylum Streptophyta; class Magnoliopsida; order Asterales; family Asteraceae; genus Deinandra; species Deinandra increscens. Next base: position 44,286,913 of record JBCNJP010000023.1, read on the forward strand.
ATTTCGGTTGGCGCTCTAGGGGTAGACCAATTCTTGATAGCTTCCACTTTAGCTGGGTCGACGTGAATTCCTTCCTGATTAACAATGTGTCCAAGAAACTGGACTTCGCGAATCCAAAAATCGCACTTCGAAAACTTAGCATAAAGCTGTTCCTTGCGGAGTAATTCCAAGATTAGTTGCAGGTGTCTCTCGTGTTCTTCCTTTGTCTTGGAGTAGATCAAAATATCGTCAATGAAGACTATCACAAACTGATCGAGGTACGACTTGCACACTCGATTCATCAAATCCATAAACACAGCAGGTGCATTAGTTAGCCCAAACGGCATAACTAGAAACTCGTAATGACCATACCGAGTTCTGAAAGCAGTCTTGGGGACATCCTCATCACGGACACGAAGTTGGTGATATCCAGACCGTAGATCAATCTTTGAGAAGTAGCTCGAACCTTGTAGTTGGTCGAAGAGATCGTCGATTCGAGGAAGTGGGTACCGATTCTTGATCGTAACCTTGTTAAGCTCTCGGTAGTCAATACACATTCGGAACGTTCCATCTTTCTTCTTAACAAACAAAACCGGTGCTCCCCATGGAGACAAACTTGGACGAATGAACCCCTTGTCGAGTAGCTCTTGAAGTTGCGCAGAGAGTTCGTTGAGTTCACTTACTGCCAAACGGTAAGGTGCGCGTGCAATCGGAGCGGCTCCAGGAGCTAGGTCGATCCCAAACTCGACTTGTCGAAATGGAGGCAAACCAGGCAGATCTTCAGGAAATACATCTTGGAAGTCGCGGACTATCGGGTAGTCATCGATTCTACGCTCGGAAAGTGTCGTATCGGTGACGTTTGCAAGGATCGCGAAGTGACCTTTACGAAGGCACTTTTGAGCTTTGAGGAAAGAGATAATACCGGTGACTGCTCCACCCTTTTCACCTTGAACCGTTAACACTTTACCTCCTTCGAGTGGGATACGAACCACTTTTTCTTTACATAAGATTTCAGCTCGATTTTCAGATAACCAATCCATTCCTATTATAACATCAAAACTACCAATCGGGAAAGGCATAAGATCGATTCCTAATGTACGGCCGGCTAGTTCTATCTTACAGTCCTTAACTATCTGAGTTGTATCATGAAGTTTACCATTCGCTAGTTCTACCACATATTTAGCGTCTAAGGCAATCGGTTTAGCATTAATTAGCTTAGCAAACTTAGTGGAAATAAAACTTCTTTCAGCACCGGAATCAAACAATACAGTAGCAAAGAAACCATTTAGTATGAATTTACCGTTAATCACGTTGGCGTCGTTGCGAGCTTCTCCTTGACCCATGACAAAAGCTCTTCCCCTGCCATTTCCACCATTCCCGTTGTTATTCCCGTTGCCATTTCCTCCGCCATTACCGTTCCCACCATTGTTTCCTTGGTTACCATTCCCCTGTCTTCTTAACTGCGGGCAGTCCCTCTTAATGTGGCCTTGAGCACCACATTCAAAACAGCCACGGGCTCCACCATTATTGTTCTGATTGTTTCCTTGCCCGTTACGGTTGTTCCCATAGTTGTTGCTATGATTGTTGTTGTTGTTGTTTTGCCTTTGGCGGTTTTGTTGCTCAGGTAGAGTTGCCCAGCAGTCTTTTGCTTCGTGGCCTTTCTTTCCACACCTTTCACAGCTCAGATTCTTTCTACAAACACCAGCATGATGTTTCCCACACTTGTTACACAAAGGCAGGTTACCCCTGTAGTTGCTTTGACCATTTCCGCCCTAGCGGTTGTTTCCACTGTTGTTTCCAGACCTCTTACTTTGACCTTGAGAATTATAAGACCTCCCAGTGTTGTTTCCAACACTCTGATTGTTCATTGAGTTTTCAGGAGCTTCATCATCAGCTTTTCTCTTGCCACTTAAGGCAGTCTTTTCTAGTGGCTTTTGCAGGAAGTTTACCCTTCTCAACCTCCTGATCAGTAAGTTTGTGAGCCAAACGGATGGCTTGCTGCACGGTTGCGGGGTTGCTGGCAGTCACTAGTCCTTTGATTTGAGGCGGGAGGCCTTCCAGATAACGCTCAATGCGTTTGAACTCAGCATCAACCATTGTGGGGCACAAGACTTCGTACTCATGGTAGCGCGCGGTATACTGCTCCACTTCAGACCCAGTCATTTTCAGATTCAAGAATTCGCCCTCCAACTTCTTCACTTGGTCACGGGGACAGTACTCCTCCATAATCAGCTCCTTAAACGCTCCCCATTGCATGTTATTAGCCGCATCTAACCCAATCATTTGGATTTCGGCATTCCACCAGGAGAGAGCAGCTCCCTCAAAGGTACCAGTAGCATACTTCACTTTGTCTCCAGCAGGGCAGTTGCACATAGAGAAGACCTTTTCAGACTTCTCAATCCACCTGAGGAGTCCTACCGCTCCTTCTTCGCCGGAAAACGTCATTGGCTTGCAGTCCATGAAGGACTTGAACGTGCAGTGATGGTGGTTTCCTGATGCATTAATAGTTCGAGATTTAAATTTAACAGGTCAAAATATAATTCGCTTTGTGCCTTAACCGGCATAATAATTACCCTGTGCGGCGTATGCAGCTTGGATGGCTGCCACCGCGGCTTGCACGTGTTCGTTAATCATTGTTTGCAGCTGTGCAGGCGTCATGTTAATGTTGCTTCTTCCGTGTCCTCTTCCAGACATCTTGCTGGACAGTTAAAGTAGCCAGTGTTCAGTCACAGTTATACTTTATACATATCCCATAATATGCATAATAACAATTTCCCGTTATCCCACTATTAGTCCAGAAAAAATTTCGTGCAAAAATCGAGGCGTCGTCGGAGAACGTCGCAAGTCGTAAGTACTATCGTCGAAAGTCGGCCTTCCCATAAAAGTCACCGTCGGCGTAGTCATCGTAGTAGAATCAGGACGTAGCGTGTAGCATCGTTTCGTTGTCGCTTCCCCCCGGAATAGTGCGCGTATTAGCGTTCGCATTTCGTATTCGTGTGTGAAAATTTTCCTAAGGTTTTCCGTTAGACTAGTTAGACACGGTCTATATATATCTACATATATATATACATACGTACGAAGTATTTACTTACACAGCAGAGCGAGTATCCCAGGTTGGCACGTAAAAATTTTGTTTTTTTTGGGGAATTCATTTGTTCGTTTGTAACTAAGGTTTCAAGTTGCAGTTTCCAAATCGTTTTCAAAATTGATTCCAGTTCTCTGCAACTTATGGCTCTGATACCAATCTGTCACACCCCCAATTAACCACTAACGGAGTTTATACCGTTAAGGGGTGCGAGCAAACCAGGACCACAACCATTAGTTACAAATACTAAACGAATCAGAGTTAGTCCAAAGATATATCATAAATAAAGTCTCAAATTACGCAGCGGAACAAAATATCATCATAGCACTAACCACGTGCTTTACAAAGCGGTGTTTTAAATTCCCAATTAAGTTTAACTAAAAATAAAAGTCTTCATGTGCCATGCCAACCCGCTCCGGATACTCCTCAGCGATCTGCAAAAGTTTAAACCATGCAAGTGTCAACCTAACGGTTGGTGAGTTCACAGTGGGCTTGTCACGCAGTGGCCCGGTCTCATAATCATAATCGTGTCAACATATACATATGTAGTATTTCTTTGGAAAAGCAATGCTTAGAAGCATCCAAAATCATAGTTCTGTGGTTTAGCAAAAGTATTGTTCGTAACATTCGTTATCGGGTATGAACTAGTTTTGTACAGTTAAAGTGCTCAACCGATATCGCGGGTAGCTAATCCTTTGTTCCATGCACTAAGGAAGTTTGTACCAAAGCTGACTATTATTGTAGTGGTCGTGCCATCATGTTTTGCGGACCTACGTCATCGCGGATTTGCCTCCCCCGTGTCCTCTCGGGATCACGGTCAGATAGGCTGATATTGTACCTCCGTGCACTCCCCGTGCCACGGGGCGGAGTTTGTCAAACTCCAGTAGATATCTACCCAACATCCCCTCGCTTTACAATTAATGGTACAATTTAGTTGAGGACTTTTAAGTTTCAAGGCATCCTTAGAAATCATGTGATATCATGTGGTTTAGACTTTAACCTATGCTAGCCATATTAAAACGGTTTACCAGATTCTCATGAATCTCAAAAGTGTTTTCAGTTTCGTTTCAGAAGTAGTTGTTTAAGAAATTCGCAAGTGCTTCCCATAAAGCACTTCAAGTTCATCAAGTGGGTGCCGAGCACTCCTAAGTTTTCAAGTTCATCAGATAGGTGCATAGCACTCTTAAGGTTGTCAGCATTGTTTTCCATTAAGTTATTCAGTGTGACCCAACCGGGTTCACGGTAATTGGGTTAGTAACACTCACCTTTGGTTGCACTGCTACACTTGCTAATAATCCAAGTATTGCTTATCGAAGACCTATGAACACGTTTGGGTCTTAAGTATTAGTTTTGTGTCTAATCTTTACTTAACGTCACTATGGCCCATAACGTAGCATGTTGGAACTACGACTCGACATACCGACACACGACACCGATGGTTGATCATAAACAAGGGTTCATATACATCAGAAATCAAAGCATGTATCCTCATAGCATAATCATGTAAGTCATGGCATAACATTCAAGTAAATTGCACAAGTTTGGATTCTGGTCTCAGTTTCGCTAGCAGTTTCGCTAGGCAGTTTCGCTGTGTGCACGGGCAGCACTTTCGCTAGGCAATACCCGATGACACAGTTTCGCTAGGCTGAAACTGTTGGCACAGTTTCGCTAGCCTAGTTTCGCCCGAAACTGGTTTGAACTTTCGTTCAGGAAATTTCGCTCGGTAGTTTCGTTCGGACAGGTCTGGTTGGTTTACCCGGCGACACTACAGTTTCGCTCCATAGTGTCGCTGGATGAAGATGTACATAATTTCGCTAAGTAATTTCGCCCAGAGAACAGTACAGTTTCGCTGGTCGCGAAAAACACGTAAATCAGCCTAAAAATCAATCTAACAGCTTCCATATTTCATGTAATTCAATATCTAGCATGCATAATCATTTACCAACATCAAACAACAAGTTTTAACACCTTAAACATGGGTTTTCACATTCAAAACACCAAAAACACATTTTAGACCTAAAATGACCTAAATAGCATAAATCTTCATTATGGTTTGATTTCAAACGTAAAGTTACTGACTTTATGGTAGATCTAGCATCCCTAAGCATCATATCAGAAGATCAAGTGATTACATGAAGATTCAAGCATGCTTTTTAAGAAAACACATAGAAAATGCATAAATAATGGTTTTGGGACTCACGATTCAATCTAGGGCTTGAATGGATGAGATGAGATGATGGTTCCTTGATGGTCTTCTTGACTGACCAGAAATCTCGAGTGAGCAGATGAGAGTGGTGTGTGTGTTTTGTATGAAATGAGGCAAAAATGAGATCTCTAGGGTTTTATGTTATTATATATCAGGGGCTAGTTTCGCTGGCCAAGCAAAACTGACTCTGTAAGTCAAAGGTTAAGCTAGCCGGGCGACACTATAGTTTCGCCTGGTAGTTTCGCTGGAACCCAAAAGTGACCAATTTACATTCTAAGCAAGATAAGCACGGTTCATGAATTTCACGCAATTACACAATTAATCAACAAACATGTTGCACATACTTCCTCATAGAGACAATTCAATAAATAAACACATATGGACGGGTTCGGTGATCAACCAAAGGTCGTGGACGTATTCGGCCTAGTTAAGCATTAGTTACTAAGTTAATACTTATAACGTAACTAACGGAGATTGTCTAACGGAAGTAAACCTTGAAATTCCCGGATGTCACATCATCCCCTTGTAAATGGAATTTTCGTCCCGAAAATTATTCTTGCGTTGTAGCGTTCGCAGCCTCGGCTGTCGTCGTTGCTGTATTTGCTGGGGAAAGAAAGCAAAAGTTTTAGGGTCGTCACATCCTCCTCCTGTTACAGGAATTTTGGTCCCCAAAATTAAATCATACCTTGAGTTTCCGTGGACGTTTGCTCGAACAAGTGAGGATACTTTTTCTTCATTTGATCCTCTCGTTCCCAAGTATATTCAGGTCCACGCTTTGAGTTCCATCGAACCTTGACGATCGGAATCTTGCTACGTTTGAGGGCTTTCTCCTCGCGTCCCATGATTTCTACTGGTTGCTCAATGAATCTCAAATGTTCATCAATTTCCAATTCCTCCAAAGGAATTATTTCAGTGTCTTCAGCCAGACATTTCTTTAGATTAGAGACGTGAAACACGTTGTGAACTCCATCGAGTTCAGCAGGGAGTTGTAATCGGTAGGTCACCGGGCCTACTTCCCCAATGATTTCAAATGGTCCGATATAGCGAGGATTCAACTTTCCACGCTTTCCGAAGCGTATCACTCCTTTCCAGGGAGATACCTTCAATAGTACCTTGTCGCCTACCTCGAACTTCAAAGGTTTACGGCGTTTGTCGGCATAGCTCTTTTGTCTGTCACGTGCTGCAGCTATCCGCTTTCTGATTTGAATAGTACCTTGTCGCCTACCTCGAACTTCAAATGTTTACGGCGTTTACGGCGTTTGTCGACATTCAATCAGCTGATAAGCAAATTACAAGCTCGGGAAATGGAATTACTTGTGAAAAAGTCAGCAACTCCATCTGTTCAAAACCCTGAAATATATTTTGGGGAGAATTCTGCTACTGTTCATGCTAAAAAAAGTCACATTCTATTTCAAGTAGTAATCCACCAGTAACAGCTTTTCTTGCTAGAAAGTCTGAAAACACTGGTTATTCTTCGGGTTGCAGTTTTACTATTCCTGATAGATCACCAAGCAAATCTACTTCTAATCAAGCAACCGAAGATCTAGCTGCTTTGTTATGTGCGTTCATATCATCTTCGTCTGGATCCATATTTAGTCAAATTGGTAATTCTGGTTTGGTTCCGGAGGATCTAAAACAGATGGATGAAGATCAGTTAAATAAATTGGATTTAGATTGGCAGTTGGCTATGACTGTTGAAAAAGGAAGACGATTTATGAGAAAACATGGCAAGAATTCTGTTATGGGAGGAGCCATACTGGGTTTAGATAAGTCCAAACTGAAATGTAACAAATGTTCTAAATTGGGATATTTTGCTCGAGAATGCAAGCAATCTGCTTTTAAACCAAGTAATTCGGATAATCATGATCACAATAAAGAGGTAAAAGCTCTAGTGACTGAGGGAGGTTATGATTGGGCTGCATATTTTCTAGATGAATCTGCATTTGTAGTCCACTCTTCAGAAAGTTTCGGATTAATGGCTAATATTGAGGTTGAATCGAGTGGATTTGAATCTGAGACAAATACATCTGAAACAAGTGATTCTGAAGTTAGTGGATATGAATGAGTCAACTTGTGAATTTTGTGCTCAAAAAGACAGAAAGATTCGAGAATTGATTTCTGAAAAGGAAAGGTTGGTTGTTGAATATGAGAAGAAAGAGGAAGAGATGGAAGATTACAAAAGAAAGTGAAACTTCTGATGAAATTTTCAAAGCTAATGTTATGTTGGAAAAAGAAAAGAAGGTGTTGATAGATGAGGTTTTAGAGCTAAAAGCACGATTGGAAGAGATGGTTAGTGTCGATAACGAACAGATCACGAAGTTACAACATGAAAATGTTGAGTTAGTTACAAAAGTTGAAATGGGGGAATTCGAAGCAAAGAATGCTGTTGGAGATTTTGATGCATTATATAAGAAATCAAAAGCACGAGTGGAATCGCTTCTGGTTACTAATTTTGAACTTCAGAAAGCTTATGATGAAATTTTGGTTTCGAATAATGATTATCAAGACCTCCAGTCAAACTTCCAATACAAAGTCACTGATTTGACAAAAGAAAACAGATTGTTGACAAGAAATGTAGAGATTTATCAAGGAAAGGTGGAAAAGGTCACACAAGAGATGTTTGCTGCTCATGATAAAGTGAGAAGAGAAAAGTCTTTGTCTAATAGTGTTTCAGAACAGTTGATAGAATCAAAAAAGGCTTTGGGTGAAGCTCAAAAAAGAATATCAGATCTAAACGTTCAAGTTCTGGATTTGAATCGTCAACTAAATAATTTGAAGAATTCACATTCGTTCACAAGTTATTTGTGCAATGATGAGAATTTCAAAAGAGTGTTTGGCGGTGAAGAATTCAATCAGTTACCACCTCCATTGGTTCAAACTGATCCTTTGGCTTATGTCAAATCTTCTAAAGTAACTGGTGATTATTCTGAGTTTGCTACTGCGAAGTCTGATCTGAAAATTTCAAAGAAGTCAAAGGAGAAAGTGGAAAATGAGGAGAGTTTGGTTAATAAATTCACAACAAAGTTTGCTTCTGGTGGATTGATTTCAGAAGAGGGAGTTGGTTCTGTTGGCAAACAAGTGGAAAAGGATGAAAAGCAGGTGCATGAAGAACAAGCTGCTGCTAAGTTGGTGGAAGCAAACAAGTTGAAGGATATTAAAGCTTCTTTCAATCAAGCTGCTAAAGCTGGTTCGTCGAGTTCTCAAATAGATTTATCAAAACTACCTGGTTACAAACAGTCAGGTTTAGGTAGTGAAGGTAAGAAGTTTGTGAAGCCTGTCCAGAAGAATATGCCCCAAAAAGTTCCAAAGGAAAAGAAAGACACAAGCATCCAACAAATCTATTATTTGGCTCAAGTGTTCATGTCTACAATGGAAAAAGGTTTTTGAGGGAAGATTCAGAAGAAGGTTTCGTCTGACAGTTCGTCTCGAGATGCTCACAAAGTTAAAGAGTTTTCATCATCTGGATCTAATTCTACTCCTCGAAGTCCTACTTCTAAATGGGTTCATTCCAATCGTTTACAGGTTTTTGATAATGATTTTTATGATGCATTTGAGTCTGATGATAAGTATAATGCATTCCAGGACAAATCACATTCTCAACGATCTTATCGTTTGTGCTATCAGTGTCCCCGAAAGGGATACATGGCAAAAGATTGTCCTGAAGTGACAAAAAGATCATTTTCAAACAAATCTGCCACCATTATTGATGAATCAGGCAGAATTTTTACTGAGTCAACACCATTTACATTAAAAATCTAAAAAGAAACAATTTTTCAAATTTGATTCCAGTGTTGATGGTTCATCACATGATGATGATTCAGTTAAAAATGAAAAAGCCAAAATGCAGTGGCGACCTAAGACGGTCAGCAAGGCTGCAAATGACTTTGAGGAAGACACTAGTCGACCAGAAGCTGTGTGCTTCGGATCATTTGAGTACTAATAATTTCAACCAGTGTGCAGGTTTCTTCAAGAAGATCTATTGGTGATTGTGAAGTTCAAGCTTCAAGCAGTTACTGATAGTGGGGTCTCTTGCTTAACTTAAATTGAATGCTTCATATATCAAAATTAAAAGTGTTTCTGAAAGCTAAAAACTGAAAGGTATCCGTATCGATTGGTCAATTTTCTTTCTTTTACATTCCGTTTGTCATTTAGGGGGCGAAAATTGAAAAACATTGAAAAATGAGAAATTGTATCTGACATATTTGGGAAATAATGGTACATTGGCTTACGTGTCTGGCTTATGGATAAACTAGATGAAAAAGCCATAAGATCATTGCTTGATGTGCATGGTAGGCTCGACACTAAATCAGAAAGTATTCAGATGTGATACACACTAAATACTAATGCTTGACCAAGTGGACAACATCTTGATGTATATCTCATGATATCAAGAAAAAGATATGTGAAAAAGAAAATGAGAAGTCACTGTGTAAACATGCGTTCATTTGGCAAAGATTTAAATTTGTTTGATTTTCTTTATTTTGTCAAACGATCGGACTTTATTTGCGTATCGAAAGATCGACCTGATTGTTGTTCGTTTGACGTTCTGATTTATTTTCTTTGGTGTTTCGTATAACTCATCGGACTTTCTCTGCGAGTACGGGAGTACCGACCTGATTGTTGTTGGGTTATACAATTTCAGCTTGTTTTTATTTTCTTATTTTGATTAAATCTGAGGCCTTATCTGCGTATCGAAAGATCGACCTTAAGGTAGACGATTTAACGTTCTTATTTCTTTTTGCATTGAACACAGTTGACTATATCATAAATACAATCATTATGTGATTGAATCACAAATGAAATCACAAAGTGTGATAAGTAAAAACATATCTGAGTATGTCTGATAGTGTGGGGTACACTGGTCAAAGCAACCTAATCAATTCAATAACATATCCAGATGTTATGACTATGATTGTTCCTGAGTTTAAGATGGACAAATTATACCAGTAATCGACATCACTTATGTGCTGAAGTAATTGAAATTGAAGTGTAGTTCAGCATGTTATGACCAATATGATCCCAAGTTGTGATCTTTCTCATAAAAGACAAAAATAGTGTGTGATTCAGTATTTTACTTTTGTATTGCATTTATGTTTCATATCTGAAAAATCCAAAAAGATATTAGGTGTGTTTTAGTATAAACTTAGAAAAATTACAAAAAGATTTTCGGTGTGTTTTGACATAAAGTTTCAAAAAGCCAAAAAGATTTTGTTTCTTATTTGTTTTCGGCCAATCGATTAACGATACGAAATCAAAAAATTCAAAATTACATCTTGGATTCTCGAAGAGAAGTTTTGTGCCAAGATTAATTTAATTTTAAAAAAGAAAAGAAAAGCCGCGTTTCCGTCTTCTGAAATTGCAGGTTTCTATGTGAGAAGACTCAAGCATGGTGAAAGGGGGAGTATGTAATATCTTTCACAAGTGGATCTTGAAGTTCACAGATTGTTCAAGATTGATCCAGCCATGCAAGCTCTAATTCTGACAATATTCTAAGTTGAAGATCGAACGCAACAATGTTGAAGATTTGTTAGATAGATAGATAGCTAGATACACTACACGTTAAGAGGGAGTTTGTTAGAGCATATTCCTATGTTAACGTGTGTCTCGTGTATTGTATCTAATCTAGAGCATCTATGTAAGTCATATAGTCACTGGCCATACCATATGCACCACAGTACCAGATGGTACGTGGGTGGTCCGCCGGCCAGTTAGTAAGTGACTATAAATAGTTTGTTAGAGAGAGAGCTAGTTAAAGGTGCTGTCATTTCATATCACTCTTAACTGTGTGTGTTCAAGGTGTTTTCTCTCTCTACATTGTAACCTCTTTGTGAATCAATAAAGCGAAGCTTTATTTACTTCTCGTTGCTTACCGAATTACCGAATCATGCAGTAGTAAGATCGTTCAGTGGTTTTACAAAATTCCTTCTGGAGTTTGTTTAATTTGGATTCCCAAAAAATAGTTTAGTTCTCCCATCATGCTAATTTCAAAGTTTGTTGTCATAAGTTCCTAAAACTCTTTACAAAACGATGGACATGTGGATCCAAAGATGACGTCATCTACATAGATTTGTACAACCAAGAGATGACCTTTTTTTTCTTTTAAGAATAATATGGTGTCAATGGATCCCTTTTTAAAGTTGGCTGATAAAAGGAACTCCGAGAAGGTGTCATACCATGCTCTAGGTGCTTGTTCTAAACCATACAAGGCTCTTTTGAGTTTACAGACGTGATTTGGGATTTTTTCGCTTTCGAATCCGGGTGATTGTTCAATGTAAACTTCTTGATCAATTCATCCATTTAAAAAGGCCCATTGAACATGCATTTGATAGACTTTGAAACCTTTGAAGGCTGCAAAGGCCAGAAATATCCTGACAACCTCAAGTCTTGCGACTGGGGCGAAGGTTTCATCGTAGTCTAATCCCTCTTCTTGACAGTATTCTTTTGCTACAAGCCTAACTTTATTTCTAATTATGGTACATTCTTCATCAGTTTCATTTCAAAAAAAACCCATCTAGTTCCTATAACTGATTTATTGTTAGGTTTTGGAACTAGATTCCACACACTATTTCTTTTAATTTGTCCTAGCTCTTTTTGCATAGCTAGGTTCTAGTGGGGATCCTGAAGGGCTTCTTCATAATTTTTTGGTTCTATTATACCGAGGAATCCAGCATAAAGACACTGATCAGCTGAAGCAGCTCCGGTTTGGACACTTTTTTTTATCACCAATGATTAAATTTATGGGATGATCTTTTTCCATTTTGTTGTTGGAGGAAGAGTGGCTAATTCTTCACTCCCAAGCATTAGGTCGGTTGTGTCAATGTCTTGACACTCCCCCTCAACTGATGGACAGTCAGCTGAGTGGGAGATCTCATTTACGGAATCATTTAGGAGCTCCAGAGTAGAGTTTTTAATGTTTCTGTAGTTGCAATTTTTATAATCAAAGAGTGAGAGTCAAAGGTTTCATTATTATTTTTGTCTTTTGAACAAGAAATTTCATTTTGGTTCACAACCTTTTTGCTATCTTTGCAGTGATCTTTTGTGATAAAGTTTTTTCAAAGACAAGAAAACATGGAAAAGTTATTTTCCTCATCAGAATTTTCTTTGAAAAACTTGTTAAATACTTCATTTTCTTTTTCTGAGATTGTTACTCCAGAGATGCTTTCTTTATCATTTTCATTTCGAGATGTGGTGCTGTTATGCATAGCCATTTTATCATCGCTTGTTGATACATGGTTCTTGATCGTCATGTGAAGTATCGAATACAAGACGAAGATATGCATAATAGCTATGGTCCGAACTCCTGGCGAACTCCAAGTTTGGACAGGTCCGAACCTGTCCGAACTGGAGGTTCGGACCATCCGGGTTTCAACTAGTATATATAGTTTTGTCTTGTGTAGAACTGTGTGACTTGTATGTTTGAGTCTTAGTTTCTATCAAGTGTACTCTGTGGTTCTCTGTGGTTTAATACAAAGCTTCATTGTATTTACATCTTGTGTTCTTACTCGTTTTACATTGGTTTCGATACGACTAAGTAGACGATCTATCGCTCATGCATTTTCATCGCTAAATGACACATTTATACTTTCTCTTACCACTTGAGTTTTTAGAACAAAAACTATGTATGCTAAGACATGAAGAAATTTTAAGTTAGGAGTTTTCTTATTGATTGCTTGGTAAGGAGTTTGATTGATCCTTTTGTTGATGATTGATCTATTTTGAGTGAAGCATGTTGTTGCAATAGCTTTAGCCCAGAAGTAGATGGGAAGATTTGCGGAGGAAAGCATGGATCTAGCGGCTTCTACTAGAGTTATGTTTCTCCTTTCTACTACTCCATTTTGTTGTGGGGTCATTGGTGCAGAGAACTCATGAGAAATGCCTTTACTGACTAGATATGTGTCTAGTTTTGAGTTTTTAAATTCGGTTCCATTGTCAGATCTTATTCTTCTTACTTTTATAGGCATTAGTTTTTGTATTCTTATTATAAAATTAATAATAAGATCTGTTGTTTCAATTTTTGATTTCAAGAATTCAACAATATATATGGAGAGGTCATCCACCATAACTAGGATGTACTTCTTTCCACCAAGGCTCTCTGTGCTTATGGGTCCACAGAGATCCTTGTGTATTAGCTCAAGTGGGTGACTTCCAGATATTTCTTGAAGACTTTTGTGAGATTTTTTTTTCATTTTTCCCATTTGACAATCTTCACATATTTCTTAGGATTTTGAAGATATGGTAGGAAGACCTTTTACCATCTTTTTATTTGTTAGTTCAACAATTGTTCTAAAGTTTTGATGGGATAGTCTTCTGTGCCAAAGCTCATACTCTTTGTTAGAGGATTTTAAAACAAGACTGAAAGACTCACTTGAAATAGGATTATTGAAGTTTATAAAATAAAGACTCTGATTTATTCCTTTTCCCGTTAGGTAAAGTTTACTGTCGTTTAGTCCAACAAGTTCACATGTGTTGGAATAAAGAGTAAATTTGAAGCCTTTGTCACATAGTTGTCCACAACACAATAAATTGTATTTTAAACCTTGGACATGTGAGACATTTCAATTGTGACTTCACCATTGGTAATGGTTCCATACCCAATGGTTTTGTATTTTATACCGTCACGAAAGTGATGGATCTTCCTTTTCTCTTCACATAGTTGTTTAACAGTTCTATTTCCCCGGTCATGTGGGTAGAGCATCCTGAATCAGAATACTAGATTTGTTGTATGTGATGCTCTTGACACTTAGTTTAAGGTTTTTGATACTGGTGAAGATATTTTCTGTTATGAGGCATAGAAGAGGTTGGAGAATGTTCTTCTGGTGCCTTTTGATTTCAGAAAGTTCCATTTCAGGATGATGGGATCTGTTGGCTATGCAATCCATCAGGGAATTATCAACTTCTTTCAGAAGATTGGTAATTCTAGATTTCCACTATGGATTTTCCTCCCTAGCAAGCATAGGGAGGTTTGCTAGTGAGCCGAGAGATTTCCCATTATTCAGACTTGGGGACATTTTAAAGAGCAGGATCTTTGAATATTGATTATTCAATCTTCTCTGATACCAATTTTTGGGTCCCGTGAGGGACACTTTAACAATGTTTGCACAATTTGATTTAAACAAGATAAATAAGTTGCGGAAAGTACATCAAATTAGAAGACAACAATTCATAGAAGGGTTATTCTGTATATCTTAAATGTTGTAAGATCTTTCTAGGGTTGGTGGCAACTCAAACATAGCATCCTTAGTATTGGTTTTAATTGTAAAACTTTCATTTCACTTGTACTTGTTCTTGGATAGTTATCTTGATCTTTTGTTAATCATTCAAGTGTTGATGTTTTGTATTTCATAGTTAATGTCTTAACTTGTGTTGACTAAGTATTGAGATGATTGCCCTATTTCTTTACTGTTGTGATATGAATGTTTGGATCCATACTCTGTGTTATGTCATGATAATTCACTTGGCTAATGATAATAACTGAATGTGTTTTCATAATAACAACCCTCAGCAATTCCATAATGATTCTTGTCGTTTTAAGAGTGTACTTGGTGATTTCTATGGTGTCTTGGCGATTTGGATATTACCCTTGGCGACCTGGAAGTTACCCTTGGCGACTTGGAGTTGCTCTTGGCGACTTGGAGTTGGCCTTGGCGACTTGGAGTTGCCCTTGGCAACCTCACCAAGATCTTGGCAACCTGGCCCTTGTTCTTGGCGATCTGGATTGCCTCCTTGGCAACCTCACCAAGACCTTGGCGACCTCACCAATTCTTGGCGACCTCACCAAGTGTTCTTGGCGATCTCACCTTTGTTCTTGGCGATTTCGCAGGTCTGATGTCATAATTTTCACTAACTCCAATAAAATTCTCTTGTAATCTGTGCAATGACGACCCGTGCTCTCTCCAGTATAAATAGCCACACCAGAATACCCTAGAATAAGCTTCTGGACGGCTGTGGAAGAGAGAGCACTTGTGTGTATGAATACCCTCGTGTTCTTGAGTTTCATATATGGAAATCTAAGGATTTCAACAGTTAAACAACATGATTTGATCATGAATTCATGATTTTCGCACTTGAATCTGTGTATTGAAATTAGTAAAGGCTCAAATTTTGGTCCTGACAAATGGTATCAGAGACATTGTTCTTCATGTTCTTGAGTTTTTTCTAAGAACTTGAAGAATCACTTATTCAAGTCATCAAATCTGGTTGTTTGTATGATTCCTTGACCTATTTTGAACGAAATTTCACAAGCAATCTATTAGAATGCTGAGTTTGTTAGGTTTTACAGTGGTTATCTAGGTTGCCCGTTTTAAATTTTATCGACAAAATTAACGGGTTAATTAATCAGATTAATCGCGCAGCAGAAAATAATTTTACAACTCGAATTTTAGTAAAACCGTAGACAGGATCTGATCACCGTGTAGGCGTAAATACTGAAAATAAAATAAATTAATTTAAACATCTAAAAATTTTAGATATACCTTGGCGGAGTCCGAACAACCGTTCAAGACACCGGGGTTCGACGAACTTGCGCTAGGGTCAACGGTAACGCCCGACTCGAACCGGCGAGTCAAGTATTCAACCGAATTTGAAGACGGGACCTCAGGCACCACGTGCGGGTTCATCTCATGAACCGGCGGTGGTGGCGGTAACGAAACCATGCCATGAATTATGGCATTCAAGTCGAACGGTTCCACCGTGCTTGACGACGAATCCGTCATAGATATGATTTTGTTCGTCGCGCGTGGAGGCGACAGAGGAAGCGGCGTGACATCGGCGGTACACAATAGCGCCGGTCACTTAGAGTTTACACCCGGTTCGACAGTGGCGACACGCGAGGCTCGAACATCGGCCTCGGTGGTGCAGGTAGGGCGAGAACCACCTCACGGTGGTCCTCGCCGAAGATGTTGGTGGCAACGGCGGCACGGGCCGCGACGGTGGCGGACCTCTCGACGGCGGCTCTGGCGGCGGGACGGTAGTCTCTAGTTTCATCGCAGTAGCAATCAGTCATGGATCGCATTTCACCATCGTTGCAATTAAAACGACGAGGATGGTGGTAGTTCTTGGTACGTCGAAAATGAGAGAGAGAGAGAGAGGAGGGAGAGGGGTGCGACGACAAGGGAGGGAGGAGAGGGAGAGGAGATCGCGATTAGGGTTCTCCTAATCCCCTCCCTTCCTTTTAATCGTTTCTGATGGGCCATGGAGTAATCCTGGGCCCACATCTCGACCGAAGCCTCTAAACCCGATGAATTCACTAGTCCGTTAACCAGTAACGACTAGCTGATATTACGCCGACGATTCTCGTAAACATTTTACGATAAACTTTGTTTCATTATTTTTCATTAAATAAATAACTATTTATTTGTTTAATTTAACCCCGTTTGAAATAAATAATTAATTAACGATTAATTAATTTTATATAGTTCGTTGACTCCGGTGTAACTCTTCCGGGTCGAAACCGGTTCGGTTACGTTTAAGTGTCGGGTCACGACATCTAATATCCAACAATCTCTCACTTTGATTGATCGCGACACTTTAGCGTTGTAGTCAGAGGCACTCTAGCTATGTATGGCTACACCAACCAGTTTCGACACTTTAAGTCGACAGCCAAAGTATATCTAATATCCAACAATCTCTCACTTGGACTGATCGCGACACTTTAGCGTTGTAGTCAGAGGCACTCTAGCTATGATGTTTAAAGGAAAATCTATTTCAAAGAAACCTAAAGTTTCAAAAAGGCGAAAGCCCAAAACTAAAACTGTTAACTCAGATCTGGCCATACTGATCTTTCAAGTGAGCTGGCTATTGATAAACAAAATAAACTGAATTTGGGTGATGGTAAACCCATGGGTAACACACAACACTTTGTCACAATCACCGGTAAGGTGACAAGATATTGCGAGTACTTCAAAAATTGTCAAGAATCCTGCAAGGAGTAAGAAGAATAATCTTTTGACTGAAAATGTTGTTTCTATGGAGAAGACTGTGGTATCTCAACCACAAGTTGCTGAACCAGTCGTTGTTGTACCCGTGAACCTGGAAGAAAATAAAAGTGATGGTTCAACCGCTAAAAAGAAAAACAACAACAAAAGACGAAATAAGAAAATGTTGTTCAGGGGGAAGGAGAACCTGTTGCTGAAATAAATGTCACACCAGTTCAAAATGTGGTTCCAACTGCTGTCGTGAATCTAAGTGGGTCTGCTAACACTAATGGGTGTTTTGTATGCGGAGACCCAAATCATGCTGCTAGGGGTTGTCCTTTTAACTCAACAAAAGCACACATGGGGTACAATCCACCAATGGTTGCACCCTATGGACCAAGAATGATGAGGTCTCCTTTCACTCAGCCATGGCCTCGGTTTTATGGGAACTACAGTGAAGACTATGAATACATGAATAATCAGCAAATGTTCATGCCTAATTTCCAGAACCAACAGTTCTTTAGAGGCATGACACCTCACTCTACACGAGGTTTGGGTGCAAGTACCGGGTACTTTCAACCGGTAGTCCCTGGAGCCGTAAACAACCCATCTCCCACTTCCACGAGACCTCGTGCACTATGGTCTCCATTGGCTGATCCTCAGAAGCCATTTTTTCAAGCCACCACTCCAGCTCATCGTCCGACTAAGAAACAAAATACAAGGAAAACCCAAGGTCCTAAAGACCGGGGTTCATATGCGAAGTAATATTTTCTTTGTTTGTGCAGGAACAGCGAAAGAAGTCAATAAATCGGTGGTACATGGATAGTGGTTGTTCCCGACACATGACGGGTGACAAGGATCTCTTACATGATGTCAAACTGATATCGGGAGGAGGTTCTGTAGCTTTTGGAGGAAATAAGAAAAGTGGTCAAATAATTGGAACTGGTCACCTTACAAATGGTGAAGTTTTGTTTGAAAAGGTCAACCTCATGTCAAATCTGCAATTCAATCTGCTGAGCGTCTCACAAATATGTGACAATAAGATGCCAATGTTCTTCGACGATCGTGAATGCTTCATTCTAAAACCTAGTTTTAAAGTACCTGAAGTTCATATTTTATTCCGGGCTAATCGTAGGGGGGGGGCATGTATGCACTGGACATGAATGCTGCAAAGTCGTCTAGTTCAGTTGCGTGCTTCTTGGCTAAAGCTTCAGAGGAAGATTCAACCTTGTGGCATCGGCGGATGGGACATGTTAATTTCCGCAACATGAATCGCTTGGTTAGGGGGAGACATGTCTTTGGTTACCTGACAAAGAATTCATGCAAATCGATAACTGCGTTGCGTGCTTGAAGGGAAAGCAACGCAAAACGTCTCATAAGCCAAAACCGCCTGGAAGAACAACAACAATCCTTCGACAGTTGCACCTGGATCTCTTTGGACCTGTAAATATCAAGAGTTTAGGGGGAAAATCTTTCCTGCCTAGTCATCACTGACGATTACTCAAGATATTCCTGGGTTTTTTTTCTTAAAAGAAAAATCTGAGACTCCAGTAATTCTAAAGGATTTTGTTACCCGCATCGAGAAAGCAAGCAGAGAGAAAGTTCGAATAATCAGATCTGAAAACGGGACGGATTTTAGAAATCATTTCTTCGAATCGTTCTGTAGAAGGGCATTCACTCGCCAATTTAGCGCTCCTATACTCCTCAACAGAATGGGAATGCTGAAAGAAAGAACCGCACAATAATCAAGTTTGCTTGGACGATGCTCGCGGATTCTAACCTTAAATTATCTTTTTGAGCAGTCAATACTGCGCGAGATGCGCGAGACAAACAAATATGATTAAACATGCCAACAAGACGTCCTTTGAGTTATTTTCTAAACAAAAACCTGGGCTAAAATGCTTAAAACCATTTGGATGTCCGTGTACGGTATTGATCCAGTCTGAGCAGTTAGCTAAGTTTTCCCCTCTGGCAGATGAATGCTATTTTGTTGGATACTCGATGACCTCTGCGGCCTATCGAGCGTACAACAGAAGAACTAAGGTGATTATGGAGTCGTGCAACGTTAACTTTAACGAGCATACCCATAATCCTAGAGAACCTGACTCAGATGGCATGTATTCAGATGATCTTCCTGACTTTACTTGGAGAAATGAATCAACGGACGCTTCCATATCATCTACCACTACTCCAGCTGTCACTCCTGTTGAAATCCGAATAACAGAAGAAGTTGTTCAGGAAGTTGTGCCAAATAAAAATCAAGAAAATCAACAAAATAAAGAAATTTAAGAAAATCAACCTGAGAATGAACCCATCAATAATGATTGAGACTCAGAAGACACTACTGTGACTGAATCTGATGATACTCCAAACAATGATGTGCAAATGGGAACTCTAGACTCAAATATTCAAGTTACGGCTGTAGAAGAGACTGGAATTCACAAGAAACACCCCGTCTCTAACATTATTGGTCCACTCAATAAGAGAGTCACCAGAAGTCAATTGGGAACAATAAACACTTCCCTATTTTCCTGCTTCATATCTCAAGAAGAACCTGCTTTTGTAGCTGCTGCTATGAAAAACGATAATTGGATAGAGGCTATGCAGGCTGAAGTGCTTCAATTCAAACTCCTGGATGTCTGGAAACTTGTAGACACTCCTCCTGGTGTGAACCCTATCCTGGTTAAGTGGATCTTCAAGAATAAAAGAGACGATAGAGGAATAATCATAAGAGATAAGGCAAGACTTATGGTCAAAGGATATATGCAGATAGATGGGCTGGACTATGATGAAGTCCATTCCCCGGTAGCTCGTCTTAAAGGCATCAGAATTTTCTTGGCATATGCCGCGTCTAAGAACATAACTGTCTATCAGCTTGACGTGCAGACTGCCTTCCTGTATGGTGAACTAGACGAAGAGGTGTATGTTGATCAACACCCAGGATTTGTTAATCCTTCCTTCCCAAATAAGGTGTACAAACTGAAAAGAGCTCTCTATGGACTCCATCAGGCACCAAGGAAGTGGTATGAGACCCTGTCTACCAATCTGTTAGAAAATGGCTATAAGCGAGGGGTGATTGGTCAGACACTGTTCATATGGCATGTGGGCGATGATATGCTACTGGTTCAAGTATACGTGGATGACATCATCTTCGGATATACCAATAAGACTCTTTGTCATGAGTTTAAGAATCTGATGGAAAAACGTTTTGAAATGAGTTCAATGGGAGAACTCACATTTTTCCTAGGGATTGAGGTGAAACAAAACACTGAAGGTATTCTAATCAGTCAGGAAAAGTATCTGAAGGAAATACTGAAGAAGTTTGGATTTCATGACTCCAAGGGCTTTTCCACTCTTGTCGAGACTCGAGTCAAACTCCATGCAGATCTTAAAGGTGAATGTGTTGATGAACACTTGTATAAATCAATGATCGGGTCACTCATGTACCTAACGGTCGGTCGACCCGACATCTTGTTTGTCCCGTGTCTCTGCTCAAGATTCCAATCCAAACCGAAACAATCACACTCGATGGCCGTGAAATGAATTTTCAGATACCTGAAGTCCAATCCAAAGAGAAGGCTTTGGTATCCCAAGGATGAGCTCTTTGATCTAAGAGGTTTCTCCAATATTGATTAAGGGGGTTGCAATATGGATCGGAAGTCAACCACCAGAGGAGCTCAATTCTTAGGAATCGATTGGTTTCGTGGCAATGCACGACACAGTCAGCTTCTGGACTACGGTTTGAATCAGCTTCTGGACTACGGTTTGAATTTCATTTCCACCCCTACTGAAGCGAAATACATTGCTGCTACTTCTTGATGGTCTCAAGTCCTTTGGATCCAGAATCAGCTTCTGGACTACGGTTTGAATTTCATTTCCACCCCTAATAACATTGATAATACTGCTGTCATGTTCATTGTTAGGAACCCTGTTCAGCACTCTATGACCAAACACATAGAGATTAGGCATCACTTTATTAGGGACTGTCATGAGAAAAAGCTTATCACCTTAGCTCATGTTTCCTCTGAGAATTAACTTGAAGATCTCTTCACCAAGGAAATTGATGTTTCTAGGTTTAACTTCCTAGCTCAATGAGTAGGAATGATCAACTTTGAGTAGGCTTATCATTAGGTTCTTTGTAAGATTGTGCCTTAGTCTTAGGTTGTGTAGTTTAGAGGTATCATCTTTGTTCGCTTTCTGGCCTTGCAATAATTCGATATAGAAAACCCAAAAAGATTTTATTTTGTTTTCAATCTTTCTGACCCAATTGAAAAGCCAAAAAGATTTTACTTTAAATTTTTATCTAGAAAACTCCAAAAAGATTTTAATTCAAGTCTCTTTGAGTCTTATTGAGAATTTTGGTTAACAATTTCCTGACCATCAATAAAATATTTCATAAAGTGTTCGACAAATTTCTAGAAAATACCAAAAATATTTTATTTTATTTTGTTTTATTTAATTTTTACTTTTGCATCTTTGTGTCAGTCGGCCATGCCTAAACCGACTCACGGTTAGAAAAATGCAGAAAATTAAAAAAAAATGCAAAATTATATAACTATAAATAAAATTAGGTCATTTCCAACAAGTGTTGTGAAGACACTTGTTGGATACCCGATGAAAAACTCAAAATTTTGAACTTTTAGTGATACTTCAATAAATATTGAAAATTGAAGAAAATTACAAAAATTTGCAAAATTAAATAAAAATCACTAAAAATAGAATCGAGTAATTCCCAACAACTTTTGTAAAGGCACTTGATGCTAAGCACAAAAATTTTGCAATTTTGCAGTTGTTCAATAAACTATGAAAAATCAGAAATGTTTGGTTTTGGTTGAGCAAACTATGTAGAAAGTGAAATAATTATGGTCTTGTGATAAGACCATAGGAAATGATTTAATCAATCAGTGACTCTATCATTCGATATGTCGGTAGGCTCAACAAACTAAGAAATAGGCAAATTCTGTGATTACACACTTAAAAACATGAAATTGTGGACCTTAAGTCAAAACAGTTGCTAAAATCATTCTAATCTGCTTAAGTCTAAGCTAAGTAAGGCAACCAACACACTCGAGTATGTCTTTTGCGGAAAGTGCTGATTTTAAATCATCAATAAGTGTGAATCATCACACATCCATCAATAAGTGTGAATCATCACACATCCTTTCAATAAGTGTGAAACATCACACATCCATTAATAAGTGAGACAAATCTCACAACCATCCATTGACCGTGACAGATCTGCTGAGGAAACTCTGACCTTGTGCTCACGCGTCCCATTATTCTCATTAAGAATATTCTGTGACACATCTACTGAGGAAACTCTGACTTTGTGTTCACGCGACTTAAAAAAAATTGTATCCATTTTGAAATCAGTACTTACCTCTAAAGAAATAGGTGGAAGAAATTCTATATGTGTGTTGTGCATGTCTGGAGTGCTAAATAGACAAAGCTAGGAAAACTGTTGACTTAGTGGAATAAAAGGTCAACACAATCTTCATTGGACAAAAACATGATAATTTACATCATAGTGATACTGCTGAAAATTGCCTTGCTTGAGATTAGGTGGATAACAATACCGACAACCTGACTTTGGTTACTGAATTTGTGAGGTGATTTGATTTGTAAGTGTCTATGATCATGTAATTGACCGATTTGATTCCTAACATAGTCCAACCATCACCGAGCAAAAATATACAAATTTATGCAAATAACTGGAAATTACCAGAAAAATAAGGCATTAACTGTGCAAATGTAAGCATTATGCTTTGACATAACCAAATTTGTGATAAAAAGTGAATTTGGGTGCTTTGTGCTTAAAACATCAAGTTTGTGATAATTAAGCAAATTTGAGGTACATTTGCTGGTTTAAGTCAAAATCAACCGTTTGGCATGTTCTGGGCTGGCTTGACTCAATTTCATATGTTTAATAAGGTTTTAGTCAAATTGAAATTTTTGAAAGTTTTCTGAGTCAGTCTGTTGTTATTGACAATTCCATACACTTAGAAAATTTTCCTTAATTCTCAAACCGACCTTGGTCTTTTCATTAAAATCGCAACAATGCACTATGCTAATGCTTATGTTTTCAGTATAATTGCTGTTGATGATCCCGGGTCGGTCTGTCATTTCAAATTTTTATTGTTTTAATAAATTTTTTTAATTTTTTGCTATTAGAGATCTCAAGCTGTCTGCAAATTTTTGCCTTGGCAATTTCATAAGACCAAAACTTTGGTCTTGGCGATTTCATAAGACCAAGACTTTGGTCTTGGCGATTTCGCTTAAAAGACTTGGCAGGCTTGAGAGTTTGTCTTGGCGATCTCGTCTAAATAACACTTGGCGATCTCGAGTTTACCGAGATTATCTCTTGGCGATTTGGGGAACAACACCCTTACTATTGACTATTTCGCTTAGAGAATAGAACCCTTAGCGATCTCGGCTTCATCAGATTTTCATCTTGGCGATCTCGCTTTAAGTGAATAAAGCTTAGCGATCTCGCCATAACCAGACTTTCTTCTTAGCGATCTCGGGATACTCTAGCCAACTGTTGGCGATTTAAAAATAAAACCCTTGTATTATTTTTTTTCTTCACTCGACCTCGCTAATATAAAAGGGGATGTCTCTCTATTCGTTCATTCCCACCTTCAAAATACAAAGACCCGCTCCCTTTCTCTCAATCCTGAAAACCCGTTAGACGGATCTTACTAAAGGTTTGCTTGATCGTAGAGTGAGAACGAGATGAAAACGAGATATAAATAAAAGTTTGTTTATTGAAATCACCAATACTGAATTACAAACTCTCTCAGAAGCTCAATCAGAGAAACACACTAAAAAACACACACTTAATATCTGGTCTCTCTCAACCGTTCCAAAACTCTCTCAACTCGTCGTTAATTACAAAACACAAACTTCCTATATATAGTCGACTGGCCGAATCCCAGGCGAACTGGAGGTTCACCTGATTGGAACCTGAGGTTCGGATCCAGTTCGGCTGGCAGCTTGAACTTGTCTTGATATTCACATCGTCTTGTTCAGATAGTTCACACGACGCACAGATTATGTATCAACAAATCCGAACCGTCAGCGACCAAAAACCACTCACCTTCGACTCCGATTTTTCACCCGATCGACATCACAAATCTGTGATTCCTGCAAATAGGGTTGGCACACACACCCTTCTCGTAAGTATAGATTAGGAACTATTCCCTGCTCCTTATCACTTCCAAACACTGATTTGAGGTAATTGATTCTATGAATTGTTTGTTTTTGGTTATCTTGGACAGGGCCGCAACTGTTTATAAAAGATTGTGAATTAGGGTTTGCAATTTGTGTTATTTGGATTCTAAGCAAGTTGAGTATGACAACAGAGATATAACTTGATGATTGATTGCAAATATTTGTTAGTCCAATGTTACTTATTTGAAATTGATCATTTATTTAGTTGTGTTTACAATAACTCACTATTTCTCTCTTAGTTTGGTGAATTCTGAATTGTGAATAGATGAATTGGACTATGATAATTCTAAAACTCCAATGTGATGCATTAGAATAATTCAAAATGCATTTCGGGTCTTAAGGGCTTCAAATTTGAAGCTAAACTAGACAATGTCAATTTTGACCCGTTTGGAAATAAATTGGATTTTTGGAACCAACTTAGTCAAGTTTGTAAATTTTGAAAAAGAAACAAAAAGAAATGGGTTTAGTGATCGGTTTGGGTTTAGAGAGAGAATTGGGTTGTAACTCATCATTTAGATCAAACAATAGCATTTTTGACAAAATTTGTCCGTTTGACCTATCTGGAATTTAATCGGACTAAACTCTTTCCAATAAGAGTCAAATGACTCAAATAACTTGATAAATGGAATCATTGACATAAAGTGGTAATGCTTGATGCTTTTGTGTTGTCATAAGAATAATTTTGACCAAATTGACAACTAAAAGGCTACATTG
This sequence comes from Deinandra increscens subsp. villosa, assembly GCA_039602395.1. NCBI lineage: Eukaryota > Viridiplantae > Streptophyta > Magnoliopsida > Asterales > Asteraceae > Deinandra > Deinandra increscens. Next base: position 44,312,039 of record JBCNJP010000023.1, read on the forward strand.
ACCCTTTTTGACTGATTCCATCTTTGATTTGAATTTCACTAGATGTGCTGATTTAATTGGTTGAAATAAGTCAAGTCATAGACTATAACTTGTCTAGCATAGATTTGAACTCAATGTAGGTTAAATCTGTAGTGTTTGACTAGTCCTAACTTAGTTTTTGGCAATTGCATGCATAGTTGACTTTTTAGGTCAAACCTTGTGAAATTCACTCTTGTTTAATGAATCTAACCCTATTTGGGCTGTGTGAGGCTATCAAATGATTGTTTAACAAACTTTGCCTTATTTAATAACAGATTTCTGTCCAGAAACACTACAAGACCTTCTTGTCTCTTAAATTGATCTTAGCTCAAAGTAGATCATCAAAGAGGTATGTTTCTTAAAAATTTGGCAATTCTTGATATACAACTATTGTGCTACACAGGGGCTATTCATTAAACTCACTCAACCAGTTTGAATCACATTAGTCAAACTCTAATCAATTTATGATTGATCACAAACAAGATTAAGCTTTGAACCTGTTGATTTCTTAAAATATCTCAGTTAGATCTTAGCAAACATTAGATCTTCTTCAAGGTATGTCTTCTGATCTCCAATAAATAGTTGGAAGCGTGACTTCTGTCCATCTAGAATTTATTGTTTTACTTACTAGTTTTTGCAATAATTTCTGCAATTATGAGTAAGGTTTAATCTCTATTTGATTTAATGAAATGATGTGCATATTAGTCATTGTCTTATGAAACCCTACCTTTTATTCTACATGATTGGTTAGGTTTGGAACTATTGAAGCTTATATCAGAATTATATGAGAATTAATGAAGCGAGGTTAGAATTTTTAGGACTAAATGCACCTATTTGTCTCTGACCTTGATGTTGATGCTCATATCCGATATTGAATGACTTCTTGTTCCCTTACTTAACTCTATTTGACTTTGGTTATGTGGTTAAGCATGTCTGAATTTCACACATGTCTTTTGATTCATCATTTGACATCTTTTTTTTTTTTGGGAAAACCCGGCAAAATAAATAAATAGAACGGACAAGTACAAGAGCACACACAAAACCATTAGGTTGGACAATTCCCAACCTTAACAGTTAAGTGAGTATGGAAGCACCAAATAACACCCTTAAAAAATAAAATAGAACCAAAATACAAGCAAGTGATACTAAAAACCCACCAGATCCAATAATCCAGGTACATGAAAACTTTCCAAATATCATGTGCATCCTTATACCACCAGCCCATCTTGTTAATTTCAATCTGCACTAAGCAAGGCCCAAATTTACAACCCAGCAGCCCAAAAACCAAAACCCAATAATCACAATAACAGTCCAACAAGAAAATCCACAACGCAGGCCCAACTTCAAACCCAATCAAATAATCGCCTGGCTTTCCTTCTAACCAGACCCGAGTTCGACCCAACTCCTCCCCATGTTCTATATAACCAATTCAGCCACCCAAACACACTAGCCCCGTAAGCACAAGCCAAAAAATGCATCAAGCTGAACCTCGTATAACTCCTGCCATGCAACCCTTTCAGTCCCAGATTCACAACTTTGATATACCAAATACCACCAACAGCAACAATTAAAAACTTAAGCCCCTTACTCAAATTCTTTATTCCTACATACCATTGAATTACCGAACCTGTTCCACCACATCATCATTTGACATCTTGTATGTGCTTAAGTGAAAAACTTTTCATGTTACTCCCGTACAAGTAATTAAATAGAATACATGTATTGGTAAGTGTCTCAAATTATTCAAATCATAATGGATTAGGAAGATCTGGTTCAAGAATCAGGTTTGACTCCAAAATTAATAATTCCAAATTGTGAAAAACTCAAGTTTAGGGGGAATCACTTCTTGATTCCTTCATAAATTTACAATTTCAAGGGAAATTACTGTAAATTGGGTCATGTCTACTGACATCTTTTGTTAAACTAATTGATTGTTTCAGAGAAATTTGAACCTATGTCTTAAGCAAACTTCCTTTATGCCTTTGAAAGTTAAATTTGAACAGCTCTATCACTATCACGAATCTAGTGTGCCATGACATTAATTTAAATTATCAAATTTGATGTAATTATGTTGTTTCTTATGTGCAGATGGATCCCTGATAGGAAAGAGCAGCCAATGTCTCTCTGGTAATTAACAAAAGCTAGACAGGTGCCAGTCTATATGAATAAGCTTTCAGAATACTGGAAAACTTAAATTGGATCACTAGTATCCGTTTGGAGCCTGTCATCAGCTCTGGTATAATCAATGCATTTTGGAACAATGCTCACACATTTGTTGCTGATAATGGTTCCAAATCCATCAGATCAAAGGTTCAAGGCACGTATGTTGAAATTATTGAGGAAAAGGGTCTGAGAAGTGCTGCAATTGAATGATGCATTGTGCCCTGTTTCCTTTGCAAAGGATTAATGGCAAGATACAATCCTCATGATGGGATATGAAGGACCTCTTACTGTAAATTCAAACGAAAAAAATCAGGAAGAAGTTTTTCCCAGAGAACTAGAGATGTATTATCACTTTCTTTATCTCCACTTTCTCTGCTAGAAAGTCTAGGACTGACAACTTCGTGGAAGAAACAGACTGGGCACTACATGGATTAGCATCCGATGCTGGTTTCAACCACTCTAGGAAAATAATTGAATGGATGGACCGCAACTTACATCCTACAAGAAAATCAGAGAAGTTCTTGATGTATCCCAAATTTATACAAGCAATCCTTGATCATTACTATCCGAACCTGCAGAAGACAAAGGCCTACTTGGTTCCTAGGAGAATGATGCCCGGTTCTTACACTCGTTACCGGTTGGGTCAGTATAATGGACCCGAAATTCCATGTTTCCCAAACATGATTGAGGGAATTAATTTGAATGAATACATGGATGAAGATCAAGGGATAACAATGATGATGCTGATATGACAGATGTCAGTGCTGCTGATTCTGATAATAATGCAGCAAATCTACAAGATGATCATCCAATCAACTCCCCCATTCATGATGACCCTATGCATTCAAAACATGAAGAAAAAGGTTCAACCAATGATGCCACCGAATCAGATGAATCAGGTGATGAAGCTAAAGATTCTGGTGATGAAGCAGATGCATCTGGCAATGAAGCTGACAATATTTCAAATGCATCAGGATCCAAACCCGAATCTGGGTCAAGATTCCAACTTGGATCGGAATCTGGGTCTGACACTACCAGTTCTGATGCTAGGGGTCCTAAAAAGAAGAAACAGAAAACAAGAGAAAATGCCAAAGTTAGTGAACAACCTGAGACATCAAGTCATAAGAAACAAAAGAAAATAAAGTCAAGGCAAACACAAGATGACAATTTATCACATTCCTCAAAAGCTGATTCACCTGAGCCAGAATCAACCTCTTTTATGCTTGATGGAGAAGCTTGAAATAAGAAGAGGACCAGTCTCTGGATCTGGTGCTGCTTCCATACAATCATTTGTTCAACCTGAACTAGACAACATTGTGTAGCAAAGTGTTCAATCTGCTCCCATCATCGCGGTTGAGGCAACCATTCAAGACATTGATGCAACTGCTGACATTAGCATCACAAGCTTAGATCTGGCAATTCAATCAGAGTCTCAACAGATGCCAACTACTCTAACTCAAGTAATTATATCCGGGGCAGATACCTCCTTCGTTCATCAAGAGTTGACTATGGAGCAAAATCTTGAAATCTCCAACACTCCTACTGTTGATAAGCTTAAAGAAGCTACTAACAATATCAAAGAACATGATCAGGAGCTTCTCAAAGCTAATGAGAAAATAAAAGAGCAAGCTGAAGAAATTGAAAGACTAAAGAGGTTATTGGCTGAAGCTTTGCAAAATAATTAGACTGCCAGAGCTAATGATGATGATGTGGGTGGTAGTGGAGATGGAAACCAAGGTGATAATCACATGATAAACCAGCCTCCCTCTGCTAAAAAACATTCAACCAAATAAGGAACCAAGTCCAAGCGAAGCTGGTAAAGAATCTGGAGCAAAATCCTCTATCATTGTCACTGAACAAGATATAGATGATACTCATCTTGCTGATTTCCCATCAGGTGATGATGAATCTTCCGAATCTGAAGTAGACATTTCTTATGGCGACACCTTTCTTAATGATAAAGCAAATGCTAAGGAGGAAGATGAAATATACCAATCTGTCAAAAGCTTGGTGCCACCTCATGAGAACCTCAAACTTCCGAGATTCTCAAGTGCCGCACTTGAAGCAAATCTATCATCTTCAGAAGAGATCCTTGCTCTAACATTGGGTAAACCAGATGTTCCTCATGTCATTCCTGAGTTCTCATTGCAACTTCAATTGACTCCTACAATACAACAACCAATAAGCATGGAAATGCCTACAAGTGCTATCTTTGATATTTCAGAGTAATTAAAGCACATGCATGTTGATCCTGAATTTCTGGATATTGGGAGAAATGCATTTCACAAGTTTTATGCAAGCACCCTTGCTACTGACCCCAGCAGCCGAAGCGGTGTAATTGAACTGAAGAGAATATAGAAGCCAGAGAAGCCTTGCAAGCTCAGCCTCTCAGTTTGATTCCAGATGAGATGTACATTGATCTCTTGTTGGCTGATCGTCTAAAATGTCTCATTTATGACTCCAGCGCAACAAACTTCATAAACCTGGAATTCACCACTGATGATGAATATGATGAGGAAATCATCTATGAGATCAAGGAAGAGCCGGTTGATATCTTAGCTCCAACTCCTCTGAGATCTGAGTCCGTGTTAAGTGAGCCTCAAATGCAAGATGATGTAAATATGTCACCAATCTCTTCACCAATTCATCATTCTGAAGAAAGAGAAGTTGTTCAAGAAGGATTAGAAACTCAAATTTCTGAGCCTATGAGGGAGTCTACAGAAACCACCAGTGGTGCTGTACCTGAAACCGTTTCGATTCAACCAGTGACAAGTGCAAGTGGTGGTCGAGCTACCAATAATCCAGACTCTGTACAAGACGCAGGTCCTTCTAGTAGACCTGAAAAAGGCAAGAGGAAACTAACTCTTGAAGAAGTTTATGAACAAGAAATAGAGAAACAAAGGAAGAAGGATGAAGCTCTCAGAGTTGCCAAAGAAGAAATAATGCTTGAAAGGACACTAGATGAAATGGCCAAAGAAGAGGCTATCAAACAAATGATTGAATCCAGTCGTCCTAAAAAAAATTGGGCATGTATCTGAACATTTTGAACCAAATCATCCAAATAATGATGTGGGAGAACCAAGAATAAGGATAATCCCTAACCTTGCTGGTGACAATGTTGATACGTCTGACACCTCAGAGATAGCATATTATGTCAGAGCGCTCATTCCTCGTGGGATTCCTCTATCCTACTTGATGACTCTTACGGATGCCAAACTGGTTGAACTATATACCGACATGCAAGAGATGGAGAACCACCTCTATAATCACAAGCTTGGTGAAAAGCTAACTGATCCCAGAGCAAATCCTTTTGCTGATACAGACAAGAAGTTCGAATATGTGCAATTCAATGACAACCTAAGGGAAAAGATCCGTGAAATGCACGCTCAGTATATGCCTCCTCCACCAGGGATCTTTGACCTTATTTCACCTCCACCTAGTCCCACGACAGCTACGCTTGGAGTCAACCGAATGACCAAGAAAGAGATGCAAGACTTTCTAAGCAGGAAGGGTTATGCTCGCGAAAGCTACCGCAGAAAACAGCTTCTTGGTCATAGAACGGTGGTAAAAAATCACATAATCGAAGAAAATAAAAAGGTCAATGTTGATAACTGATATGTGTGTCGTGTGAAGTATCAAGCAATGTATAAGATCAAGTCAAAGTATGTTTGGAACCTGGTCCGAACGTGAAGTTCGGACTGGCCGAACCTGAGGTTTGGACAAGGCTCGGCCAGCTGGGTATAAATAGTTGTTTGGTCTTTGTAATAGATGGTTCTGAGCGTGCTAGATCACTATTAAGTGTGTGTTTCTGAGTGTGTTTCTCTGAGTCTGTTTCTGAGTGTTTACTGATTGTAATTGTTCTTCGTTGCTCAATAAATCAATCGGTTAATTACTTTTCGATGTCCAATTAGCTAGGCCGGTAGAATTTAAAATTTTTCAAACAATGTCGGAATTTCATGCATCTGCTGCAATGCAAAGTGCGATGCAAACCATGCTAAATTTTGATAATGAAATCGGAACAAGTCAAAAAGTTCCCATATTGTTGAAGCTAGAAGATTATCAAAATTGGAAGAAACGATTTTCTGCTTACATCAGCACAAATGATATTGATTTATGGAATCCGATTCGAAAGTTGTATGAACGACCAACTAAAGAAGGAGACTATAAGGAACTTTAAGATTTTGATGCTGCTGAAAGGAAAAGTTATGATCTTGAAAAGAAAGTTTATGGTTATCTTACTATGGCTTTACCTACCGAATTGTTACATCAATTCAGCACTTGTAAGAAATCAAAGCAATTGTGGGATGCTCTCTCAGCAAGATGTGAGGGTAATGATGATTACAAAAAGAGTCGGAAGAAAGTGTTGAATAAAGAATTTGATAATTTTCAAAATTATGAAAATGAGAATATTACTGCTCTCGTTTCACGATTTTCACATCTGATTAGTGAATTAAAGATAGTTGGTATTGAGAAATCTGATGCTGATTTGAAGGAAAAGATTATGGAAGCTTTACCTAAAAAGTGGGAGAATTATGTTTTGCTGCTCACCCATGACAAGGATTATTCTATAATGACATTTCACGAGCTTACTAGAAAACTTCATGCTCGGAAAATGGAAATGTTAAACTCAAAGAAGTCAACTGCTACTCTACAAAATCCTGAATTGTATCATGGTGAGAATACGACAAGCATGAATGCTAAAGCTAAACCAAGTCTGAGTTCTGCACCTAGTACAACTTTCTTTACTGGAATTTCTGATAATTCTGATAACAAGTCGTCACGGGGTTGTAGCTTTACAATTCCAAATTTTTTAAGTCAGAATGCTTTTTCTGCTAAATCAACAGATGATTGTGCTAAAATGATTTCTGCATTGATTTCATCATCTTTTGGTTTGATTATCAAGAATGTTGCTAATGCAAAGTTAACCAGCGATGATCTTGATGCACTAGATGATGATCAACTAACTGAATTGGATATATCTTGGCAATATGCTATGTTATGTCAAAGATCGAAGAGGTTCTTCAAGAAACATGGAAGAAATCTTCGTGGTGATAAATTGGGTTTTGACAAGTCTAAGTTAAAATGTTATAAATGTTCGCAGCTTAGACATTTTGCCAAAGATTGTCAACAGGCTCATGCAAGCAAGCCTGGTTTTACTCAATCACCCAAGCCTGGTTTTACTCAACCATCTACTAGTAACACAAGCAAGACAACAGCTTTGATGGCTCAACATGATGGTGTTTATGATTGGGGTCAACATTTTGGATATGATACATCAGCATTAATTGTCACACATGACCAAGATGATTATTATTCTGATTCGAGTTCATATGACGCTGCTGAGAATGAGAAATTTGAGTCTAAAATTGAAGCCTTGATGAAAGAAAAAGATTTTTTGATTGAAGAAGTCAAGAGAGTTACTCTGATTTCAAAATGATTAATTCGGAGTTGAGAATTTCTAAGGACAATGAGAAGGAATTGGGTATGAAGAATGAATGTTTGCTTAAAGAGATCAAATTGCTAAATGAAGTTTTAGAAATTTCTAAACAAGATAAAAGAGATATTGAAGCTGCAAAGGCTAAGATCTGTGAAGAAAGGGATGAGTTGGTAAAGGAAGTCAAGAAATGGAAGGATGAAGCGGAGGATACTGCTACTGATTTCACAAATTTGTTTGATAAATCAAAAGTCAAACTTGATTTGCGTACAAAGAATGCTGAAGAATGTACTGCTAAGTTGAAGCATATCAAGTTGACATTGAAAAGTTGTTGGATGATAAGCGGGAGTTGATTCGTGTAAATAAAGCTCAAGCAGTGAATTTGGAGATTCAAAAGCGCAATGAAGATAATTGAAAAAGGAATTATTTAAAGGCCTTGATAATCTTCGCCTGCAAAAATTTGAAACTCACAAGGTTGCGAAGCGATTGATTGCTAAAGAAAAAGAATTTGCTGAAGCTCAACATAAAATTTCTGATCTAAAAATTTAAGTTCTGGATGCTAATCGATTACTTAAGAATGTTTCAAATTCTCAAGTGTTCACAAGCTTCTTAGCTAATGATGCTAATTTTGAGAGAATGTTTGATAAGACTGTATCACCCCCTGCTCATATCAAAGAAGCTTTCAAAGAAGTGAAAGAACAAGTTGACGACTTTGATTATTCAAAGGTTTCATCATCTACTATTGAGGATGAGAAAGTTGTGACGAAGAAGAAACACAGGAAGAATAAGAAAAAGAAGGAAAAGAAATATGAAGTTTTTTCTGCTCCAAAATTTGTATCTGGTTCGTTTTCTGCTGATAATGAGAAGTCGGCTAATTCAAGTGACAAGATTCAGTTTCAACCTGAGTTTGATGACAAGATCTTTTGTAATTAAAAGAATGTAACTGAAGTGAAAGCTGAATTTTCTCGTTTAGCAAAGAATGGACATTTTACACCTGAGGAGAAGATTTCTGGCAAGCATGTGGGATTGGGTTTTCACGGGATGAAAGATAAAGCTGAGAAGGCTCAAGGATCATCATCTCAAGATTTGAAGAAATTAAAGCTGAAGCAAGTGAAGAAGGATGTGTTTAAGGCTGAAAAAGTTCAACCTGAGCGATTCTACAAGCTCAAAGGTTCTGGTCAGCTTTTCTCTGATAAAGAATTTCCTCTTCATTGTGTTGATGCTTGAAAGATTTCTTAAGTCTTTGTGAAAGCTCAAGTTTCTTCTGAAAATTCTCAATCTCGAAGTCCTACATCCAAATGGGTACATGATCACAGGCATCAGGTATATGATTCTCATTCTGATCATGTTCGAGATATTCATGTGTGTTTTTCGCAGGTACATCAAAAGTGGGACAAGTCAACACGAGTCTGTTATATTTGCCGCTGAACAGGGCATTTGGCAAAAGATTGTCCACTACCTGTTGTTTCCACCCAAAGATTTCACAAGAAATCTGTTTTTAGTAAACCTGCCAACACAAAGTTCTTTGATGAACAAGGCAGAGTTTTTGATGACGTTGAGCCTACATTATTTCATAAACCAAAACGTTTTGATCCAATATTTTCAAAGGTTCAACGTGTAGGTTCATCATCACAGTCACCTGTGATAAGTTCATCTCAAACTGTCCTACCAAAACATCAACAATGGAAACCTAAGGTGGTTTCTAAGCAAAACAAGGACACTGGTCGACCAGAAGCGATTCGCTTCGGGTCATTTTTGGTCTAATTAGTTTGATTAGTGTGTAGGTACTTCTTGAAGACCTATCAACGATTGCACGGTTGTTGATGGAGGAGTATTCTACTTACCTTAAATTTCATGATAAATCTAACTCTGCAAATTATCCGTGTTGATTGATCAATTTTCTTTACTTACAAAATTTTCTCTAAAAACCAAAAATAGAGTTTTGTTTTGTGTAAAATGAAAATCCAAAAAAAGAGTTTTCATTTTAAGGGGGAGAATTGTAAGTAAGGGGGAGTAATTGAGAAATTGCATGTTATGGGGAGAAGGTGCATGTTATGGGGAGAAGGTGAATACATGCCAAATATATAATGAAGGAAAGTGAATACATGCACAATATATAAAATTGTGAGAAATTGATCATTGGGAAATGATGGTACATTGGCTTACGTATCTGACTCATGGATAGAGTAGATGAAAGGGCCATAAGATCATTGTTTCATGTGCTTGGTAGGCTCGGCAAATCAGAAAGTATTCAGATGTGATATACACTAAATACTAATGCTTGACCATGTGGATAACATCTTGATGCATATTTCATGACACAAAAAGAAAAATAAGTGTGAAGTTCAAAATGAGAAGTCACTGTGTATACATGTGTTCTTTTTGCAAAGATTTAAACTTGTTTGATTTTCTTTATTTTGTCAAACGATCGGACTTTCTCTGCGTATCGAAAGATCGACCTGATCGTTATTCGTTTAACGTTCTGCTTTATTTTCTTTGGTGTTTCGTATAACTCATCGGACTTTCTTTGCGTGTACGGGAGTACCGACCTGATTGTTGTTGGGTTATACAATTTCAACTTGTTTTATTTTTCTTATTTTGTTAAATCCGAGGCCTTTTCTGCGTATCGAAAGATTGACCTTAAGGTAGACGATTTAATGTTCTTATTTCTTTTTGCATGGAACACAGTTGACGATATTATGAAAATATTATGTGTTGTGAAAAATCACAAGTGTTGTCACACAAAAGGAAAAAGAAAGAAAAACTGAAAATGTCTGATTATGTCTGATAGTGTGGGATACACTGGTCAAAACAAATCTAATCAATATCTTAACATATCCAAATGTTATGAGTATGATTCTGCCTGAGTTTAAGTTGGACAAATTATACCCGCAATCAGCATGACTTATGTGCTTCGATTAATTGAATTGAAGTGCAGTTCAGTGCGGTATGATCAATATGATCCCATATAGTGATCTTTCTCATACAAAAAATAGTGTTTGATTTTGTATTACAATTGCATTTCTTTTCAGAAAATACCAAAAAGATTTTTGGTGTGTTTTAGCATAAACTTTTAAAAATAAAAAAGATTTTGTTTCTGCTTTATTTCCGATCTGATCAACACGTGATACAAAATTCAATTTTCAAATCATATATTGGAGTCTCGAAGAGATGTTTTGCGCCAAGATTATTTAAATGTTTGAGCAGGTTGCTATGTGCAAGCTATCACGACTTCAAGTCTTCTGAAGGTTGTTGATGAAAGAACAGAGAAACGTCAGATGTCATCAAGTATTCATGATTAAGCTACGATCGAGTTAAGGAGGAGTTTGTTTGAAGTAGTTTTTAATTGAACGAACGAATTCTACACTTGAGGGGGAGCTTGATTGAAGATACAAAGTTGATGATGTTGAAGAGATACTGCACACGATGAGGGGGAGTTTGTTGATACCTGATATGTGCGTCGTGTGAAGTATCAAGCAATGTACAAGATCAAGTCAAAGTATGTTTGGCCGAACCTGGTCCGAACGTGAAGTTCGGACCGGCCGAACCTGAGGTTCGGACAAGGCTCGGCCAGCTGGGTATATATAGTTGTTTGGTCTTTGTAATAATGGTTCTGAGCGTGCTAGATCACTATTAAGTGTGTGTTTCTGAGTGTGTTTCTCTGAGTCTGTTTCTGAGTGTTTACTGATTGTAATTGTTCTTCGTTGATCAATAAATCAATCGGTTAATTACGTTTTGATGTCCGATTAGCTAGATCGACTAGACGATCCGATGCTCACGCATTTTCAGTCAAGCGATAGCTGGATGAACGCGAAGCAGTAAGGGTTGAGGAACATTGAAGGAAAGAAGCCCCTACCTTGGTTGACGATTGGAAGGAAATGGCACCGTATCGAAAAGCTTTGGTGCAATTCACTACTAAGAAGCTCAAAGATATGCCTCTAAACGTTGAATCAGATGATGGGAGGAAGATACTCGGATGGAAATACGATCATGAGTTCAAGGCATTTATTGTCATGCGAAGAAACGGATTCGTGTAGTTCTTTGCCAAAATAAGAGATCTTCTGAATTTGTTCTCATGGGAGCTGAAGCAACTCTAATGGGAAGAAATGATGAAGAACAAATAAAATCCATCTATAATGTCAGTTCGACTCGCCCCCTTAAGTCAGAGAAAAAGAAATATAAAACATTTAGAAGACACAGAGCTGTGGTCTCTCATTAAATCATGTACAAAAACATCAGCAAGGATCTTAACACAAAGAAAATAACTGGTGATCAGATTAGCAATCCTATAAGGGTTGGTATTATAGTGGAGACACACAGGAGCTGGTTATTGAAAGGGAAGATGGCAACACAATAAGACTCTTCGCAGCAATTGAGTTGACACTGCTACATAGGAGTTATCTTATGTGGTTGTTTTACAGTCGCCTGTACACCATTCGTCGAAGGCTCAGGCCATACGAGATAGTTGATGCAAACTATTTCGGCTTGTTCCTACGATGTTGGTACTGGGAATGCATTGTTGCTAAGAAGATGACCACAGAGAGCCTGAGTACCTTGAAACACTGGATCATGGGTGGTCGAGGGATTTGCTATCTCTCCCGTGGATGAAAGGGTGCTGGAAATGTGGCACTACTCTGATTTGAAGAAATTCTTACGGAAGGACCTTTGGATATTGTATGATGAACAAATTGTCTGCTTAGATAACCGCTACTAGAATCTTACTCGGAAAGACTGGAGGTTCTTGCTGAAGTTACTCAGTTAGATCAAGTAGTTGTTAGTCATGTTTGTATTACCACAAAAGGGGGAATTTGTAAGATCTTTCTAGGGTTGGTGGCAACTCAAACATAGCATCCTTAGTATTGGTTTCAGTTGTAAAACTTTCATTTCACTTGTACTTGTTCTTGGACAACAGTTATCTTGATCTTTTGTTAATCATTCAAGTGTTGATGTTTTGTATTTCATAGTTAATGTCTTAACTTGTGTTGAATAAGTATTGAGATGATTGCCCTAGTTCTTTACTGTTGTGATATGAAAGTCTAGATCCATACTCTGTGTTATTTCATGCTAATTCACTTGGCTTATGATAATAATTTAACGTGTTGTCATAATAACAACCCTCAGTGATTCCATAGTGATTCTTGTCGTTTTAAGAGTGTACTTGTTGATTTCTATGGTGTCTTGGCGATTTGGAGTTTACCCTTGGCGACCTGGAAGTCACCCTTAGCAACCTGGAAGTTATCCTTGGCGACTTTGAGTTGCCCTTGGCGACTTGGAGTTGCCCTTCGCGACCTCACCAAGATCTTGGCAATCTGGCCCTTGTTCTTGGCGATCTGAATTGCCTCCTTGGCAACCTCACAAGTGTTCTTGGCGATCTCACTTTTGTTCTTGGCGATTGCACAGGTCTGATGTCATAATTTTCACTAACTCCAATAAATTTCTCTTGTAATTTGTGCAATGACGACCTGTGCTCTCTCCAGTATAAATAGCCACACCAGAATACCCTAGAATAAGCTTCTAGACGGCTGTGGAAAAGAGAGCACTTGTGTGTGTGAAAACCCTCGTGTTTTCGAGTTTTAGACATGGAAATCTAAGGATTTCAACAAGCAAACAACATGATTTGATCATGGATTCATAATTTCCGCACTTGAATCTGTGTATTGAATGAGTAAAGGCTCAAATTTTGGTCCTGACAAATGTAAATAATGGTTTACACTACTTTATAGTATAACTATGTATCAACAGAAATAAATTTTCTATAGGAGTAATGTTGTAATTTCTTTGAGAAGATATTGAATTGTATGCTTGATGTCTTGCTTTGTTTGGTGAAGTCAGCTTTCTTTTATAGGAAGATGTAGCAAGTTGCATTGGATAAGGTGGTTGAGGACGGTTGAATTTGGAGTGTGTCAGAGTATATAGTGATAAATTGAGGATATTCAATTTATCTCTTTTTCAACTGTCTTCATGCTTTCGTGATTAATGCCAAGTTGGTATTTAATTTGCTTGTTCTTCACACAATGGTAAAATTTGTTCCTTTCGTAATCTTTATCTTCTGATACCAGAACTCCTTAGGGACTCTTCTTTGAAGAATATTAGTGCTTCCATTAGAAAACTTCTACAAAAATGAGGATTTCTGTAGAATTTGGTCTGTACAGAACTACTTCAGAATTTCCGGAGTAGTTCTGTATCAATACAGAATTCTGTAATTCATACGAACTTTCTTATCCTTTCCTTTAAGAATATATCTTATGTTTTCTTCTAATACTTTATTGTTTAGTGTTACATTTACATTGTGTTCTAACACACAAAATCTGCTATCTCAGCACCTGAAGTCCGTGAGACTATCGATGTGACTGAGACACCTGCAATTAACACCCTGATTGACGAAGAAGTAAGTGATGATGATGATGTTATTGATATGGCTAACTCTGAAGATGTTTCAGACACAAATAATCTATTTGTCTACATCAAGGTTAATTCAAAACATGTTCGAGTAAGAAAGGGTAGTGACGAACATTTTGCTTACCAAAAATGTGTGAACAAAAGCAACGACCGATTCATGGGTTGTGTGTATGAAGATAAAGCCTCGTCTGAATCTGATGAAGATTACAACCCAGATGCTGATGTTTTACAAGGCAAGGTTAAGAAACCGACTACTTCTTCATCTCAATTGACTCCAGGAAAAAGGAGGAAGTCAATTGACTCCGGTAAAAGTCATGCTAAGAAGCTTAAAAGTTTAGATTTTATTTTACAAAGACGTGTCGGTGGATCTTCATTAGTTGGTCCAGATATGTCTTTGCCTGAGACTACTTCAACTCTAGTTACTTCTATAGCAAAAGCTTGTACTTTCATAGAATTGGGGCAGTCGGGTGTTTTTGGATTGTCTAGATCTACAATAGCTAGCACAGCACCTTCAGCAAGTGGTGGTGCTCAATATGTTCAACAGCCAATGGGAACAACTTCTACACCAAAATTATCCACTGCTACTACAACAACATCAACTCCTACCACACCAGATGTAAATTTTAGTGTGTCTCAAGGATCAATATCCTTTTCTCAGATGGATTCAATCAACACTGCTCTTTTAAACTGTCAAACCAAGATTGAAGAGCTGAAGGCTAAAGATGCTGAAAAATCACAAGTGATTGAAGTGTTGAAGAGAAAAGATGAGGAGAATCACAATTTATTGTAGAATTGAGAGTAGGAGATGAGTCTTCGCATAGAGATTATCTCCAAGTAAGTGGAGAAGCGGCCAAAGCTCAAGAGATAACAAGATTGAAAATGGCCAGTCTGAACCAGGATGCTCTAACTTCACAGATGAATGAGCAGATTAAATTCTTGCTTGAGAAGTTTAAAGCTCAGGGGGAGATAAGTTCTGGTTCAGGATGCAAAGATGATGGGCTGCAATATTTAAACGATAAACCTGATAATGATGACCAGGAAGGTAACATTGGTGGAGGTCCAGGCCCAACTGGAGCTTCTAGCTCGGGTGCTGGTGCTTCTACAGCCCAGAGGGATTCTGATTCCAGGGATGCAGTGCCAATTACATCAGTCCCATCGAATCAAGCTGTAAAAAGCATAAACAAGATCGGCATAATACTTGAAGATGGTGAGTTTGTCTATGAACTTAACCAAGAACAAATTCAAGCGATCTTCGATTTAAACGACGAGGAGATGAAGAAAGCTGCCGAAGCTGAACCCAGAATATATGAGTCATCAGGGTCAGAAACTGAATATGATATTTTTGATGAGGAGGTTGAGGTTGTAGACATAATAGAGGAGGATTATCTAGATATGTATTCAAATTTCAAGAACAACAACTCACTTGATGATGACTTTGAGGTTTTTACTAAAGAAAAGGCTGATGAGGCTATGGCAGAGCTGAAAAGAAAAGAAGCTAAAAAACTTGAAGACCCAATTGCCAAAGAGGTTAAGGAACAGAAACAACGATGGGTTTACAACGATTATATGAAGACATTTCATGATAACTATGTTCCACCTCCAAAACCGATCAAACAGAGAAGGCATATGAGGTTCAAGGGTCAGGTGTTAGGTGAAATTATAAGCTGGATGTATGCAGCAAGTCTGAAGTGTTATGGGATTAAACGCCAGCATGGTAATACTTTAAGCATGCAACAGACTTTAGTTCTTTACCAGTTTGGGATGTCCGGGAGCTTACAAGAAAACCTTTCTGTAGAACTTTCTCGTATCATTTTTCTGGCATCCGCGTTTTTACTACTATTTCCACTTTTACTACAAATGGAACTAGAAATTCGAAAGATCAGAAAAAAAAACTAAAAATTATTCAAATAATAGGTTAAAGTTTAAGAAGCAAGAACATTCCACCAGAAAAAAAGAAAAAATTGTTAACATACTAAAAAATACACTACTTCAACAAGTCTGCGCGTGAGATATCTAAGCATCTAATGTTGTTTCCGATTCACCGGATCTTACATCTTTTGAAAACAATAGGAATAAGACATGATAATATCATAAATGCCCAAAAAATATCATATTCGTAAAGCAGAAACATAGATGCACTCCTATAAACGTGGAAAATATACGACAGAAGAGAGAGAACTCATGACATGACAGAAGAGAGAGCGCACCTGAAAAAAGAGAAAGAGCACAAACCTCCTGGTTGTCTCTGCACCCCTACCTCCTTTATCACTGAGCGGTCATTTAGGGGCCTTAGCTGGTGATCCGGTCCATATAAAAAGAAAGAATCGGAATTGATCGATATATTTCTTGAAATAAACGAAAAGGAAACGAAAGATGAAACCTAAATCATGGATCAACTAAGCCCTCTCGGGTTTATACTTGAAGCATCAGGTGGAGAAAGAATGTAGCTTTGGATTTCAATATTTGAAGCCTCAAAAATCAAAAAGGCGTGAACATCCGACAAAGATACATCAGAAAACTGGGAAGAAGCTGATAGTACTAACTTTCAAGAAAAAGCCCAATGTTATGAAGAAGATTCCATTAATGAAGATGGAGTTGAATTTGATCAACACTTGAAGTGGTGGTACTACAATGAAAAGACAGGAGAAGCTGTGATTGTGCTGGAGGATGATAACAAAGTGGTGAAGGTGTTTGACCCGATGTGGCTGATCAACTTATCTAGGGCTGACATAGATGAGCTGTACCATAATCAGATCTTATTTTATCCTAATTATATGGAACATGCTCTACAATGTCAAAGGGTGATCAGGATTTGTTTTGCATTCAACATCTATGCCGGGCATAATCACCAGAAGACATGGACTGAGACAGAGGGTGTGGTTCAAGAATGATAAAGACTGACCAACATTTTCCAAGGGGGAGTCTGTTGATGTATAATATGGCAAGATGCTGGATTAGGAAGGAGATTACAGAACCGCACCCGAACTCCGGGCGAACTGGCAGCCGAACTGCCAGTTCGGACAAAGCCTAGTTCGGGTGATCGAGTGATTATATATAGTAGTTTTATTCTTGAATTTTGTAACGTTTAGTCTTAACTGTGTGAAAATCAAGGTGTTTTGCTCTGAGTCTTTGTAAACTCTGTTCTTAAATGTTTGAATCAAAGATTGAGTTTATTTACCTTGTGATCGTTCATTTCGTTTACGTTAAATGACTTGAGTTGACATGATCCACCGCTCCATGCTCTTTCACATGCTATTTTGTTTGGTGTGTTTATTTTTGTTTTATCTATTTTGCTTTAGTTTAGGTTTGAAATTAGTTTGTTCAGTTTTATTTGAAGGGTTTGGTTTGTTGATGATTGGGGAATTTTGAGTACCCTTATTTCCACTATATGCTTTTAAATTCAAACATTGAGGATAATGTTTACCTCAAGTGTGGGGATGGGGGAATATCTAAAAGTTTGAAAATTTGAAAATTTTGAAAACCTAAAAGTGTTAAAGTTGTTTCAAGTGATTGTTGAATGGACACGAAAATTGTTTTTGACATTTTAAATCAATGACTCACTACTTTTTCGTACAGATCTAGTGGTACCTTGTCATGGTCGACTCCTTAAGTTGCATGATAAAGTAGATTCAGCTGGTGTTTTGTTTAAGATTGTAGGAATGCCCAACTACAGTTGATATGCCAAATAGTAGAAAAACACACATGCTTTGCACCGTTAACTTTAGTCCACTTTTTTTGTGAGATTTGAGCCTCTTAGTATTGATCATATCATATGTTATTGCTCATATTTCTTTGTCTAAGTGTGTACCAGAATGGTAGTTTCATTTTAGAACTTAAGTAGTTGATGCATATCAAGATCAAGAACCAGAACTTGTACTTACATGATAGAGGCACTAAGATTAACCAGTTCATCTTAATCTTTTCTTTGTCATTCCCTCTACCATAACATCATCCACTAGTTGCCATTTTGTGCCTTTACAAATTCTTATGTTAACCTCTTCTAAACCTATTTAACCGCTTAGCCTTTCTATCTTATACTCGTGCAATGAAAACTAGCCAAGCTAGAAATTTAATAGTTTGAAGGTTTCTAGTTTGTTCCAAAAAAAAAAAATAATAAATAAATAAATCAGAAAATTACAGCCTATTACTGAATCAAAATGACCAAGCATGAAGCATTAAAAAAACGTTCAAAAAAGTAAAAATAATAGATAGTTTGTTCAGGTCAAAAAGACCCAAGTTTGTGTGCGTTTAATGATGTTATGTAATAAGTAGCCTATTTTTCAGTTTTTCATTGCTTTCGCCACTAAAAGTCCTCATCCGCACCCTAACCATAGCCTTTGATTACAACCTTTTTTGAAGACCTCTTGATATCTGTATGGTTTTGTGTTAGTTAGTGGAGACTTGATCACTATTCAAGCTTATGATAATGGCTCTACAATCTTGGTTTGGGAGATTCACATATACTAGTGCATCATTGCTAGAGTCCAGAAACAAATTGAGTGGAGTGATCTATTGTGAGTGGTGCATTTACATGTAGCTATGAAACTCAGGCATGTTAAGTCTAGTTGGGCAATCTGAGTTTACTTGAAAAATCACATTACTTGCTGAATTGTAAATCTATTGAATGTTGTCAGTCTTGTGAGTTGGGTATGCCTTGGGACTTTAACGCAAATTAGCTGAGTTGAGTTATTGTGTTTGTTGATTACTTGTTGGGTTGTTGCAAGAAACTTTTCTTGGGACAAGCAAAGGATAAGTGTGAGTATGTGATGGATTGGTTATTTAAACGTGTTTATTGTAGCTAATTACGCTTTTTTAGTTATGATATTCTCTTGGAACCCAATTACTTTGATTATTGTTGGTGATTGTCACACCCCGGTCAACGGTTTCGGGTGTGAGCGAGAATGGAATCATAGTCGAGGATACATAGAACACTTCTAATAATTTAAAAACTTCACAAAACATTAATTCGTTTCATTGCAGCGGAAATAGTAGTGGAAACATTAATGTCTTACATATTTTGAAAACATAATTCTTAAACGATTATTAAAAGCATAAAATGGTTAAGCTGGATAGTCGGGACTATGACTCCAAGGACAGGTCCGATAGCATTTGTAAGCCCCATTTGCATGTCTTCAGAAAGTCTTGTCAATTACCTAAGAAATCATGAATATAAAACGGGTCAACATAAAGTTGGTGAGGTTCACAGGTTTAGGACTCGATAGTTAAACAGTTGTAAAACAGTCGTAAAACAGTTTCGGTATACTTAAATATTATCAGGGTTTATTGTTGTGGTTGTATGATCTCACCTGAACCTTGATTTCAAATACTAACGGTTTACCCACCCGGCATCTCTTGCCCAGAGATGTTAAACAGTGCAGAATAACTGACGTGTACCCCCAGACAATCCGGAGTCAGAACTGGAGCTACCAGTTAGGGTAGGGTTGTCAACCCAAATAGATCTACTCACTAGCTATCGTTTCGTACAGAACTAATTGAAATCAATTAATGATGGGATTTTCGGTTGTACAAACGTTTATAACGATAATGTACCAAGTTGGGCAATCAGTAAAGGAACAAGTAGTCATACGGCTAACAAGTAAACCATAATATTAAGTAAAAAGCATTTAATCAGTTTTCATGATTTCTCCCCCAAGTATAAAACAGTTAAAAGGAAAAAGGGGCCGTGAAACTCACAGTTTTAGCAGATAATTGGAATTTAAGCAGCGAAGGACGGTAGCACGTAACGTCCTAAATAATTAAATAACATATGCATAAGGTCTATGATCATTTGAGTAACATAAGTCACCCAAGTGATACCGGTCAAGTCTTGACGTTTTAAGTTCGTTTGTATTATTGAAAACTCGTTAACTTGTATTTATTTATTAAATACATTTATGGTTATTTATATTTATGTCCAATAAATATAAATAAATAATCATCTTTCAATAATTAAATCAAGTCCTGAACATCGAGTAAAAGAAGAAATAATAATGTTTATTATTATTTTCACAAGTTCGAATAATTATTTTAATTAAATAATTACTTATTCGATTTGTTAATCTTGCAAGTTATAATTATTTTAAATAATTACGATTAATAATTATTTGGTGAATAAAACAAGGTTTAAGTCTTTTGCAAATAATTATTTGTCAAAAATAATTATTAACGTTTGTTTTATTTATAAAACATAAATCTCTAAGGAAAAACATTTAAAGTCTTTAACATTTAATCATTTCCAAAGATTAATTAATATTTCAAGTTCATGAAATATCAATAGAAAACGTTGATAAGAATATTTATGACGACGCTTGGATTTACAACATTTAGTTTATAAAACTTGACTTTTATTTAAAATCTCCGACGAACGTTAGTCCATCTTTGGTTACTTTGTTTTTATCAAAGTAACGTTAAAAGTCCTTGTAATTATTTTAAACCAATGATTTGTCTTGGTTTATTTTTATAAAAATCTTTTATGAAAACATTTATTTTCAAATAAAATCTTTTTATAAAATGTCCATTTCTAGCAAGTTTTAAGAAAGGTTAAAACTTGTTATAAATCCAAGTATTTATGTCAAATTAATCATTTGACATAAATATTATTCTTATCAAATCTAGTAATAAATTTTATTCTTTTTGTCCAATCATTTAATCACTTGTAACACATTAAATATGTTACTTGACTTATTTTAAGAAGTATATTCTTTTTGTTTTTAACATAGGTTACATATGTAACCTTTATTTAAATAAGTCCATAAACTTGTTCATTATGTCATTTCATTTTCTAGCATTTTTTTAATAAAATCATAAGTTCTTATCTACTAACACTTTGTGTTAGGACAAAAGATTAAATAAAAATGCAATCACTAACACATTTGTGTTAGGACAAGAAAATAAATACAATCACTAACACATTTGTGTTAGGACAAGGAAATATAAATAACAATCACTAACACATTTGTGTTAGGACAAAGAAATATAAATAACAATCACTAACACATTTGTGTTAGGACAAATAAATATAAACATGTATAGATTTGTTAGTTAACATTTTATATGAAGAGGCTTGTATTTTGTTCAAATCAACTAACTTATGAAACCAAGGTTTCATAATCAAGATTCATGGTGCACACCATATTACTTTCCTTAGATTTCATAAGTGTGTTTCACCACACTCTTTGGTTATCTTTAAGCATTTTAAATGCACCAAAGAAGTGTTTGATCTTGGAAGAAGGAGGTAAAGAAAAGAGTTTTGTTAGTTGATCCAACAAAATCCAAGCATTCTTGATTATTTGTTTGGTTGTTGTCAAGACTTGAGGGTTTCATGGGGTGAGAAAATGTGTAGAGGATGCTAGTAGAAGAGGTAACATGAACATGATGTGCTGCTTGCTTTGCTACAGGGCCTTGGATTCTCATGGCCACCTTTTTTTCGAGTGCCAGTTTTCCTCGCAGGTTTGGTGTATTGTTCGGCAGTGGACTTGCCTCTCGAGTGTTGTGCCGACGTGGACGGCTATTACTAGTTGCTTCGTTGATAGTCATGTTTCTTCTTTGGAGAATGTTGTGGCTAAGCTGGTGGTTCATGCTTCTGCATACTATATTTGGCAGGAGAGGAACAATCGGATTTTTCAGAATCATGCTAGACCTCCAGACGCTCTTGCTTCTATCATCCGGGACACTGTGCGTAGCAGGTTGATGGGTCTCAAGTTGAGGAAGAATCAGAGAGCTCGTTGCATCCTTGATCGATGGAATATTGGTGGCAATATTACTGAGGCTGATGGCGGGACGTAGTTCCTAGTGTGGTTGTTTTCCTAATTTGTGTTAGGTGGTTGTTTTTCTCTGGTTTTTCCTTGTGTTTTTATCTTTTTTCTACATGTTTTGGGGATTGTCCCAAACATGAACTAGCAAGGGCTCTCCTTGTTACTTCGTGTAAGTTCGTAACGTGTTTTAAGTTCATGAAATGAGTTAATAGCTCGGATCGGTTTGGTAAAATATAAAATGTTAAATTTTATATTTATTTTCTTATTATTGAAATTCCACAGTTAATATACGAAAGACGTATTATTCTACGTACGTATATATATATATATATTTAGTTTAATGTGGAATCGAAGTCGGTTAAACATTTAACTATCACAGTTAATCACGTATTAAAGCAGTAAATCACATAATTATCACGTAATTAAAAAGTCAACAAAAGTCAACGGAGAGAGGTTTGACCTGATTTGGACGGGTTGTCACAGTGATTGCAGGTTTGGAGCGTTAAGGATGCTAAAAGTGAAGATTAGGATGCTTTGGATGTAATCAGGAAGCATGTGCGTGAGCGGTACCGAAGGACTTAAGGAAATGGAGGAAAACATAATTTATGGTTGTGTGGACATTCCAAACTCCACTCTTACTTCAGAAATGGTTTGTTTTTGCTTGATGTCTTGTGGCACCTGCTTTTATATATCAATTCTGCTGGTCATTTGGGTCAAATTTGGCTGGTGATCAGATCTGCTCTTATTAATTGGTGGATAGGTTCTGGATGGCATGTGACATGCATCAGCCCTGGAGTGATAAGGTTGGCTGGTACCAAGTGGTTTAGGACATTATTTTCCACCCCATATTTTTATATTTTTAGTACTTACCATTGGTACCTAAACCCTATTGTCTTTCTTGTGTCTGCCTTTTACAATATTGAGTTTTTTCAGGCCTTTTCTTGGTTTACAATATTGAGTCTGCCCTTTTGGGCTATGGGTGGTGGGATTTGGTGGGAAGGAAGGTGGTGGAGAGGAAGGGCTCTTTATATTGAGGGAAGGTTTGGGGTGGGTTTATGGGGGGATCCTGGTACACTATGCACACTACCTAACACTTTCATGGCATCTAGAGGGGAAGGAGGGGAGTGCATGGGACATTTTCTTGAGGAAGGAGCTGAGAGGCCCTGTGGGGATAGATGTTTTAGGATTTGGGGTGGGGGGCTAAATGGGATGAGGGAGAAAGACAACAATTCCTGTGGTAATGTGATGAATAGAAATGGGCTGTGTGAACCTGCTGTTGCTTGTTATGAGATAGTTGACAGTTATAAGAGCTGCTATGAGGGTTTTGATTTGTGGCATATTCTTAATACTGATTGTGATATCAGGATCTGTGTTTCTATCTGCTGTTATATCACTGATCTTGGTTTCAAGCTAGCTGAGTATAGGAGCTGGTATCTCAACTGTTTCTATGTCTGTTACTGTGCCACTGATGTTGTTTTCAAGCTTATTTGCAAGTCATGGTGGCAGCAGGTTCATGAAATGAGGATTGAGATTGAGCTTATGTTCCTAACTGGTTCAAGGGGGAGCAGTGGCTTATCTTATTCTTCTGGAATTCTGGAAGGTTTTA
This sequence comes from Deinandra increscens subsp. villosa, assembly GCA_039602395.1. Taxonomy (NCBI): domain Eukaryota; kingdom Viridiplantae; phylum Streptophyta; class Magnoliopsida; order Asterales; family Asteraceae; genus Deinandra; species Deinandra increscens. The sequence continues at coordinate 44,335,413 of JBCNJP010000023.1, forward strand.
AGTGGAGTGCTTTAAGGGAGTTGTTTGGAATATATGAGTATAGAGTTTGTTACAGCCAGAATGGGAGGTGGTATGAATTTTGGGATTTAATTTTCAAGTTATATAATTGGAGAAATGGGACGAGCTGGTCTGAAATTGATTGCTCTGTGGCTGTAAAGTATTTGAGAACTAGGTTAAAGATTTTATTTGCCATTTTTGGTTGTTATTGGTGTGTTGAAGGTGTGCGATTGGGCTGGAAAGGTTGTATGACAATAACTGTTAAGAGATTATACTTGATACACTCTTTGGTTTTTATATATGGGGTTAGTGATTTTGGATGGCTGCAATGGCTATTTGATATGTGGAGTGGAGCAGGATTGAAATAGAGACTGGTTGGGAGGATTGTCAGATGCTTATTGGTCTCCATTTGGTGTTGATTTTGGGCTTGTATGGTTGGAATTTAAGCGGGGCCTATGAGATGATTGCTGGTCCGTGGTGTTTTGGCTACCAGGGTATGAATTATGGGCCTTGTTTTGCTCATATTGTTATAAATGAGACGAGCTGGTGGTATAAGGATGCAAAGGATATTTGGAAAGGTTTCTTATACTTGGATTATTGGAGCTGGCGGGTTTTTAGTAACACATGCTTGTATTTTGGTTGTATTTTGTTTGTTAGGGTTGTTATTTGGTGTTTCCTTACGCACTTAACTGTTAAGGTTGGGAATTGTCCAACCTAATGGTTTTGTGTGTGCGCTTGTACTTGTTTGTTCTTTTTATTTATTTTGCCGGGTTTTCCCCCAAAAAAAAAAAACATGTATAGATTTGTTAGTTAACATTTTATATGAAGAGGCTTGTATTTTGTTCAAATCAACTAACTTATGAAACCAAGGTTTCATAATCAAGATTCATGGTGCACACCATATTACTTTCCTTAGATTTCATAAGTGTGTTTCACCACACTCTTTGGTTATCTTTAAGCATTTTAAATGCACCAAAGAAGTGTTTGATCTTGGAAGAAGGAGGTAAAGAAAAGAGTTTTGTTAGTTGATCCAACAAAATCCAAGCATTCTTGATTATTTGTTTGGTTGTTGTCAAGACTTGAGGGTTTCATGGGGTGAGAAAATGTGTAGAGGATGTGAGTTAGGAGACTCACAAGAATCAAGAAGAAAATCGGTGGAGTGTGGTGGTGGTTTGCGGCGGTGGAGCGGCGGCCGGAGGTGGCGCCGGTCGGCGGCAGCGGCGGAGGATGGTGGTGGCCGGCCGGTTTGAGGGGGGACAAGGGGAGGAGAGCTTGGTTGTTTGATGTTGGTGCAAGGGGAACAAATGGCCCCTAACCTCCTTTTTATAATCAAAAGGGAGGTGATTAACCATTGTATAATAGTGTGTTGTCAAGCTTAGGTTAATCCTAACTTTAATCCAAGAGTAGGTTGTTTGTTTTATAAATTCTCATGTGTTTTATAAAAGTTTTGAAGCTTTTATAAAATATAAATGGGTTAGGAGTTTATAAAAATCACAACTTTTTAAAATATAACCCATTTATATTTAATCCAATTGAATGGTGATTTTTATTTTTATAAACATTGCAAGTCCAAGTTTTATAAAAACATTAGTGGTTTAAATAGTTGAGTTGGTTTTTATAAACTTTGTAAAACATAGTGGGCTTAACAAATTTTATTAATTTGTTTGGGTTGTGGGCCGAAGCCCAAATCGGATTTAATAAAAGACTCGGGCCGAAGCCCATTAGGTGGTCGGGAACGAGCTGGGCCGAGGCCCATGCGATTGGGCCGAGGTCGAGCTGGGTTTACGAGATGGATTGGGCCGAAGCCCAATCGGGTTAGCGAAGTGGATTGGGCCGAAGCCCAATCGGGTTAGCGAAGTGGATTGGGCCGAAGCCCAATCAGTTTTTGTGATGCGGGCCGCGAGAAAGAAAGGAAATGGATTGGGCCGGTTCGGCCCAATTCGATACGGGCCGCGGGTCGGTTTTCCGGGTTCGGGGTTTTACTCGGGACGTTGTTACGTGTGGTTGGTGAAATTTTCAGGTCAATCCGGACGTTTTTGGGCTTATTGGGCTTACCGGGCCCAATAGGATAAATGGTTCGGAAAAAATGGCTAAGTCTTGACAATATAACACTTCGTGTAAGTTCGTAACGTGTTTTAAGTTCATGAAATGAGTTAATAGCTCGGATCGGTTTGGTAAAATATAAAATGTTAAATTTTATATTTATTTTCTTATTATTGAAATTCCACCGTTAATATACGAAAGACGTATTATTCTACGTACGTATATATATATATATATATTTAGTTTAATGTGGAATCGAAGTCGGTTAAACATTTAACTATCACAGTTAATCACGTATTAAAGCAGTAAATCACATAATTATCACGTAATTAAAAAGTCAACAAAAGTCAACGGAGAGAGGTTTGACCTGATTTGGACGGGTTGTCACATTCTCCCCCAGTTAGAAGAATTTCGTCCCGAAATTCAGTTTTGGTTACTGGTGGATGCGACGTTCTCGAACAGGCGTGGATACTTTCGGCGCATTTGATCCTCGCGTTCCCACGTGTACTCTGGTCCTCGCCTAGAGTTCCATCGTACTTTGACTATGGGAATGCGGCTATGCTTCAGCTTTTTGATTTCTCGGTCAAGTATCTCCACGGGTTCCTCAATGAAGTGTAAGGTTTCGTCCACTTGAATCTCATCAAGAGGAACGATGAGCGTTTCATCGGATAAGCATTTCTTAAGATTACAGACATGAAAGACATCGTGAACGCTGCTTAGCTCGGCGGGCAGGTTCAAACGGTAAGCTACTGGTCCGATGGTTTCGGTGATTTCAAAGGGACCAATGTAACGAGGGTTGAGCTTTCCTCGTTTGCCGAACCGGATGACACCTTTCCAAGGTGACACCTTTAGCATGACACAATCACCCTTTTTGAAAGACAAGGGTTTGCGTCGGTTGTCGGCGTAGCTCTTTTGCCTGTCCCGGGCAGCTCTCAAGCGATCTCGGATTCGGAAGATTAATTCAGTCGTCTCAAAGATTAGCTCGGGTCCAGTCAACTGACTGTCGCCAATCTCATTCCAGCAGAGTGGGGATCTGCACTTTCTCCCATAAAGTGCTTCGAAAGGGGCGGCTTGGATGCTGGTGTGATAACTGTTGTTATATGAGAATTCGGCAAGAGGGAGGTGCTCGTCCCACTTGGGTCCGAAGTCTATCACACATGCTCTCAGCATATCCTCAAGCGTTTGGATCGTTCTCTCACTTTGGCCATCTGTCTGCGGATGGTAGGCAGTACTCATATCGAGTCGAGTACCCAAAGCTTTCTGTAGAGATTTCCAGAAGTGTGCGGTGAATCGACTGTCTCGGTCGGATATGATGGATTTGGGCACACCGTGGCGCGAGACGACTTTCTTTATGTAAAGTTTGGCTCGCTTATCCATCTTATCCTTCTCATTGACCGGTAAGAAGTGTGCTGACTTCGTCAATCGATCGACTATCACCCAGATAGCGTCATATCCTGATCTGGATTTAGGCAATTTTGTGATAAAGTCCATGGATATCTCTTCCCATTTCCATTCAGGGATTACTGGTTGAGTCCAGAGGGCTTCTGGTATTCGGCTTTGACCTTTGAACATGTTAGGCACTTGCCGACATAGGTGGCTATCTCGGCTTTCATGTTAGGCCACCAGAATTGTTTCTTCAGACCGTGATACATCTTGTCTGATCCGGGATGAATGGAATATCTCGATTTGTGGGCTTCATCGAAAATCAATTGTCTTAACCCTCCATAGACAGGTACCCATAACCTATCCATGAAGACCTTGGTTCCATCAGGTTTCTCTTCCAGTTGTTTCTCCATTCCACGTAAACCTTCTTCAGTTAGGTTTTCCGGTTTGAGGGCTTCAATTTGTGCGTCGCGCACTTGGGAATTTAGGTTTGAGTGGATGGTCATGCCTAATGCTCGGACGCGGCGAGGTTTGGCATGCTCTTTCCTGCTTAAGGCATCGGCTACAACGTTAGCCTTGCCTGGATGATAACAAATCTCGCATTCGTAGTCATTTAGCAGTTCCACCCATCGGCGTTGTCTCATATTCAATTCCTTCTGATTGAAAATATGTTGGAGGCTCTTATGATCGGTGAATATGGTACATTGGGTACCATAAAGATAGTGCCTCCAGATTTTGAGAGCAAAGACAACGGCTCCGAGTTCCAAGTCATGAGTGGTATAATTCTTCTCGTGAATCTTCAGTTGTCGTGATGCGTAAGCAATGACTTTCTCTCGTTGCATCAATACACAACCTAAACCTTGATGCGAGGCATCGCAGTAAACAACGAAGTCTTCGATTCCATCGGGTAGTGATAGAATCGGGGCATCACAAAGCTTCTGCTTCAGTAACTGAAATGCTGCTTCAGTCTTGCCATCCCATATGAATTTCTTATCTTTCTGGGTCAGGGCGGTGAGTGGCTGGGCTATCTTCGAGAAGTTCTCGATAAATCGGCGGTAATAGCCAGCAAGACCTAAAAATTGTCGAATCTCGGTTGGAGTCGTTGGCGTGCTCCAATCCTTGATTGCCTCAATTTTTGTGGGATCCACGTGGATTCCTCGATCATTGATCACATGACCCAGAAAGTGAACTTCGCGAATCCAAAAGTCGCATTTGGAAAATTTCGCGTAGAGTTCTTCCTTCTTCAACAACTCCAGAATAAGTCTCAGATGTTGTTCGTGTTCTTCCTTACTACGGGAGTAGATAAGGATGTCGTCAATGAACACGATAACGAACTTATCCAGGTAGGGTTTGCATACGCGGTTCATCAGGTCCATGAACACTGCAGGTGCGTTTGTCAAACCAAATGGCATTACGAGGAACTCATAATTGCCATAGCGTGTTCTGAACGCTGTCTTCGAAAAGTCTTCATCTCTAACTCTGAGTTGATGGTATCCTGATCTTAGATCGATCTTGGAGTAGAAGCTCGATCCTTGAAGTTGATCAAACAGATCGTCGATCCTAGGAAGCGGGTAACGGTTCTTCACAGTCAGTTTGTTCAGCTCCCGGTAGTCGATGCACATCCGAAAAGTTCCATCTTTCTTCTTGACAAATAGCACGGGTGCTCCCCACGGAGAGTGGCTTGGTCGGATGAAGCCTTTATCTAGCAATTCTTGCAATTGGCTAGATAACTCCTGCATCTCAGAAGGTGCCAGACGGTACGGGGATCTGGCTACGGGGGCGGCACCTGGGGCTAAGTCAATGCGAAACTCTACTTGTCGCGTCGGCGGTAAACCTGGCAAGTCTTCGGGGAAGACTTCCGGGTATTCGCGGACAACGGGAACGTCTGCTATGTTCTTCTCCTTTGGTTTCTTCTCAGTTACGTGTGCTAAGATGGCATGACATCCTTTACGAAGGAACTTTCGTTCCTTCATGCTAGATATGAGGTTTAGTTGGGTTCCACTCTTTTCGCCTTGTACGTTAAGAGTGTTGCCATCTTCGAGTGGCATCCTAACTATTTTCTCATGGCACACGATTTCCGCACGGTTCTTAGATAACCAGTCCATGCCTACGATAACATCAAAACTTCCTAGTTCTACAGGCATCAAATCAATGCTGAAGGGATGATCGGAGAGTTCTAGTGAGCAGTTTGGATAAATAATGCTAGTTTCTACTAATTCTCCGTTTGCTAATTCTACTGTGAACTTAGTGTCTAAGGTAACAGGGGTAATTTCAAGTAATTGACCAAATTCGATAGACACAAAGCTCCTATCAGCACCAGTATCGAATAAAACGGAAGCATAATGATTGTTTAGTAGAAACGTACCCGTCACCGTGTTAGGGTCACGGCGAGCATCTCCGGCATTGATTACAAAGGCTCTTCCTCTAGCCTGATTCGGATCCTGGTTTCCTGCCTTCGGGCAATCCTTCTTGTAGTGCCCGGTGGTTCCGCAACCGTAACAGGTGCGCTTCGGACAGTCTCGTGCTACGTGCCCTTTCGTCTTGCAGATGTTGCAGTAGACGTTGCCACAATCGAGTGTGTGGTGGAGATTGCACTTGTTGCACAGAGGTGCTCCACCGTTGTATCCAGTCTTTCGGACAACGTGGGTAGGGGCGGTAGCAGCAAAGACCTTCACAGTTTCAGCTTCCTTGGCAGGGGCCTTATCATCGCGATTCCTCCAGAATCCGCGTTTCCGCTTGTTATCAGGCTTCTTGTTGGTGGAAGGAGTGGTACTGGTTTCAGGGGCCTTGTTCTCAGACTTCTTCTTGTCAGGATTCACACCTTGACGGTTGGCTTGGTAAATCAGGTTGTGTGCCAGGCGCACAGCATCCTGAAAAGTCTGAGGGTTTGAGGAAAGGACATTCCCTGGATATGAGGTGCAAGTCCCCAGATGTACCGTTCAATCTTCTTGTAGAGAGGAGTGATCATGGTCGGACAGAGATGAGCGAGCTCACGGAACCTCTTGGTATAGCCGGCAACGTCGGCTCCGTTCATGGTTAGGTTCCAGAACTCAGCTTCGAGCTTCTGAAGCTCTTCCCTAGGGCAGTACTCATCGCGAAGCAGTTGTTTGAGCTCGTCCCAAGTCATGGCGTAAGCCAAATCAGTTCCCATAGCATCAGCATGGGAGTTCCACCAAGTCAGAGCACTATCAGTCAGTGCGCAGGTGGAATACTTGACCATGTACTGCTCGGGGCAGTTGCTTATGCGGAAGACGGACTCCATTTTCTCAAACCAGCGAACTAAACCAACAGCACCTTCAGAACCCTTGAAATTCGAGGGTTTGCAGTTCATAAAGTCCTTGTATGAACATTCACGTGGGCCTGCAATTGTTAGATTGAAACGTTGAATACAATTTAGGAAAATTGTAATCGGGTGTTTTTCTAACATTGGTTAATTCGTACTTACCGCGCGCCCCATTGTCGTTTTGACGTTGGGCTTCCGCAGCGGCAACAGTTTCTGCTACGCGATTAGCAATCATCTCCTCGATTTCCTCGGGAGTCATAGGGGGAGGAGGTGGAGGAGGTGAAGAGTTCCTGGTGGTTCGGCGTCTCGGTGGCATGATTTTGCTTTAAGTTACAATTGTCAACATAAAGAAAAATTTAGATAATATGTAAATGGGGTTATTGCATGCTCGAGAATAACTGCCACGACATACATCAATTGCCAAAACATTTTTCACGCAACACAACCAAGAACGTAAGTAGGAATGGTGAAGTGATACAACATGTCATAATGATATAACTACACAATCACAACATAACTATAACATGAACATAACATAATCATAAACATTAATCATAACATACCAAAAGATTTTTCCCATAGCATAATCATCGAAATCATACATCAAGTTTGTTACCATATTACAGACAAAACATATCCAAAATAACAAGTTTGCATCGTGGGCTCGCAGTCCCAATCCTGACTAATGCTAACATGTTTCATCTATAAAACGGCTATCAAAAGATACTAGGTCTCATCTACCTAGAATGCTGGTGGGGGTGGTGGAGGTCCTGGGGGTATGAAGAAGACCGGTAGTCTCTGGGTCAAGGCCTGGAGAGTGGCGAGAAGTCGTCCGGAGACGAACTCCAAAGCAGAGACTCTCCCTGTAACCTCTCATGCGAGAGAAGCAGGTCAGTCGTGGCCATGCTGACCCCAGTCATGTGGGCATGGAGGGACTCCATGGCGCCGTCGGTGGCGCGCATGCGCCCGGTCAGCTCGGCCATCTGGTTCCTGAGGTGAAACACCTCAGTGGCTGCAGGTAGCTGACCGATATCAGTGTTCAGTTCCCCCAGATCGGCCTCAAGGCGTCTCAAACGAGCCACCAGTAATGGGACGGTGTCAGGGATGGGCTCGTGAGTAAAAGGTGAGATACCCAGAGGCACTCGGCGGAAGGGATCAGGAAGTGAGTACTCTCCCCGATCATAACAGCTCGGGAACTCCTCGATGATCCCCCAGTGCTGGATCTGGTCGGGTATCCAGGCGAGGTGGGGTAAATCGAACACCTGGCGCCGCTTGGGCGCGGGCTCACCAGAGGTACGTCGGACCTCCCTAGTCCGAGATGGGCCAGCTGCCCGTCCTGGAGTAAATCCCCGTCTGCCGCCACCAGGCGTGGCGACAAAGGTCTTCACAGACCGATCTCGGCCTGCGAAGGGGTCGGCGGAGCTAGAGGCATCCGCAGTGGCTGCACCGCCAGCAGTGGCGGTGGGAGCAGGGTGGTCGGGGGTGTCGTCGGAGGTCCTACGCCTGATAGGACTCAAGAAACCTGCTGGTATAGGGATCGGGCGTACGACTCCCACAGTGGCGCCCTCTGTCTCTGGGCTGGAAGGGATGTAGTCCTCTGGTGATGTCGTGTACTCAACACTGGGCTCCTCCTCGGAATCGGCAACGCAAATGACCTCTTTCGAAGCCATCACTGCGAAAATATTCCAAAAGGAACTGTGTCAGTAATATCATGGTAGAGTGGTAACACATAAGTAAACAGAAGTAAACATATGAGATCTTGACATGCAATTGGTAGCTTCGGAGTGGGTTATAGTCCAGGCTTGGTTTTTATTTCGTTTTGTTTGTTTGTTTATCCTGGTTCGCTATGACCACGGCTCTGATACCAATCTGTCACACCCCGGTCAACGGTTTCGGGTGTGAGCGAGAATGGAATCATAGTCGAGGATACATAGAACACTTCTAATAATTTAAAAACTTCATAAAACATTAATTCGTTTCATTGCAGCGGAAATAGTAGTGGAAACATTAATGTCTTACATATTTTGAAAACATAATTCTTAAACGATTATTAAAAGCATAAAATGGTTAAGCTGGATAGTCGGGACTATGACTCCAAGGACAGGTCCGATAGCGTTTGTAAGCCCCATTTGCATGTCTTCAGAAAGTCTTGTCAATTACCTAAGAAATCATGAATATAAAACGGGTCAACATAAAGTTGGTGAGGTTCACAGGTTTAGGACTCGATAGTTAAACAGTTGTAAAACATTCGTAAAACAGTTTCGGTATACTTAAATATTATCAGGGTTTATTGTTGTGGTTGTATGATCTCACCTGAACCTTGATTTCAAATACTAACGGTTTACCCACCCGGCATCTCTTGCCCAGAGATGTTAAACAGTGCAGAATAACTGACGTCTACCCCCAGACAATCCGGAGTCAGAACTGGAGCTACCAGTTAGGGTAGGGTTGTCAACCCAAATAGATCTACTCACTAGCTATCGTTTCGTACAGAACTAATTGAAATCAATTAATGATGGGATTTTCGGTTGTACAAACGTTTATAACGATAATGTACCAAGTTGGGCAATCAGTAAGGGAACAAGTAGTCATACGGCTAACAAGTAAACCATAATATTAAGTAAAAAGCATTTAATCAGTTTTCATGATTTCTCCCCCAAGTATAAAACAGTTAAAAGGAAAAAGGGGCCGTGAAACTCACAGTTTTAGCAGATAATTGGAATTTAAGCAGCGAAGGACGGTAGCACGTAACGTCCTAAATAATTAAATAACATATGCATAAGGTCTATGATCATTTGAGTAACATAAGTCACCCAAGTGATACCGGTCAAGTCTTGACGTTTTAAGTCCGTTTGTATTATTGAAAACTCGTTAACTTGTATTTATTTATTAAATACATTTATGGTTATTTATATTTATGTCCAATAAATATAAATAAATAATCATCTTTCAATAATTAAATCAAGTCCTGAACATCGAGTAAAAGAAGAAATAATAATGTTTATTATTATTTTCACAAGTTCGAATAATTATTTTAATTAAATAATTACTTATTCGATTTGTTAATCTTGCAAGTTATAATTATTTTAAATAATTACGATTAATAATTATTTGGTGAATAAAACAAGGTTTAAGTCTTTTGCAAATAATTATTTGTCAAAAATAATTATTAACGTTTGTTTTATTTATAAAACATAAATCTCTAAGGAAAAACATTTAAAGTCTTTAACATTTAATCATTTCCAAAGATTAATTAATATTTCAAGTTCATGAAATATCAATAGAAAACGTTGATAAGAATATTTATGACGACGCTTGGATTTACAACATTTAGTTTATAAAACTTGACTTTTATTTAAAATCTCCGACGAACGTTAGTCCATCTTTGGTTACTTTGTTTTTATCAACGTAACGTTAAAAGTCCTTATAATTATTTTAAACCAATGATTTGTCTTGGTTTATTTTTATAAAAATCTTTTATGAAAACATTTATTTTCAAATAAAATCTTTTTATAAAATGTCCATTTCTAGCAAGTTTTAAGAAAGGTTAAAACTTGTTATAAATCCAAGTATTTATGTCAAATTAATCATTTGACATAAATATTATTCTTATCAAATCTAGTAATAAATTTTATTCTTTTTGTCCAATCATTTAATCACTTGTAACACCTTAAATATGTTACTTGACTTATTTTAAGAAGTATATTCTTTTTGTTTTTAACATAGGTTACATATGTAACCTTTATTTAAATAAGTCCATAAACTTGTTCATTATATCATTTCATTTTCTAGCATTTTTTTAATAAAATCATAAGTTCTTATCTACTAACACTTTGTGTTAGGACAAAAGATTAAATAAAAATGCAATCACTAACACATTTGTGTTAGGACAAGAAAATAAATACAATCACTAACACATTTGTGTTAGGACAAGGAAATATAAATAACAATCACTAACACATTTCTGTTAGGACAAAGAAATATAAATAACAATCACTAACACATTTGTGTTAGGACAAATAAATATAAACATGTATAGATTTGTTAGTTAACATTTTATATGAAGAGGCTTGTATTTTGTTCAAATCAACTAACTTATGAAACCAAGGTTTCATAATCAAGATTCATGGTGCACACCATATTACTTTCCTTAGATTTCATAAGTGTGTTTCACCACACTCTTTGGTTATCTTTAAGCATTTTAAATGCACCAAAGAAGTGTTTGATCTTGGAAGAAGGAGGTAAAGAAAAGAGTTTTGTTAGTTGATCCAACAAAATCCAAGCATTCTTGATTATTTGTTTGGTTGTTGTCAAGACTTGAGGGTTTCATGGGGTGAGAAAATGTGTAGAGGATGCTAGTAGAAGAGGTAACATGAACATGATGTGCTGCTTGCTTTGCTACAGGGCCTTGGATTCTCATGGCCACCTTTTTTTCGAGTGCCAGTTTTCCTCGCAGGTTTGGTGTATTGTTCGGCAGTGGACTTGCCTCTCGAGTGTTGTGCCGACGTGGACGGCTATTACTAGTTGCTTCGTTGATAGTCATGTTTCTTCTTTGGAGAATGTTGTGGCTAAGCTGGTGGTTCATGCTTCTGCATACTATATTTGGCAGGAGAGGAACAATCGGATTTTTCAGAATCATGCTAGACCTCCAGACGCTCTTGCTTCTATCATCCGGGACACTGTGCGTAGCAGGTTGATGGGTCTCAAGTTGAGGAAGAATCAGAGAGCTCGTTGCATCCTTGATCGATGGAATATTGGTGGCAATATTACTGAGGCTGATGGCGGGACGTAGTTCCTAGTGTGGTTGTTTTCCTAATTTGTGTTAGGTGGTTGTTTTTCTCTGGTTTTTCCTTGTGTTTTTATCTTTTTTCTACATGTTTTGGGGATTGTCCCAAACATGAACTAGCAAGGGCTCTCCTTGTTACTTCGTGTAAGTTCGTAACGTGTTTTAAGTTCATGAAATGAGTTAATAGCTCGGATCGGTTTGGTAAAATATAAAATGTTAAATTTTATATTTATTTTCTTATTATTGAAATTCCACAGTTAATATACGAAAGACGTATTATTCTACGTACGTATATATATATATATATTTAGTTTAATGTGGAATCGAAGTCGGTTAAACATTTAACTATCACAGTTAATCACGTATTAAAGCAGTAAATCACATAATTATCACGTAATTAAAAAGTCAACAAAAGTCAACGGAGAGAGGTTTGACCTGATTTGGACGGGTTGTCACAGTGATTGCAGGTTTGGAGCGTTAAGGATGCTAAAAGTGAAGATTAGGATGCTTTGGATGTAATCAGGAAGCATGTGCGTGAGCGGTACCGAAGGACTTAAGGAAATGGAGGAAAACATAATTTATGGTTGTGTGGACATTCCAAACTCCACTCTTACTTCAGAAATGGTTTTTAGCGTTCCCAGAGCCGATTAGGAACATGAAGATTGTCACACCCCCAAATTAACCACTAACGGAGTTTATACCGTTAAGGGGTGTGACCAGACCAGGACCACAACCATTAGTTACAAATACTAAACGAATCAGAGTAAAGTCCAAACATTAATAATAGAACAGCTTAACAGTACGCAGCGGAAAAACATTATCTTTAGCACTAACCACGTGCTTTACAAAATCATTGTATTAAATTCCCAAGTTTAGTTTAAATAAAAATAAACTTCTTCTTGTGCCATGTCAACCTGCTCCGGATACTCTTCAGCGATCTGCAAAAGTTTAAACCACGCAAGTATCAACCTAACGGTTGGTGAGTTCACAGTGGGCATGACACGCATTGGCCCGGTCTCATAATCATAATCGAGTCAACATATACTTATGAAATATTCATTTGTGAAAAGCAATGCTTAGTGATATCCAAGATCATTTTATTGTGGTTTAGTAAAAGTATTGTCCGTAACCTACGTTATCGGGTATGTACTAGTTTTGTATAGTTAAAGTGCTCAACCGATATCGCGGGTAGCTAATCCGTTGTTCCATGCACTAAGGAAGTTTGTACCAAAGCTGACCATAAATTATTGTAGTGGCCGTGCCATCAGGTTCTGCGGACCTACGTCATCGCGGATTTTCCTCCCCCGTGTCCTCTCGGGATCACGGTCAGATAGGCTGATATTGTACCTCCGTGCACTCCCCGTGCCACGGGGCGGAGTTTGTCAAACTCCAGTAGATCTACCCAACACCCCCTCGCTTTACAATTAATGGTACAATTTAGTTGAGGACTTTTAAGTTTCAAGGCATCCTTAGAAATCATGTGATATCATGTGGTTTAGACTTTAACCTACGCTAGCCATATTAAAAAGGTTTACCGGATTCTCATGAATCTCAAAAGTGTTTTCAGTTTCGTTTTAGAAATAGTTGTTTAAGTAATTCACAAGTGCTTCCCATAAAGCACTTCAAGTTCATCAAGTGGGTGCCGAGCACTCCAAGTTTTCAAGTTCGTCAGGGAGGTGTGTGACATCCGAGAATTTCAAGGTTTACTTCCGTTAGACAATCTCCGTTAGTTACGTTATAAGTGCTAACTTAGTAACTAATGCTTAACTAGGCCGAATACGTCCACGACCTTTGGTTGATCACCGAACCCGCCCATATGTGCTATGTGTTCATTTGTTGTTGTCATTATGTTTAATGTGGTTTAAAGCATGAGTTAATATTATTAATAGCATGACAAATTGTAAACACTTGATTTTGTGGAAATTGCCTTATTTTGGTAGCCAGCGAAACTACCGAGCGAAACTACAGATTCGCCCGGTAGCTAGCTAAACTGATTGACCTGCACGAGTTCAGAGCCAGTTTCGCCAGGCCAGCGAAACTAGCCTCTGATATAAATAATCTTATTAAACCCTAGCTCTCCTATTTTGCCTCATTTTACACAAAAACACACACACTCTCCTTAAACTTCTGGACCAGCTGATTCCAACCAAGAACCATCAAGAATCAGCCATCACCCCGAGTTGTGAAGATCATCCATCGATCCTAGAATCAACCGTGAGTCCCAAAACTATGTTTCTTGCTTTTCTATGTGTTTTCTTCTTAAAGCATGACCAAACCTTCATAGAATCACTTGATCTTCTGATATGTTGTTTAGGGTTGCTAGAACTACCATAAAGTTGATAACTTTACGTGTGAAACTGATCCATGATAAAGATTTATGCTACTTAGGTCATTTTAGGGTTTTAAATGTATTTTGGTGATTTGATGATGAAAATGCATGTTTAAGGTGTTAAAGCTTACTGATTTATGTTGGTAAATGGTTATGTATGCTAGATAATGAATTGCATGTAATATGGAAGCTGTTAGATGGATTTTTAGGCTGATCCGTAGGTTTTTCGCGACTAGCGAAACTACTTTGTTCTCTGGGCGAAATTGTCCAGCGAAACTATGTGAATCTTCAACCAGCGACACTATGCAGCGAAACTGCAGTGTCGCCGGGTAAACCAACCAGACCTGTTCGGACGAAACTACCGAGCGAAATTCCCTGAACGAAAGTTCAAACCAGTTTCGGGCGAAACTAGGCTAGCGAAACTGTGCCAACAGTTTCGAGCGAAACTAGCCTAGCGAAACTGTGTCATCAGGTATTGCCTAGCGAAAGTGCTGCCCATGCACACAGCGAAACTGCCTAGCGAAACTGCTAGCGAAACTGAGACCAGAATCCAAACTTGTGCAATTTGCTTGAATGTTATGCCATGACTTACATGATTATGCTATGATGATACATGCTTTGATTTCTGATGTATATGAACCCTTATTTATGATCAACCATCGGTGTCGTGTGTCGTTATGTCGAGTCATAGTTTCAACGTGCTATGTTATGGGCCATAGTGACGTTAAGTAAAGATTAGACACCAAACTAACACTTAAGACCTAAACGTGTTCATAGGTCTTTGTTAAGCAAAACTTGGATTATATAGCAAGTGTAGCAGTGCAACCCAAGGTGAGTGTCACTAACCCGTTTACCGTAAGCCCGTTTGGGACACACTGAATAATCTAATGAAAAACAATGCTGAAAACTTAGAGTGTTGTGCACCTACTTGATGAAATTGAAAGCTTAGAGTGCTGTGCACCTACTTGATGAACTTGAAGTGTTTTATGGGAAACACTTGTGAATTACTAATTCTAAAATGAAACTGAAAAATGTTTTCGGGGTTCATAAGAACCCTAAAGTAAACCGTTTTAATATGGCTAGTGTAGGTTAAAGTCTAAACCACATGATATCACATGATTTCTAAGGATTGCCTTTTAACTGAAAAAGTCCTCAACTTAATTGTGCCATTAATTGTAAAGCGAGGGGATGTTGGGTAGATCTACTGGAGTTTGACAAACTCCGCCTCGTGACACTGGAGGTGCACGGAGGTACAATATCAGCCTATCTGACCGTGATCCCGAGAGGACACGAGGGAGGCAAAGCCGCGATGACGTATGTCCGCAAAACAAAATGGCTGAAGGCTCTGCCTCTACGATACTTAATGGTCAGCTTTGGTACAAACTTCCTTAATGCATGGAAACAACGGATTAGCTACCCGCGATATCGGTTGAGCACTTTAATTATACAAGACTAGTACATACCTGATAACTTTGTTACGGACAATAACTTTACTAAATAACAAATGTTTATGAATTGACGTATATAACTGAGCATTGCTTTTCACAAACAAATATTATGTATGTATATGTTGACACGATTACGATTATGAGACCGGGCCAATGCATGACATGCCCACTGTGAACTCACCAACCGTTAGGTTGACACTTGTGTGGTTTTCACTTTTGCAGATCGTTGAAGAGTATCCACTGGAGGTTGGCATGGCACAAGAAGATATTTACTTTTATTAAACTAAATTTGGGAATTTGAATTTGAAACAAAGATTTGTAAAGCACGTGGTTAGTGAGTGCTAAGATACTTATGCCTTTATTCCGCTGCGTAACTTTTGAAACTGTTTTGAAATGAATGATTTGGACTTTACTCTGATTCGTTTAGTATTTGTAACTAATGGTTGTGGTCCTGGTTTGCTCGCACCCCTTAACGGTATAAACTCCGTTAGTGGTTATTTGGGGGTGTGACAGATTGGTATCAGAGCCATAAGTTGCAGAGAACTGGAATCATTTTTTTGAAAAACGATTTGGAAACTGCAACTTGAAACCTTAGTTACAAACGAACAAACAAATTCCCAAAACAAAAATTTTTACGTGCCAACCTGGGATACTCGCTCTGCTGTGTAAGTGAATACTCCATATGTAGATATATATATATATATATATATATATATATATGTAGATATATATAGAGACCGTGTCTAAGTAGTCTAACGGAAAAGCCTTAGGAAGATTTCACACATAAATACGAAATGCGAACGATAATACACGCACTACTCTGGGGGAAAGCGACAACGAAACGATGCTACACGCGACGTCCTGATTTCTGCTACGATGACTATGCCGACGGTGACTTTTATGGGGAAGCCGACTTTCGACGATAGTACTCACGACTTACGACGTTCTCCGACGACGCCTCGATTTTGCACGAAAATTTTTCTGGACTAATAGTGGGATAACGGGAATTGTTAATATACATATTATGGGATATGTATAAAATATAATTGTGACTGAGCACTGGCTACTTTAACTGTTCAGCAAAATGGCTGGAAGAGCGGGAAGGAATAACATCAACCTGACGCCTGCACAACTGCAAGCAATGATCAACGAGCATGTGCAAGCTGCCGTGGCAGCCGTCCAAGCTACAATTGCCGCGCATGGTAATTATTATGCCGGTTAAGGCACAAAGCGATTATATTTTGAATTGTTTAAAACCCGAACTATTAATTGCATCAGGAAACGTTCATCACTGCACATTTAAGACTTTCATGGACTGCAAGCCGATGACGTTTTCCGGCGAGGAAGGAGCGGTAGGACTCCTCAGGTGGATCGAGAAGTCTGAGAAGGTCTTCTCCATGTGTAACTGCCCGGCTGAGAACAAGGTGAAATTTGCGACTGGTACATTCGAAGGAGCTGCTCTCTCCTGGTGGAACGCTGAAATTCAAATGGTCGGGGTAAATGCGGCTAACAGCATGGAATGGGAAGCATTTAAGGAACTGATCATGGAGGAGTATTGCCCTCGGGACCAAGTCAAAAAGCTAGAAGGAGAATTTCTGAACTCCAAGATGTCTGGGTCTGAAGTTGAAGAGTACACTGCGCGTTACCACGAGTACGCGGTACTGTGTCCGTCCATGGTTGATGTTGAATTCAAGCGCATTGAGCGTTATCTGGAGGGTCTCGTGCCCCAAATCAAGAGTTTGGTGACTGCCAGCAACCCCAATAACTATGCAACAAGCCATCCGTCTGGCTCACAAGTTAACTGATCAGGAGGTTGAGAGGGGTACACTTCCTGCAAGAGTTTCTGAGAAGACTGCCTTGAGTGGCAAAAGAAAAGCTGATGGAGAAGCTCCTGAAAATTCAATGAACAATCAGAGTGTTGGAAACAACACGGGGAGATCCTTTAACTCCCAGGGTCAGAGCAAGAGATCTGGAAACAACAGTGTTAACAACCGCCAGGGCGGAAATGGCCAAAGTAACTACAAAGGTAACCTGCCCAGGTGCAACAAGTGTGGGAAGCATCACACCGGCATTTGCAGAAAAAGTTTAAACTGCGAGAGATGTGGCAAGAGAAGCCATGAAGCAAAAGACTGTTGGGCAATTTTACCTGAACAACAGAACCGTCCAAGGCAAAACAACAACTATGGAAACAACCGCAACGGGCAAGGAAACAATCAGAACAACAACAATGATGGAGCCCGTGGCTGTTTTGAGTGTGGAGCTCAAGGCCACATAAAAAGGGATTGCCCGCGATTGAGAAGACAAGGAAATGGTAACAATGGTAACGGTGGAAACCCGGGCAACGGAAATGGTAATGGCGGGAACGGGAATGGTGGAAATGGCAGAGGAAGAGCTTTCGTCATGGGTCAAGGAGAAGCTCGCAACGACGCCAACGTGATTAATGGTAAATTCATATTGAATGGTTTCTTTGCTACTGTATTGTTTGATTCTGGTGCTGAGAAAAGTTTTATTTCCACTAAATTTGCTAAGTTGATTAATGTTAAACCGGTTGCCTTAAACGCTAAATATGTGGTAGAACTAGCAAATGGTAAACTCCATGATACAACTCAGATAGTTAAGGACTGTAAGTTAGAACTAGCTGGCCATACATTAGGAATCGACCTTATGCCTTTTCCGATTGGTAGTTTTGATGTCATAATAGGGATGGATTGGTTATCTGAGAATCGAGCTGAAATCTTATGTAAAGAAAAAGTGGTTCGTATCCCACTCGAAGGAGGTAAAGTGTTAACAGTTCAAGGTGAAAAGGGTGGAACAGTAACTGGTATTATTTCGTTTCTCAAAGCTCAAAAGTGCCTTCGTAAAGGTCACTTCGCGATTCTTGCAAATGTCACCGATTCGACACTTCCCAAGCGCAGAATCGACGACTACCCGATAGTCCACGACTTCCACGATGTGTTCCCTGAAGATCTGCCTGGCTTGCCTCCATTTCGACAAGTTGAGTTTGGAATCGACTTAACTCCTGGAGCCGCTCCGATTGCACGCGCTCCCTATCGTCTGGCTGTTAGTGAACTCAATGAACTTTCCGCGCAACTACAAGAGTTGCTCGACAAAGGATTTATCCGTCCCAGTTCGTCTCCGTGGGGAGCTCCGGTATTGTTTGTTAAGAAGAAGGATGGAACGTTCCGAATGTGTATTGACTACCGAGAGCTTAACAAAGTTACGATCAAGAATCGGTATCCACTTCCTCGAATCGACGATCTCTTCGATCAGCTACAAGGTTCAAGTTACTTCTCAAAGATTGATCTACGGTCTGGATATCACCAGCTTCGCGTTCGAGATGAGGACGTCCCCAAGACTGCTTTCAGAACTCGGTATGGTCACTACGAATTCCTGGTTATGCCGTTTGGGCTAACCAATGCACCGGCCGTATTTATGGATCTGATGAATCGAGTGTGCAAGCCGTACCTCGATAAGTTTGTGATAGTTTTCATTGATGATATTTTGATCTACTCCAAGACAAAGGAGGAACACGAGGAGCACCTGCGACTTATCTTGGAATTGCTCCGCAAGGAACAGCTTTACGCCAAGTTTTCGAAATGCGATTTTTGGATTCGCGAAGTCCAGTTTCTTGGACACATTGTTGATCAGAATGGAATTCATGTCGACCCAGCTAAAGTGGAAGCTATCAAGGATTGGCCTACCCCAAGAGCGCCGACCGAAATCCGACAATTTTTGGGACTTGCCGGATACTATCGAAGATTCATCAAGGGTTTCTCGTAGTTGGCTCAACCCTTAACGGCTTTAACGCACAAAGGAGTGCAATATAGATGGGGTAAAAAAGAAGAGCGTGCGTTTCAAACTCTTAAAGATATGTTATGTTCAGCTTCAATTCTCGCGTTACCCGATGGGATTGACGACTTTGTGGTTTACTGTGATGCATCAATCCAAGGACTCGGTTGTGTGTTGATGCAACGGGACAGAGTGATTGCCTATGGGTCCAGGCAACTGAAGGACACTGAGAAGAATTATACAACGCATGATTTGGAAATGGGAGCCGTTGTTCATGCACTCAAGATTTGGAGACATTACCTCTACGGAACAAAGTGCACAATATTTACCGACCACAAAAGCTTACAGCACATCTTTGATCAGAAGGATCTCAACATGCGACAACGACGATGGGTCGAGCTACTGAATGATTATGACTTAGCAATCAAATATCACCCGGGAAAAGCCAATGTTGTGGCTGATGCCTTAAGTCGGAAAGAATACGAAAAGCCTCGACGGGTACGAGCGCTGCAACTTACCATTCACACGGGATTGCCGGATCGGATCCGCGATGCCCAACAAGAAGCTCTAAAGGAAGAAAACTTCGCAGCTGAAGCACTGCGTGGTGTAGACGGTAACTCTGAAGTTAGGACCGACGGACTCAGGTATTATAATGACAGAATTTGGGTTCCTTTACTTGGAAATCTCCGTGAGCTCGTGATGGACGAGGCTCACAAATCAAGGTATTCGGTGCACCCTCGATCGGATAAAATGTACCAAGATTTGAAGAACTTGTATTGGTGGCCGAATATGAAAGCCGACATCGCGCGATATGTGGCTAAGTGTTTAACATGTTCAAGAGTGAAGATTGAATACCAAAAGCCTTCTGGGCTATTACAGCAACCAAAGATCCCAGAATGGAAATGGGAGGATATCTCAATGGATTTTGTAACGGGATTACCTCATCGATCGAATCGACCGGATTCGATTTGGGTTATCATTGATCGACTAACCAAATCTGCACATTTCATTCCAATGAGGGAAAGTGACAATATGGATAAGTTGACAAAGCTGTACATTGACCGAATTGTGGCACGTCATGGAGTGCCTAAGACCATTATCTCAGATCGAGATCCTCGATTTACTTCCCGACTATGGCAATCTATGCAAGAAGCATTGGGAACCAGACTGGATATGAGTACAGCTTATCACCCGCAGACCGATGGACAGACGGAACGAACTATTCAGACTTTAGAAGACATGCTCCGTGCTTGCGTTCTCGACTTCGGTAAAGACTGGGAAGCTCATCTTCCGTTGGTGGAGTTCTCCTACAACAACAGTTATCATTCAAGTATCGGTGCAGCACCTTTTGAAGCCCTTTATGGCAGAAAATGTAGATCGCCCGTGTGTTGGGCCGAAACGGGTGAGAAGGGACTCACCGGACCAGAACTCATTCATGATACCACAGAACGAATTATACAAATCAGAAAGCGGATAGCCGCAGCACGTGACAGACAAAAGAGCTATGCCGACAAACGCCGTAAACCTTTGAAGTTCGAGGTAGGCGACAAGGTACTATTGAAGGTATCTCCCTGGAAATGTGTGATACGCTTCGGAAAGCGTGGAAAGCTAAATCCTCGCTATATCGGTCCATTTGAAATTTTGGGGAGGTAGGGCCGGTGGCCTACCGATTAAAACTCCCTGCTGAACTCGATGGAGTTCACAACGTGTTTCACGTCTCCAACCTAAAGAAATGTCTGGCTGAAGACACTGAAATAATTCCTTTGGAGGAATTGGAAATTGATGAACATTCGAGATTTATCGAGCAACCAGTAGAAATCATGGGACGCGAGGAGAAAGCCCTCAAACGTAGCAAGATTCCGATCGTCAAGGTTCGATGGAACTCAAGACGTGGACCAGAATACACTTGGGAACGAGAGGATCAGATGAAGAAGAAGTATCCTCACCTGTTTGAGCAAACGTCCACGGAAACTCAAGGTATGATTTAATTTTGGGGACCAAAATTCCTTTAACAGGAGGAGGATGTGGCAACCCTAAAACTTTTGCTTTCTTTCCCCAGCGACGACAACCGAGGCTGCAAACGCTACGACGCAAGAATAATTTTCGGGACGAAAATTCCAATTACAAGGGGATGATGTGACATCCGAGAATTTCAAGGTTTACTTCCGTTAGACAATCTCCGTTAGTTACGTTATAAGTGCTAACTTAGTAACTAATGCTTAACTAGGCCGAATACGTCCACGACCTTTGGTTGATCACCGAACCCGCCCATATGTGCTATGTGTTCATTTGTTGTTGTCATTATGTGTAATGTGGTTTAAACGCATGAGTTAATATTATTAATAGCATGACAAATTGTAAACACTTGATTTTGTGGAAATTGCCTTATTTTGCTAGCCAGCGAAACTACCGAGCGAAACTACAGATTCGCCCGGTAGCTAGCTAAACTGATTGACCTGCACGAGTTCAGAGCCAGTTTCGCCAGGCCAGCGAAACTGCCAGCGAAACTAGCCTCTGATATAAATAATCTTTTTTTTTTTTTTTTTTTGGAAAGGGTTTCCCCGGTGATAACTTTATAAAAAGAACAAGAACAAGAGCTGCAAGGCAGGAAACAAGCCACCAACGGCAGCAAACAAAGGCACAGGGACACACCCCTGGCCAAAACCAAAAACAAACACCCAAAAAAAAACAACAAACAAAACACAACTAATTAGCCCCCATTGTCAAACAAATCAGACTCAGAAATGTTCCACTTAGCCAACTTCACCGCAACATTCAACGATCTCTTGTACGTCAGGGAAACCAGCCGAAGCCTAGTCACCCCCAAAATAATTCCAGCAAGCACATCAGGAGGCCGAGTCTGGTTGCGAAATAAACGGTTGTTCCGCTCCTGCCAAACATAGTAAGAAGCAGCAGCCACCCCAATACGAGCCACAATCGACTCAAAAGACTTCGACCCAGCCACAGCACACTGCTTTAGAATAATATCAGTCCACACATGGTTGATATCACCCAACCCCAATTTCGTCCTAACAGTACTCCAAACCGAGGCAGAATACGAGCACCGGAAAAACAAATGATCAATCGAATCAAAGTTGGCATAACACAAAGGACAACACATCATGTTTTGAGATCTTCGAGTAGACACCCAAGAAAGAATTATCTCTTGCGTAAGCAATCTGCATCTCAAAACAAGCCACATATGAAACGCATGTTTGGGGATGCATTGCGAGAACCACACAACTGAAGCCCACGGAACATCAGACAATATATGCCTAATCGAATCCCAGGCCAAAGACGCATTAAAAGGACCCTGATACGAGCCATGAACCCATTCAATACGATCTTTGACATTGGGAACACACACACTCTCCTGAAACTTCTGGACCAGCTGATTCCAACCAAGAACCATCAAGAATCAGCCATCACCCCGAGTTGTGAAGATCATCCATCGATCCCAGAATCAACCGTGAGTCCCAAAACTATGTTTCTTGCTTTTCTATGTGTTTTCTTCTTAAAGCATGACCAAACCTTCATAGAATCACTTGATCTTCTGATATGTTGTTTAGGGATGCTAGAACTACCATAAAGTTGATAACTTTACGTGTGAAACTGATCCATGATAAAGATTTATGCTACTTAGGTCATTTTAGGGTTTTAAATGTATTTTGGTGATTTGATGATGAAAATGCATGTTTAAGGTGTTAAAGCTTACTGATTTATGTTGGTAAATGGTTATGTATGCTAGATAATGAATTGCATGTAATATGGAAGCTGTTAGATGGATTTTTAGGCTGATCCGTAGGTTTTTCGCGACTAGCGAAACTACTGTGTTCTCTGGGCGAAATTGTCCAGCGAAACTATGTGAATCTTCAACCAGCGACACTATGCAGCGAAACTGCAGTGTCGCCGGGTAAACCAACCAGACCTGTTCGGACGAAACTACCGAGCGAAATTCCCTGAACGAAAGTTCAAACCAGTTTCGGGCGAAACTAGGCTAGCGAAACTGTGCCAACAGTTTCGAGCGAAACTAGCCTAGCGAAACTGTGTCATCGGGTATTGCCTAGCGAAAGTGCTGCCCGTGCACACAGCGAAACTGCCTAGCGAAACTGCTAGCGAAACTGAGACCAGAATCCAAACTTGTGCAATTTGCTTGAATGTTAGGCCATGACTTACATGATTATGCTATGATGATACATGCTTTGATTTCTGATGTATATGAACCCTTATTTATGATCAACCATCGGTGTCGTGTGTCGTTATGTCGAGTCATAGTTTCAACGTGCTATGTTATGGGCCATAGTGACGTTAAGTAAAGATTAGACACCAAACTAACACTTAAGACCTAAACGTGTTCATAGGTCTTTGTTAAGCAAAACTTGGATTATATAGCAAGTGTAGCAGTGCAACCCAAGGTGAGTGTCACTAACCCGTTTATCGTAAGCCCGTTTGGGACACACTGAATAATCTAATGAAAAACAATGCTGAAAACTTAGAGTGTTGTGCACCTACTTGATGAAATTGAAAGCTTAGAGTGCTGTGCACCTACTTGATGAACTTGAAGTGTTTTATGGGAAACACTTGTGAATTACTAATTCTAAAATGAAACTGAAAAATGTTTTCGGGGTTCATAAGAACCCTAAAGTAAACCGTTTTAATATGGCTAGTGTAGGTTAAAGTCTAAACCACATGATATCACATGATTTCTAAGGATTGCCTTTCAACTGAAAAAGTCCTCAACTTAATTGTGCCATTAATTGTAAAGCGAGGGGATGTTGGGTAGATCTACTGGAGTTTGACAAACTCCGCCTCGTGACACTGGAGGTGCACGGAGGTACAATATCAGCCTATCTGACTGTGATCCCGAGAGGACACGGGGGAGGCAAAGCCGCGATGACGTATGTCCGCAAAACAAAATGGCTGAAGGCTCTGCATCTACGATACTTAATGGTCAGCTTTGGTACAAACTTCCTTAGTGCATGGAAACAACGGATTAGCTACCCGCGATATCGGTTGAGCACTTTAATTATACAAGACTAGTACATACCTGATAACTTTGTTACGGACAATAACTTTACTAAATAACAAATGTTTATGAACTGACGTATATAACTGAGCATTGCTTTTCACAAACAAATATTACGTATGTATATGTTGACACGATTACGATTATGAGACCGGGCCAATGCATGACATGCCCACTGTGAACTCACCAACCGTTAGGTTGACACTTGTGTGGTTTTCACTTTTGCAGATCGTTGAAGAGTATCCACTGGAGGTTGGCATGGCACAAGAAGATATTTACTTTTATTAAACTAAATTTGGGAATTTGAATTTGAAACAAAGATTTGTAAAGCACGTGGTTAGTGCTAAGATACTTATGCCTTTATTCCGCTGCGTAACTTTTGAAACTGTATTGAAATGAATGATTTGGACTTTACTCTGATTCGTTTAGTATTTGTAACTAATGGTTGTGGTCCTGGTTTGCTCGCACCCCTTAACGGTATAAACTCCGTTAGTGGTTATTTGGGGGTGTGACAAGGTGCATAGCACTCTCGAGGTTGTCAACATTGTTTTTCATTTAGTTATTCGGTGTGACCCAAACGGGTTCACGGTAATCGGGTTAGTGACACTCACCTTGGGTTGCACTGCTACACTTGCTATATAATCCAAGTTTGATTAACGAAGACCTATGAACACGTTTAGGTCTTAAGTATTAGTTTTGTGTCTCATCTTTACTTAACGTCACTATGGCCCATAACACAGCACGTTGGAACTATGACTCGACATACAGACACACGACACCGATGGTTGATCATAAACAAGGGTTCATATACATCAGAAATCAAAGCATGTATCATCATGGCATAACATTCAAATAAATTGCACAAGTTTGGATTCTGGTCACAATTTCGCTAGCAGTTTCGCTAGGCAGTTTCGCTGTGTGCACGGGCAGCACTTTCGCTAGGCAATACCCGATGACACAGTTTCGCTAGGCTAGTTTCGCTTGAAACTGTTGGCACAGTTTCGCTAGCCTAGTTTCGCCCGAAACTGGTTTGAACTTTCGTTCAGGGAATTTCGCTCGGTAGTTTCGTCCGAACAGGTCTGGTTGGTTTACCTGGCGATACTATAGTTTCGCTATATAGTGTCGCTGGAAGGAGATATACATAGTTTCGCTATATAGTTTCGCCCAGAGAACAGGCTAGTTTCGCTGGTCGCGAAAAACACATAAATCAGCCTAAAAATCAATCTAACAGCTTCCATATTACATGCAATTCATTATCTAGCATACATAACCATTTACCAACATAAATCAGTAAGCTTTAACACCTTAAACATGCATTTTCATCATCAAATCACCAAAAACACATTTTAACCTAAAATGACCTAATCTAGCATAAATCTTCAACATGGATGAATTTCACACGTAAAATTACTGACTTTATAATAGATCTAGCAATCCTAAGCAACATATCAGAAGATCAAGTGATTCCATGGAGGTTTGGTCATGCTTTTTAAGTAAAACACATAGAAAACATAAAAATGGTGGTTTTGGGACTCACGGTTCGATCTCCAAGCTTGATGGATGATGGTTCGGGGCTGAGATCTCGATGGCTCGGTGTGAATCTCGACTGACCAGATTTCCAGGAGAAAGATGGAGTGTGTGTGTGTTTTTGTGTAAAGGAGGCAAATGGAGAAACTAGGGTTCATTAAGATATTATATATCAGGGGCTAGTTTCGCTGGCTAGTTTCGCTGGCCAAGCGAAACTGACCCTGTGAGTCAAAGGTTAGGCTAGCCGGGCGACACTATAGTTTCGCCCGGTAGTTTCGCTGGAACCCAAAAGTGACTAATTTACATTCTAAGCAAGATAAGCATGGTTCATGAATTTCACACAATTACACAATTAATCAACAAACATGTCACACATAATGACAACAACAAATGAACACATAGCACATATGGGTGGGTTCGGTGATCAACCAAAGGACGTGGACGTATTCGGCCTAGTTAAGCATTAGTTACTAAGTTAATACTTATAACGTAACTAACGGAGATTGTCTAACGGAAGTAAACCTTGAAATTCTAGGATGTCACATCATCCCCTTGTAATTGGAATTTTCGTCCCGAAAATTATTCTTGCGTCGTAGCGTTCGCAGCCTCGGCTGTCGTTGTTGCCATATTTGCTGGGGAAAGAAAGCAAAAGTTTTTAGGGTCGCCACATCCTCCTCCTGTTAAAGGAATTTTGGTCCCCAAAATTAAATCATACCTTGAGTTTCTGTGGACGTTTGCTCGAACAAGTGAGGATACTTCTTCTTCATCTGATCCTCTCGTTCCCAAGTATATTCTGGTCCACGCTTTGAGTTCCATCGAACCTTGACGATCGGAATCTTGCTACGTTTGAGGGCTTTCTCCTCGCGTCCCATGATTTCTACCGGTTGCTCGATAAATCTCAAATGTTCATCAATTTCCAATTCCTCCAAAGGAATTATTTCGATGTCTTCGGCCAGGCATTTCTTCAGATTCGAGACGTGAAACACGTTGTGGACTCCATCGAGTTCGGCAGGGAGTCGTAAACGGTAGGCCACCAGGCCTACTTCACCAATGATTTCAAACGGACCGATATAGCGAGGATTCAGCTTTCCACGCTTTCCGAAGCGTATCACACCCTTCCAGGGAGATACCTTCAACAGTACCTTGTCGCCTACTTCGAACTTCAAAGGCTTACGGCGTTTGTCGGCATAGCTCTTTTGTCTGTCACGTGCTGCGGCTATCCGCTTTCTGATTTGTATAATTCGTTCTGTGGTATCATGAATAATTTCCGGTCCAGTGAGTCCTTTCTCACCCGTTTTGGCCCAACACACGGGCGATCTACACTTTCTGCCATAAAGAGCTTCAAAAGGTGCTGCACCGATACTTGAATGATAGCTGTTGTTGTAGGAGAACTCCACCAACGGAAGGTGAGCCTCCCAGTCCTTACCAAAATCGAGAACGCAAGCACGGAGCATGTCTTCTAAAGTCTGAATAGTTCGTTCCGTCTGTCCATCGGTCTGCGGGTGATAAGCTGTACTCATATCCAGTCTGGTTCCCAATGCTTCTTGCATAGATTGCCATAGTCGGGAAGTAAATCGAGGATCTCGATCTGAGATAATGGTCTTAGGCACTCCATGACGTGCCACAATTCGGTCAATGTACAGCTTTGTCAACTTATCCATATTGTCGTTTTCCTTCATCGGGATAAAATGTGCAGATTTGGTTAACCGATCAATGATAACCCAAATCGCATCTGGTCGATTCGATCGATGAGGTAATCCCGTTACAAAATCCATTGAGATATCCTCCCATTTCCATTCTGGGATCTTTGGTTGCTGTAATAGCCCAGAAGGCTTTTGGTACCCGATCTTAACCCTTGAGCATGTTAAACACTTAGCCACATATCGCGCGATGTCGGCTTTCATGTTCGGCCACCAATACAAACCCTTTAAATCTTGGTACATTTTATCCGATCCAGGGTGCACCGAATACCTTGACTTGTGAGCCTCGTCCATCACGAGTTCACGGAGATTTCCAAGTAGAGGAACCCAAATTCCGTCATTATAATACCTGAGTCCGTCGGACTTAATTTCGGAGTTGCCATCTACACCACGCAGTGCTTCAGCTGCGAAGTTTTCCTCTTTTAAAGCTTCTTGTTGGGCATCGCGGATCCGATCCGGCAATCCCGTGTGGATGGTAAGTTGCAGCGCTCGTACTCGTCGAGGCTTTTCATACTCCTTTCGACTTAATGCATCAGCCACAACATTGGCTTTCCCCGGGTGATACTTAATTGCTAGGTCATAACCATTCAGTAGCTCGACCCACCGTCGTTGTCGCATGTTGAGATCCTTCTGATCATAGATGTGCTGTAAGCTTTTGTGGTCGGTAAATATTGTGCACTTTGTTCCGTAGAGGTAATGTCTCCAAATCTTGAGTGCATGAATAACGGCTCCCAATTCCAAATCATGCGTTGTATAATTCTTCTCAGTATCCTTCAGTTGCCTGGACCCGTAGGCAATCACTTTGTCCCGTTGCATCAACACGCACCCGAGTCCTTGGATGGATGCATCGCAATAGACTACAAAGTCGTCAATCCCGTCGGGTAACGCGAGAATTGGAGCTGAACATAACATATCTTTAAGAGTTTGAAATGCCCTTTTTTACTTTTTCACCCCATCTATATTGCACTCCTTTGTGCGTTAAAGCCGTTAAGGGTTGAGCCAACTGCGAGAAACCCTTGATGAATCTTCGATAGTATCCGGCAAGTCCCAAAAATTGTCGGATTTCGGTGGCGCTCTTGGGGTAGGCCAATTCTTGATAGCTTCCACTTTAGCTGGGTCGACATGAATTCCATTCTGATCAACAATGTGTCCAAGAAACTGGACTTCGCGAATCCCAAAATCGCATTTCGAAAACTTGGCGTAAAGCTGTTCCTTGCGGAGCAATTCCAAGATAAGTCGCAGGTGCTCCTCGTGTTCCTCCTTTGTCTTGGAGTAGATCAAAATATCATCAATGAAAACTATCACAAACTTATCGAGGTATGGCTTGCACACTCGATTCATCAGATCCATAAATACGGCAGGTGCATTGGTTAGCCCAAACGGCATAACCAGGAATTCGTAGTGACCATACCGAGTTCTGAAAGCAGTCTTGGGGACATCCTCATCTCGAACGCGAAGCTGGTGATATCCAGACCGTAGATCAATCTTTGAAAAGTAGCTCGAACCTTGCAGCTGGTCGAAGAGATCGTCGATTCGAGGAAGTGGATACCGATTCTTGATCATAACCTTGTTACGCTCTCGGTAGTCAATACACATTCGGAACGTTCCATCCTTCTTCTTAACAAACAATACTGGTGCTCCCCATGGAGACGAACTTGGACGAATAAACCCTTTGTCGAGTAGCTCTTGAAGTTGTGAGGAGAGTTCGTTGAGTTCACTTACTGCCAAACGGTACGGTGCGCGTGCAATCGGAGCGGCTCCAGGAGCTAAATCGATTCCGAACTCGACTTGTCGAAATGGAGGCAAACCAGGCAGATTTTCAGGAAATACATCGTGGAAGTCGCGGACTATCGGGTAGTCGTCGATTCTGCGCTCGGGAAGTGTCGAATCGGTGACGTTTGCAAGAATCGCGAAGTGACCTTTACGAAGGCACTTTTGAGCTTTGAGGAACGAGATAATACCAGTGACTGCTCCACCTTTTTCACCTTGAACCGTTAACACTTCACCGTCCTTGAGTGGAATACGAACCACTTTCTCTTGACATAAAATTTCAGCTCGGTTTTCGGATAACCAATCCATTCCTACTATAACATCAAAACTACCAATCGGGATATGATCGATTCCTAACATATGGCCAGCTAGTTCTAACTTACAGCCCTTAACTATCTGAGTTGTATCGTGAAGTTTACCATTTGCTAGTTCTACCAAATACTTAGCATCTAGGGCAATTGGTTTAGCATTAATCAATTTAGCAAATTTTGTAGAAATAAAGCTTTTCTCAGCACCAGAATCAAACAATACAGTAGCAAAGAAACCGTTAAGGATGAATTTACCATTAATCACGTTGGCATCGTTGCGAGCTTCACCTTGACCCATGACAAAAGCTCTTCCCCTGCCATTTCCACCATTCCCGTTGCCATTCCCGTTACCATTTCCTCCACCATTACCGTTCCCACCATTGTTTCCTGGATTACCATTACCCTGTCTTCTCAACTGCGGGCAGTCCCTCTTAATGTGGCCTTGAGCACCACATTCAAAACAGCCACGGGCTCCACCATTGTTGTTCTGATTGTTTCCTTGCCCGTTACGGTTGTTCCCATAGTTGTTGTTACCATGGTTGTTGTTGTTTTGCCTTTGGCGGTTTTGTTGCTCAGGTAGAGTTGCCCAACAGTCTTTTGCTTCGTGGCCTTTCTTTCCACACCTTTCACAGCTCAGATTCTTTCTACAAACACCAGCATGATGTTTCCCACACTTGTTACACAAAGGCAGGTTACCCCTGTAGTTGCTTTGACCATTTCCGCCCTGGCGGTTGTTTCCACTGTTGTTTCCTGACCTCTTGCTCTGACCCTGAGAATTATAAGACCTCCCAGTGCTGTTTCCAACACTCTGATTGTTCATTGAGTTCTCAGGAGCTTCATCATCAGCTTTTCTTTTGCCACTAAGGGCAGTCTTCTCAGTGGCCTTTGCAGGAAGTGTACCCTTCTCAACCTCCTGATCAGTAAGTTTGTGAGCCAAACGGATGGCTTGCTGTACAGTTGCGGGGTTGCTGGCAGTTACTAGTCCCTTGATTTGAGGCGCGAGGCCCTCCAAATAACGCTCGATGCGTTTGAACTCAGCATCCACCATTGTGGGGCATAGTACCGCGTACTCATGGTAACGCGCAGTATATTGCTCAACCTCAGACCCAACCATTTTCAAATTCAAGAATTCGCCCTCTAACTTCTTCACTTGGTCACGGGGACAGTACTCCTCCATAATCAGTTCCTTAAATGCTTCCCATTGCATGTTATTAGCCGCATCAATCCCAATCATCTGGATTTCGGCATTCCACCAGGAGAGAGCAGCTCCCTCAAAGGTACCAGTAGCATACTTCACTTTGTCTCCCGCAGGGCAGTTGCACATAGAGAAGACCTTTTCGGACTTCTCGATCCACCTGAGGAGTCCCACCACTCCTTCCTCGCCGGAGAACGTCATCGGCTTACAGTCCATGAAAGACTTAAACGTACAGTGATGCTGGTTTCCAGATGCAATAAATAGTTCGGGTTTTAAACAATTCAAAATATAATCGCTTTGTGCCTTAACCAGCATAATAATTACCATGCGCGGCAATTGTAGCTTGGACGGCTGCCACGACAGCTTGCACATGTTCGTTAATCATCGCTTGCAGTTGCGCGGGTGTCAAGTTAATGTTGTTTCTTCCAGCCCTTCCAGACATTTTGCTGAACAGTTAAAGTAGCCAGTGTTCAGTCACAGTTATACTTTATACATATCCCATAATATGTATATTAACAATTCCCGTCATCCCACTATTAGTCCAGAAAATTTTTGTGCAAAATGGAGGCGTCGTCGAGGAACGTCGTAAGTCGTGAGTACTATCGTCGAAAGTCGGCTTCCCCATAAAAGTCACCGTCGGCGTAGTCATCGTAGTAGGAATCAGGACGTAACGCGTAGCATCGTTTCGTTGTCGCTTTCCCCCGGCATAGTGCGCGCATTAGCGTTCGCGTTTCGTATTCGTGTGTGAAAATTTTCCTAAGGTTTTCCGTTAGACTTCCTAGACACGGTCTATATATATATTTATATCTATATATATATACATACGTACTAAGCTTTTACTTACACAGCAGAGCGAGTATCCCAGGTTGGCACGTAAAAATTTTGTTTTGGAAATTTGTTTGTCCGTTTGTAACTAAGGTTCTCAAGTTGCAGTTTCCAAATCGTTTTCAAAATTGATTCCAGTTCTCTGCAACTTATGGCTCTGATACCAATCTGTCACACCCCCAAATTAACCACTAACGGAGTTTATACCGTTAAGGGGTGCGACCAGACCAGGACCACAACCATTAGTTACAAATACTAAACGAATCAGAGTAAAGTCCAAACATTAATAATAGAACAGCTTAACAGTACGCAGCGGAAAAACATTATCTTTAGCACTAACCACGTGCTTTACAAAATCATTGTATTAAATTCCCAAGTTTAGTTTAAATAAAAATAAACTTCTTCTTGTGCCATGTCAACCTGCTCCGGATACTCTTCAGCGATCTGCAAAAGTTTAAACCACGCAAGTGTCAACCTAACGGTTGGTGAGTTCACAGTGGGCATGACACGCATTGGCCCGGTCTCATAATCATAATCGAGTCAACATATACTTATGAAATATTCATTTGTGAAAAGCAATGCTTAGTGATATCCAAGATCATTTTATTGTGGTTTAGTAAAAGTATTGTCCGTAACCTACGTTATCGGGTATGTACTAGTTTTGTATAGTTAAAGTGCTCAACCGATATCGCGGGTAGCTAATCCGTTGTTCCATGCACTAAGGAAGTTTGTACCAAAGCTGACCATAAATTATTGTAGTGGCCGTGCCATCAGGTTCTGCGGACCTACGTCATCGCGGATTTGCCTCCCCCGTGTCCTCTCGGGATCACGGTCAGATAGGCTGATATTGTACCTCCGTGCACTCCCCGTGCCACGGGGCGGAGTTTGTCAAACTCCAGTAGATCTACCCAACACCCCCTCGCTTTACAATTAATGGTACAATTTAGTTGAGGACTTTTAAGTTTCAAGGCATCCTTAGAAATCATGTGATATCATGTGGTTTAGACTTTAACCTACGCTAGCCATATTAAAAAGGTTTACCGGATTCTCATGAATCTCAAAAGTGTTTTCAGTTTCGTTTTAGAAATAGTTGTTTAAGTAATTCACAAGTGCTTCCCATAAAGCACTTCAAGTTCATCAAGTGGGTGCCGAGCACTCCAAGTTTTCAAGTTCGTCAGGGAGGTGCATAGCACTCTCGAGGTTGTCAACATTGTTTTTCATTTAGTTATTCGGTGTGACCCAAACGGGTTCACGGTAATCGGGTTAGTGACACTCACCTTGGGTTGCACTGCTACACTTGCTATATAATCCAAGTTTGATTAACGAAGACCTATGAACACGTTTAGGTCTTAAGTATTAGTTTTGTGTCTCATCTTTACTTAACGTCACTATGGCCCATAACACAGCACGTTGGAACTATGACTCGACATACAGACACACGACACCGATGGTTGATCATAAACAAGGGTTCATATACATCAGAAATCAAAGCATGTATCATCATGGCATAACATTCAAATAAATTGCACAAGTTTGGATTCTGGTCACAATTTCGCTAGCAGTTTCGCTAGGCAGTTTCGCTGTGTGCACGGGCAGCACTTTCGCTAGGCAATACCCGATGACACAGTTTCGCTAGGCTAGTTTCGCTTGAAACTGTTGGCACAGTTTCGCTAGCCTAGTTTCGCCCGAAACCGGTTTGAACTTTCGTTCAGGGAATTTCGCTTGGTAGTTTCGTCCGAACAGGTCTGGTTGGTTTACCTGGCGACACTATAGTTTCGCTGTATAGTGTCGCTGGAAGGAGATATACATAGTTTCGCTATATAGTTTTGCCCAGAGAACAGGCTAGTTTCGCTGGTCGCGAAAAACACATAAATCAGCCTAAAAATCAATCTAACAGCTTCCATATTACATGCAATTCATTATCTAGCATACATAACCATTTACCAACATAAATCAGTAAGCTTTAACACCTTAAACATGCATTTTCATCATCAAATCACCAAAAACACATTTTAACCTAAAATGACCTAATCTAGCATAAATCTTCAACATGGATGAATTTCACACGTAAAGTTACTGACTTTATAACAGATCTAGCAATCCTAAGCAACATATCAGAAGATCAAGTGATTCCATGGAGGTTTGGTCATGCTTTTTAAGTAAAACACATAGAAAACATAAAAATGGTGGTTTTGGGACTCACAGTTCGATCTCCAAGCTTGATGGATGATGGTTCGGGGCTGAGATCTCGATGGCTCGGTGTGAATCTCGACTGACCAGATTTCCAGGAGAAAGATGGAGTGTGTGTGTGTTTTTGTGTAAAGGAGGCAAATGGAGAAACTAGGGTTCATTAAGATATTATATATCAGGGGCTAGTTTCGCTGGCTAGTTTCGCTGGCCAAGCGAAACTGACCCTGTGAGTCAAAGGTTAGGCTAGCCGGGCGACACTATAGTTTCGCCCGGTAGTTTCGCTGGAACCCAAAAGTGACTAATTTACATTCTAAGCAAGATAAGCATGGTTCATGAATTTCACACAATTACACAATTAATCAACAAACATGTCGCACATACTTCCTCATAGAGACAATTCAATAAATAAACACATATGGACGGGTTCGGTGATCAACCAAAGGACGTGGACGTATTCGGCCTAGTTAAGCATTAGTTACTAAGTTAATACTTATAACGTAACTAACGGAGATTGTCTAACGGAAGTAAACCTTGAAATTCTCGGATGTCACAAAGATGCCCAAAATTACATCTTTAAATAGCAAAAAGTTAGGGTTTATAAAAAGAACGACTTGGCAGACAAAAGAGGGGTGATTTGGGGCGATTGTGGATTGTCTTTCATGACCCGATTCATGATTTTCCTCTATTTTTTCATATTGAAGGAAGATAAAAGGAAGGATTCACTAAATATGTAATGCTAAACTTTTTCTCTACCCCTAGATGTAAGGTTTCTTGTGTAAGCACTTTTTAGAGATTTCTCTTGCATTGAACATATTCTAGTTTTAATCAATCGTTTGTTTGAGTTTCAATTACTATATGTGGTTGATTGATTTATTAAGAGCGTCAAGGTCTGATTTCTTGTATATTGAGTTTGTCTCGGTACGATTAGGAGGTAAAAGATAAATAACTTCCTAGCTTGTGTTCTTGGTTGTTGAATAATCCCACCTTGTCATCACGGTAGGATAGAGTGTTGCTCTGATCCTTAGCGTTTAAATCTACTATGATTATGTCTCTATATACTTTCACACACATCAAATTTTTGGCGCTGTTGCCAGGATATGGTAATGGACAGTATAGTCATTATTAGTAGTTTAGCCAAAGGTTTTAATCCTGCAACTCATTGATGCATGTGAAGTAGTTCAAACAAAGAGCTAGTTACACCTTTTGACGACCCTAAACATGAACTTCGATGCAAACGTAAAGAACAAAGGAAAAGGATGGGTATCGCGAACCCACCACCACCACGAAGGAAACCATTTTCCTACACGAAGCCGAACTTGGCGGGAGCAAGCCCAAGCATCGCACAACCCACCGGGGTTGAGGCCTACACTATCGCACCCCAGATCATCACGGTGATCAAGAACTCGGTACAATTCAATGGACTAATCGACAAAAACCCCAACACGCATATTAAGGCCTTCATTGAGGTACACCACACGTTCAAGCTCCCACGACTAATGAATGATGTGGCGAGGCTATGCATATTCCCTTTCTCTCTATAATCAAAAGCCAAGGTACGGCTAGATGGACAACCTGCTGGTTCTATCAACAAATGGAACTACCTGGCAGATAAATTCCTGTATCGATTCTTCCCTCCGAGCAAGACAGCCAAACTGCGCTCCAAGAACGCTTATCAACAGGAGCAGGGAGAATCTTTTTTTTGAAACATGGAAGTGTTTCAAAG
Source organism: Deinandra increscens subsp. villosa (assembly GCA_039602395.1). Classification (NCBI taxonomy): domain Eukaryota; kingdom Viridiplantae; phylum Streptophyta; class Magnoliopsida; order Asterales; family Asteraceae; genus Deinandra; species Deinandra increscens. Next base: position 44,370,735 of record JBCNJP010000023.1, read on the forward strand.
AACTTCTAAGAAAATGTCCCAATCACGGATTGGAGCTCTACAAAAAGATCTAGACTTTCTATAATGGGCTAGACCCACAAACCCATCAATTGGTAGACATCACTGCTGGAGAAGCCCTCGGTGAAATGGCTCCGAATTACTACCAGTACCCTTCGATCAGAAGAAGTGTTCCACTAAAGGTTGGGGTACATCAGGTAAGTCAGTACACAATGGTGGCCGCCCAACTAGAGGTATTATCAAAGAAGTTTGACACTCTTATCAAGGTAATCATGCCATAAAAAACGGGATCATAAGAATGTGAAATATGCGGAGAAGCTCATAGTACTACAAACTTCCTGAACAATGTGGAGTTGGTAGATTTTGTAAGAGCACAAGGACAACGAGGTCCTGTGTATGGAGAGTTGTAGAACCCCTCTTGGAGGAATCACCACGGTTTTAGTTATAAAAATCAAGCAAGTAGCTCAACCCCACCCCACCAGGGTTTGCTGCAAAAAATCAACAATACAGAGAGCCAACGATGAGAGAAATGATGGCAGAGATGCTTTCCTAGAACAAGCAGAGGGACAAAGACATTAACTCTTAATTTTAGAAGCACGAGGAGCTCGCAAAAATCACCCAGTAGCTTCAAAATCAGCTGGCATTAAACAAATGTTAGAGCATCAAATGTGAAAGATGGCATAAATCCTCTCAGATAGACAAAAAGGAGGACTACTGATGTGTTTGGAAGTGCACTAATACTAACTAAACCTAGACCTAACCTAGACCTAGACACACCTAAATTTTGCCCAAAATCCTAAACTTAACCGAACCCTAAAGGCAAGTCTAACTATCGGATTATAGTACAGCTTTCGAAAGACCGGATATCGAACCTAAGGACACTATAAAGCTAGACACAACCTAGGACTTAAGAATGGAAATTTGAGTGGATTTGGGGTTTTTAGAATTGAAATGACTGAAATAACTAATTAAACCAACTAACAAACGAAAGCAAGAAACTCAAGGAAATAATCAGATACGAGAAAGACACCACCTAGACCTAGACTCTTATTCGATACTCACAACTTCACTCGGCTATTGACAGTTCTGATGGCGGTTAAGTCACCTCCCGGCTTGTACCTAACTGGTAATTCTAGCACTCGAACGATTGGTTCACTTTTAAGTTCGTCCCAACCCACCTATCCTAACCATCTTAAGATAGACGAAGCCGTCACTAATTTCAACAACTAACACAATTAGTAAATTAATTAACTAACCTATGGAATTTCCTTTTGGGGTAATTTAATCCTAAGCAATTAACCAACCCAACTAATTGACACCCTTATCACCTCCCGGCTTGTCTAAGGATAGCAGCACGCAAAATTCAAGTAAATAACTGATGATTGATTCTATGATTACCGATTAACAATCATGTCAAATTGCAAACACATAGTCACACAATTATAACTACCCTACTCAAACTGGAAGACATCCACAAGCAGAGCCAGAATCACCTATCAATTCTAAACCTAAATCATGTATCCATATGCATCAATTGTAGAGAAATAGCAACACTTTAAAGAATTACAATCATCAATCAAACTATCAACATCCGAACAAAGGAGCAAACATCAAACAATAGTCATAATGGCATAGGTGGTGGCAATTAGCTTAGCCAACCACCATGTTCAAAGTAAAATCACAGATCAACACTGAAATCTCACACAAGACATGAAACTAGAGTAAGTAATTGCAAAAACAAAAAATAAACCAAAGAACCGATTAAAGATAGGTGTTGAATTGTGATTCCCCGATGAACTCCGAATGTTCCAGCCCTCTCTCAACCTTTAAGATCGCCCAGAGCTTCTGCCGTTCGTCCCTTAATGTTGCGTATGGTTTTTTTATTTGTTTCTAACCCTCTTTTGTCACCCGACTAAAAAAATAAATATATCAATTAGGTTTTTTTTCCGTTTGATCTTTTCCGTACGCGATAAAATAATCAAAGTCGGTGAAACCGACTTTTCCTTTTTTTCACCGTGAGCAGCAAAGCAATTTTGCACAACATAAGTTTTAATTTCATATTTTCAATTTGCACCCTCATCTTCTTATGAATTAACTACGTCAGTCCCTGAACTTTATAATTTATTTTTTTAGCCCTCCATCTTTGATGTAATGTCATACCATCCCCTCGGACTCGTATGTCAACCTACAACCAAATATTCTCGAACGATTTTGAGCACAATTAAATCACAATCAACTTAAATTAACTCATGACTCAATTAATTAATAAACTCACCCAAAATTTTACAAAAATGACTCAAATAACATAAAATAGATAAAAACTAAATAAAAATGATTAAAACCCGACTCAAATATTATACAAATTAGACAAGAAATATAGACGTGTTTGATACACATCAACTACCATAAAAACTGAAGGGAACCCTAAGGGGTTTGCAGATGCAGTCACGACGCAAAGCGGAAACTCAACCCAAGAGGTGTCGGTCACTAAAAGCAAACATGCTGACAATCCTAAGGAGTCCACTAAAGAGACATCTGAATCTGAAGAGCCTTAATTACAACAGTGAAGCCCAAGTCAAAGGAGTACAAGCCTATAATACCATATGTTGAGAGGCTCCAGAAGGAAAGAATGGAAGAGCAACACGACAAATTCCTCGCATTATTTAAACATCTCCATATCATTCTTCCGTTCGTGGAATCCCTGGCATTGATGTCTAAGTATGCAAAAATCTTAAAAGATCTTCCTAGTAATAAGAAGAAACTGGAGGAGCTATCCATTGTTACACTCGACGAGTAGTGCTCCACCGTTCTTAAAAAAAGTTACCTAGAATGATTATTGTCCAGGGAGTTTCACAATTCCCCGCCTCATAGGTGACACGATGATTAGCAATGCCCTAGCCGGTCTAAGGGAAAGTATAAATTTAATGCCATATTCAGTTTATGAGAGACTGAACCTGGGGGAGCCAACACCTACACGCATAACCCTTCAACTCGCCGACCGATCAGATAAATACCCCTAGGGGCATCGTTTAGAATATGTTGGTTAAGGTTGGCAAATTTGTCTTCCTAGTTGACTTCGTTATATTAGACATAGACAAGGATGAGTACAACCCGCTGATTTTAGGAAAGCCGTTCTTGGCCACATCTCGTGCCATAGTAGATGTCCATGACGGAAGGCTCACATTAAGAATGGGCATGAATTTGTTACATTAAATGTTCAAGACTCCATGAAACGTCCAGCTAGCCAGGACAATACATGTTATTTTCTCGATTCAATTATGAACATTGTTGGTATCATGCTACAAAACATTTGTGGTAAGAATCAAGAGGCCTCCAAAACCCTTAACAACGCCTATCACGGAGTGGAAATGGTAGCAGCGGTGAATTTTAGCAAGGAAACAGAACCTAAGAAGGAATACAAGGAAACAACAGTAGAGGAAGCTCCACTTGAGCTAAAGCAACTCCCTTCACATTTGGAGTATGCATTTCTAGACGAGCAAGAAAAGCGGCCCAAATTCATAGTGTCCGACTTACAGGCCAATAAAAAACAAAGTCTCCTTAAAGTTATACAAAGGCATCAACAAGCCATAGCTTGGAGGATCTCTAACATCAAAGGAATAAACCTAGCGTTTTGCACGCATAAATAGGGAGTCTTATACAAGTCGTGCCTAAATAGGGAGGCATGAGGGTAATGAGAACAATGAATTGGCTCCCATACGCATTATGACTGGGTGGCAAGTATGCATAGAATTACTGAGAATTAAATGATGCTACTCGCAAGGACCACCGTGCTCTTCCTTTTATCGATCATATGTTAGAAAGGTTATCATGGAAGTAGTACTGTTTCCTTGACGGTTTCTCTGGGTATTTTTAGATCCCCATCGTACAGGAGGATTAGGAAGAAATAACTATGTTTACATGCACCGTAAGAACCTTCGCATATAGGCGTATGCCCTCCGGGCTCTGCAATGCGCCTACGACCTTTTAACGTTGAATGGTCGCAATCTTTAGCGAGATGATTGAGGACTCCAAGGAGGTTTTCATGGATGATTTCTCAGTTTACAAGGACTCATTCAAGGCATGCCTGGAGAACCTCGATTGAATGATGGTCAGATGCGAAGAAACAAATTTGGTGCATAATTGGGAAAAGTGCTACTTCATGGTCACCGAAGGTATCGTACTTAGCCATAAAATCTCTAAGACTGGAATTGAGGTAGATAAAGCTAAGATAGAAAAAATCAGTAAACTACCTCATCCCTCAAATGTCAAAGTCGTCCGAAGCTAACTGGGTCATGCGGGATTTTATCGTCGCTTCATTAAAGACTTCTCAAAAATCACGCGCCCTATGACCCAACTACTCAAAAAAGAAGTTCCTTTCAACTTCTCAAAAGATTGCATACAAGCTTTTGATCTCCTAAAGGAGAAGTTGATATATTCTCCAATCATGATGGCACCTGATTAGTCGAAGCCTTACGAGTTAACGTGCGTCATGAGCGACCATGTTGTCGGAGTAGTCCTTAGGCAGCTAAGGAGAAACGATTTCATCCAATTTACCACGGAAAAAGGAGATCCTTGTTATAGTTTATGCTTTCGATAAATTCCGCTCCTACCTCATCTCTAAAAAACAACGACGTTCACCGATCAAGTGGACATAAAATACATATTCAATAAGCAAGATGCAAAACATCGACTCATTAGATGGATCTTGCTACTCTAAGAATTCCATATTAAAATAAATGATAAAAATGGAGCTGAGAACTTGGCCGCTGATCATCTCTCAATATTAGAGAATCCAGAAGTGTAGAATGGTGCACCACCTGTGAATGACAATTTCCTTCTCGAGACACTCTTTACCATATCAGTATGAGGGAGAGAAGCTCATGACGAAGACAAGAAAACCCTCTGGTTCGCGGACTTTGCAAATTATCTAGCTGGGGGAGTAGTTCAAAAAGGAATGACATTCCACCAACGTCGAAAACTTTTCTTGGATTTGAAATGCTACATATGGGAGGATCCGTTTTTATATAGGATCGGAGCTGATCAAATCATCTAACGTTGCGCGTTCGGTGAGAAGTGGAAAGCATCTTACACCATTGTCACGAAGGGCCAACCGAAGATCATAATGGCGATAACAATACATCAAGGAAAGTCTTTGACACCGGCTTCTATTGGCTAACAATTTCAAAGATGCTCAAGAGTTCGCGAAGGGATGTAATGCATGCCAGAGGGCCAGTAATATCTCTGCAAGAAACGAAATGCCCTAGAACCCGATTCAAGTGTGTGAAATATTTGACATATGGGGCATTGATTTTATGGGCATTTTCCATTCATCGTATGGTAACAAATACATACTCGTGGCAGTCGAATACGTCTCTGAACGGGTAGAAGCCAAAGCCCTACCCACCAATGATGCCAGAGTTGTTACCAAGTTCTTGAAAAAACTATTTGCGCGGTTTGGTACACCCAAAGCCCTTATTAGTGATCGGGGAACTCATTTCTACAACGCGCAAACAGAAAAACTTCTAAGGAAATACGGAGTGACTCACAGGCTTGCAACACCATACCACCCACAAAAAAATGGGCAGGTGGAGGTGACTAATTGAGGCATTAAGCATATTCTAGAGCGAATCTGCAATGTTCATAGAAAAGATTGGGCTGATAAGCTAGATGATGCACTCTGGACATTTTGTGCTGGTTCCAAGACACCGATCGGCACCATGTCGTTCAGACTAGTTTACGGAAAGTCATGTCATCTACCTGTTGACCTAGAGCATATGTCATACTGGGCTATGTGTGGTGTGAACATTAATCTAAAAAAGTCTAGGGAGGAATAATTCCTTCAACTGAACGAGCTGCAAGAGTTGAGAGAGGACGCATACGAAAGTGTCTGGCAATACAAAGATAAAACCGCCAAATCACATGATCAAAAGCTCAAGGAGAGGAAAAACTTCTAGTATGGGGATTGTGTGCTACTCTTTAACTCACGTTTATAATTATTTCCAGGAAAACCGAGGTCCAGATGGAGTGGTCTCTACATGGTCACTCGCATATTCACATACGGGAGAGTGGAAATATTAGGAAACGATGGACATCCATTCAAAGTGAATTGGCTAAGACTAAAGAGATACATCAAAGGGCCCGTATATGAGCATATGTAGAAGACCTGAGCTTCAGAAAGCCCTCTGAATAGTAAACCGGGGTCGAGTCTAGCTAACGAATCATTAATAAATTAAGCACTTCTGGGAGGCAACCCCATGGTGTAATTACTATTATTTTTCTTTTTTGTGTGTTTTGTTTTTGTGTGTTTTACTTTTCAGAAAGTCGAGTGCTAGAGTATGGAACCTTGGCTCAAATGACATGTTTGATGTGTGATGAAACATTCAAGAATGGCCGCTACAAAAACAGGGATTTCAATTATCCAACCCTTTTTGCTTGCTTCTATTTTTCTTTCTACATTGGGGGGTAATGTAGGGTTTTAAGTATGGGGATGGCAAGGGTTGGCTAAGCTAAAGAGAAATAAGACTACCCACCACATCAAAAGCCTGTAAATCCCTGAAAATTAAAAAAAAAATCCCTATCTCATATGACACGAAAGTACACAGATTTTAATATAAATCATATATAATTTAAGTGTGCCTTATCGTGTTTGCAAGTTGCAAGAAAGATTTCCCTTAAAATTTTGTTTTCATATAAAATCAACATGATCAGATTTTTTTGATCGAGTCTTACAAACTAAGAAACACCTATTCAACCGATTTCCCTTGTGAGAAAAGCCTGAAAAATAGAATTGAAAGAAAGAAAAGAAAAAAATTGAAAAAAGAAAAAATATATCCCTGAGGGATGTCATATGTTTAAAGCAAGTTTCTAGGTTTATGTTGAGACCGTGTCTACCCAGTAGCCTTGAGTCGTTATGGATCTTCTCAGGGTCGTCAAGTGGCCGAAGATACCGGACTTTCTGCATAACTCCACTATATTTGAAAAAAAAACTATAGAAAAAAAATATAGTCTTGTATTGAAAGGTTGCAAAACCTTAGATCAAGCTAAAGAAAACAAATATATAAATCACAATGAAAATTTGACAGGGCTCTACGTATACGCAAAGATATATGTTAGGGTGGTAGCTCACACACCCGTATATGTGAGTAAACTTTTGAGTATCCCCTTCCTTATTTGGCCGAATTATATAATGAACTCGACGGCACGATCTTCATAGCTGAGAAATGTCATAGCTTGGGAAGCCATGAGACCCCCTCTCACGGCTTACCAAGTCGTGTGATCAAGATCCGAAGCCGTGTGTTCGAGAGCAAGCCGTGAAGATCTATATTTGGCAAGTCATGACCTAGGCAAGCCGTGAAGACCCCTCACACGGCATCCCAGGCCGTGTGCCGAGAATGCCCCACGATGTGCGACCCTGTACCGAGATCAACGTCAATCTGCCAATGTCATATGGCTTCTCAAGCTGTGTGACCCCTTCTCACGGCTTACCAAGTTGTGTGCCGCACCAGGATTTCTGGAAACCTAAATTTTCTAGACGTTATAAAAGAGGGTCTCTCCATTCATTCCAACTCATCAATGAGAGTAGAGAATATGCGAGAAGTGAAGTCCCTTGAAGCATTCGAAGAGTTGAAGCACTCGAGAAGTTGAGAATCTTCATTTTTTATTTCTTCGAGCCACATTTCGGTACTGTGTTTAAATTTAGCTATGCGATTTAGTTTAATATTGACTAATTTATGTTAAAATTTTAACATGGTTGGCTAAACTCATAGAATCGTTTATGCTAGATGAATCCAACCATTCGTTTGATTAGGTATTGATTGGTTTACGTTTATGATTGTGTTTTCAAAGTAAACATTTTATTTCTATTGTTTGGTTGATGACATTAAATTCCATATTGAATCTGGTCATTTCCTTAACTTTTTGGAACCCAAGCTTTAGCATGCGAGTCATCTTAAGATAGGAGTCTCTCGTATAACCAAATCACAGAATCTATGGTGTACGCACAAACTAGAAATAGTCATGATCATTGGGAAAACCTTGTGTCCAATTAGGAATCCATCCCTTAGCGTGAGAAATTACCTCACCCTCTGCTATAAGCTACCCTTAATATTGTCTAGTACCCAAGTAGTAACCGATAGGTCGGATCTGCCGCTGCTCGGTCGTGTCTAGGGCCTTCTAGGTCAACCATTAATAGGAACATAACCGCTTCACAACTCTAGAACCGTTCGGATTAGCCATGCCCTTACCCTTCAAACAATTGTGAGTTGAGTCACCAATAGCTGGGGACATAGCCTAGGTCACTTTGAGACACAACCAACTTATCAATCCTTCACCACGGAACAATAGTAACCATATAGAGCGTGTCTATAACCCTAACTGTGAAATCGTCAATAGGAGTTAGGCAACCTTGTCTTAGGAACCTAATTCACCATAAATGATAAGGCGTAAACGTAACTAGTGCATCTATCAAACGTAGGGGGAGGAGTCAATGCCTAAGCAATCCTCTCTCAATATCTAGTTTTCATAACTGCTTTTAATTAATTTATCTTAGTTATTTGTTTTCTTTACTATATTTCATTTTAAGAAATATATAAACCTAGTTAGATTATTGAGACAACTGTTCTAGACTTTAACATATCCACGGATCGACATCCGATATTTACCGATACCATGCTACGCACGACACGTGCACTTGCCTACGTGTGTTGGTATAGTCCCTATGTGGATATCCATTTTTTTATAAATTCAAAACCTAATAGTGAAAGCTTAATTCTTTTATATACTTCTACACACATCACTTCTGACAAAAACCCTAGTTACTGGTGTTTTCACCCTTCTAGTTAGTACATGTCCAACTCGTTTCAAATGCTAACACGAAAACATTTATTAAATTGATTTACATGTTTTAGACCTTAATTGTAATTTAGTAGAAATTAGTCCTAAAGTTTTATGTGTCAAATTTAAATTAAATTAAAATTAGGTTTTTAATATTGCAATTCCTAAACTACAGGGACAGAATTGAAATATCATAAGTTTGTCTAAATGACAAAATATACCCTAAACTTTCCATAATTACAGAAATTAACCCAAAAGTTTATAAAACTTCATATTTAACCAAGATTAAGATTTCTAACCTAATTAAACATGTTTATGTATAGCTCGGATCAAAATCCTATATTTAAACCATTGCCAAAACACCTATTAAAAATTTATGCAAGAAAAGTATTGATTTAAACGCGTCGTTTATTAAAGCTTCAAACTTTATGATCAAAAACAGGTTTTTAAAGCATTAGAAACATTATAATAACATTATCTAATCATTTTGAATGAATAAAGATCAGTAGTTCATTGATTAGATTGATTTATGAAGAAATCCCCAATTATATATATTGAACAGACGTTTGACTTTTCGTAGGAAGCTTCAAAAGCAAAAAACCAACAGAAGACTTCTAAAGTACGTATAAAATAGAAGAAGTTTTATGAAGAAACTTACCTAAGGAAGTCGAAGGAAGGTTGAGAAATTGGACGGCCAAAGTTCGACCCTTGACTTTGGAATTCTTGATCAAGAGATTTTGAGACGAAATTGAGAGTTGGGAATCATCAAGTAATGATCACAGAAGAGTTTTAGGTAGATATTTATATTGGAGGATCCGTACTAAATTCGAATTGATGAAGATTAGGATAAATAAAGTTTAGATAAATAATTTAAGGATTTAATTTGTGCAATTTGATCAATCCCAATCAAATTAGGATGTGATTATAAGTTCCAAAAGATTCGTAAGTTGTTGTAGGTGATAAGGATTGAAACCCCATGATTAATTTGAGTTAAAAACGTGTTTACGATAGGCCAAGACCCAAAAAAAAACTACAAAAAAATGAGCTGGAAGCGATTTATGTCATATGAGCATTGTGAATGATGTGTTGCAAACACATCCTATCATCATGTGTATTTTATAAAATAATCAAGTCGGTTTTGAGTCATTTTATATGGTTTTCAGTTATTTATAGTTATTTGAGTCTTAATTATAGTTTTTATGTGTATTTGTAGGTAATGGATCACATTCCGAGGCCACACGAGAATTGGAGAGAAGAGAACAAGTAGAAAATTACCAAGTGCTGAAAGAGGAGCCCTAGGCATATCGTCTAAGGAAAAGAAGACCCCAAGCGATACGCTTAAGGAAGAAAGTCAATAGATGGTCAAATGCGGTGCCTGACTTTCTTGAGGTCACATGCTGGCTCGCGTGTATCGCCTGAAAAGACAAACCCTCCAAGCGATAAGTTTGGAGGGGTTTTTCTCGCAAAACAAGAAAGTTTGATATAAATTCAATTTCTAGTGTTGAGTTCGGCATTCTATCCCTTAGAGCCGATTCCAGAGGGAACAAAGGACGATTTGAAGATAGAGAGGGGCTGGATTCAAGAGGAGATCAACCGGAGATCATTTATTCATTATCGATTTGTATCTGGTTTTCCAATTTCTCTCTTGTTCTTGTTTTCTACTTATTATAGAATCATGTTTGCTGTTAAAGATTCATACTTTATGGTGTTCTTGACTGTTACTATGGTGGTAGGCTAAGTGTAATCGATCACCTAGACCATTTGTGATGACTTTATTCGGTTTATGATAACTTGATTGATGTATGACATTCTTTAAATCCCTATATTTTCTGCAATTAGATGCACATGCGTATTGTTTTTAGGGTTCTGATTATTGATTATGTCACACCCCAAAATCCGCCCTCCAGGCACCACTGATTTGGAGGCGTGACCTACAAGGACCTGAGTCACCAGACACACGGAACATACTATATGCATACATAAACCGTTTAAAGGTTCAGAGTTTTGGAATTCATAACAATTATCAAAAACAGTTTCAGTGCGGAAGCGTTTAACAAGTTCTGAAAAACCATTTGCGGAAACGTAAAACAAACACACAAAGTTTCAAAAAGTTTAACGCGCACAAGGCACCCAATAGTTTGAATATTTAACCAAACATGCAGAGTTATGAATGAACCATCATTCCTAAACGTTCTCCTTAGCATGCTCCTAAGGACCTGAGAAGAAACATGCTAAAAAGTGTCGACACGAGGTTGGTGAGTTCACAGAGTTTAAATGAAATAGTTGGATAGTCATTTATCAAAATCGTAAGTTACCCGATTAGTCTCAACCAGACTTTATCCAAAAGCAGGATACCGATCCTAATTAATCAATATACCCTTGGATACCGATCCTAAGTAATTAATATCCCCTTGGATACCTAATCTAAACCCAATAGCGCCCTATACCCACTGCTTGACTGAATGAACTGCCTTCCCTTTCATGCCATTGCCGAGCAATGAGTGAAAATTCTTAGGAAAATATAATACTCATCTCCACTTCCTAGGTGGAAAGTGGGGCTAGAGCGACGAGCCAAGGCAGGGCTTGTCAGACCTAGTAGATCTACTAAATATTTCCCCGCTATCAAACCCGATATTCATGGTACTATGTAGAAGGACTTTTATGAATTGGCCAATTGAACTTCGCTATGGTCACAATATAGTATATTCACTAAAAGAGTGTTTATGAACATGAAAATGTTACAGCATGTCTCCCCCCCCCCCCCCCCAAAAGTAAAACAAGTAAAAGTGGGGCCATGAACTCACCTTAGGGTGCAATTTAGTAATCCAATAATCAATGCTTGAACAACCGACAGTGAATCTTCCTAGAATTCACCTATGACACATAACAGTGTGAGTATTGACTATGTTGACTAACCGTCCCGACAACGCGCAGACAATAGACAAGTGGACTCGAGTACACATTGGTGATTGATTTAGGTTTTCTAACATGTTTCCTAACATGTATATCTCATATAACACGTTACGTCACGACAATTGTTAAAACGTTATAATTCACTACGGCGTTATCCCGCATATAAGATGACGATCGATGGGGCAATCGTACAAAGTCTTGTCATTCCCACCAGGATAGGAGACTTAGTACTTGTATGCCCAGATAACTCATAATGAATTTGACTTAAGACATGCAAAAAATTGGCCAAGTAACCTCATGTTCATAATCATGCGTTTTCCCATTTTATTTATTTACTGATAAATATATATTTATCATATGTAGGCTAATTCTATGTTTACACAACATCATCATCGCATGCAAATCACATAGATCATCATTTGACACATTTCAAACTATGTCATAGATTCCTAACCACATGCATGAAAGCTATCTTGCCCTAATAGGCCATTTTCATCATATTTTCACATATATAATTTTTATAAAATAACCGACATGCATTTGATCATCAGGTTCACAACTTTATACATCATCATGCGTCTAACAACCTAGATTACATACTCACATAATCGATCTAACACCAATCATGTGCCTTTATTCAAGATCTTGCATGCATGGCAACCGAAATCATGTTTTCATCATAGATCTCATGCAAAGTCAACAACTTTATTACGCATCAACCCTAGGTCTATCATTATCAAGTTATTACATCATAGATCTAGCACAAATCATTAATCTTTAACCTCATGCATGCATGACTTTCCATGAAAAAACCCTAGATCTAGCTCATATCATTATAGCATGCATAAAAGCCACATTTTTTTTTATCAAAAGATGCAATCTTTTCTATTCAAATCACTAGATCTATACTATATATCATTAAACAAACATAGATCAGACCTAGTTCCATTAAAAATCTTGGATCTTGACAACTTAAACATAAGCAAAACATGAGAAATCACATACCGAATGATGTAGGATGATAAAGGATGCAATCGGGGCTTGAAACTTGTAATAAAACTTAAATCCTGATGATGAATAAGTATGAAGATGATATGGGACGTAAATGGGGCAGATAATTCGTTGGGAGCTGAAGAAATGAAGTGGTGGTGGCTACAAGTGCTTAAATTGTGGAAATTAGGGTTTGTGCTGGAACCTGGATTCCAGGCATATCTCTTGGAACCTCAGGTAGCTCTAGGCGATACGCCTAGAGCCTCTCTTCTGGAAGCCCTTTTGACTTTTGTTGACCGCAACCCGTTTTGTCCGTTTTCAAGTTTTTGGTCACGGTTTTCAACGTTTTCTCCCATTTTCAATTCACCATCATTTGTATAACATCAAATCCAGTAAAATCAAGTATCAACATTCCATAAAACATTTTTCAATTAAGCAATTAAATTCACATACCGGTTTTCACAAAATTCACAATATTCACCAATATTCAATTAAGCACCAATGTTTCGAGACGCGAACTTGTGTGTGATGTTTGTGATGTGTTTTAAGGATACTAGACTTTTCTAATACCTTAATTGACATACTACGCCTATATACACGACTCACGGTTTGCCGTTTTTATCAGTTTTATCCATTTTTAAAGCTTGGGTCCCACCCTAAGGGTCGGATTCTCACAGATTCGCTCTTTCCTAGTTTGTGGATGTCATTGGGTTTGAGTTAGGCAGTTTAATAGTGTGATTGTGTATTTGCTATTGAATGTGGTTTGCTAAAATTAGTATATCATAGAATTAATTGGTATTTGATTTTTTGAATTCAATATTCTACCCATCTAAATAAGCTCAAAAGGATGATAGCTGTCGGTGGTCGGCTTGGTTAATGAACTAAGTTAACATTGTCTCAAAAGGAAGCGCCCTAGGAATTTAGTTAATTTGCTATTCCATGTCAATTGTAGGAATTAGAAGTAGCTCCGACTAGTCTATGGTTCCCGAGATTGTTTCAGAGGTGGTTAGACTTAGTTGAAGTGGGAAGTACTGAAAAGTGAAACCTTTTTCGAGCATTAGAGTAGTCAAGTTAGGAAGGACTTAAAAGGTAAACTAACCGCCATCAGAGTTGTCATAACTGGGTAGAGTTGTCAGTGTTGATTAGGATTCTAGGTCTAGATGGTACCATTCTCGATATCTGAAGTTTCCTAAGGTTTCCTCACATTCGGTTGTTACTTGATTAGCTAGTTAATTTAGTTAATTAAACCTTCAAAACCAAAATCATTCAGATTTCATTTCATTAAGTCCTAGGTTGAGTCTTGTTCATTAGTGTCCTTAGGGTTCGATATCCGGTCTTTTGTAGCTATATTGTCACCGATAGTACACTTGTCTTAGGTTCGGTCTAGTTTAGTTGTTGTTAGAGCATAATTCTATGCTACAAAGTGTCTCGTGTATTGTATCTAAATGAAATCGTTATTGTGAGTCTTAGGGTAATGAACTGTAACATCCCACATTAGTGGGCAGGAGAACTAAGCACTGCTTTATAAGGGTGTGGATACCTCCCCTACCAAGAGGCATTTTAAATCCGTGAGGGGCGGATGCCTGAGGGCATGTCGGCTGCCAAAGCGGACAATATATTGGTTGCGACGGGCTTGGGCTGTTACAGATGCGACAATCCATCTTTCAGGTCTTTTCCTGACTTTAACTGAACTCAAAGTGTTATAAATTTGGTGTGAGCACTTATGTGTTAATTGTGTTGACCTTAACAGATTAGGGTTTTGTATAACCATCACTTTACGAACATACACTTAAGTCTAGACGTTATAATTAAATTAGTAAATATTTTTATATGGTATGATTTATAATCACATATATTATGTTGCTTTTATTTGATCTTACTATATGTTACTTTATGTGTTACATGTTGTACTTGAATGATGTTACGATAAGTTATAATCAGATGTATCATGTTAAAATATTATTAGTCTTAGTCTCATGTTATTTAAAAGATGTGTTACTCTTTTCTTTTAAAAAATAAAAAGAAAGAGAAAGAAATAACTAAATGTAATTAGTGGTTATTAAGTGGCATTATTGGATAGCCATGATGGATGTTAATATTGGGATTATTGCATGAAGAGTTACTAAACTCTTACCCTCTTTCCTCTCTTTAAAACTCTCTTTTGATCAATCACAAACACACACACACATATATATCATTATTTGATCAAGAACTCTTGACAAAAATTGCTTGTGCATGCTTGCTTTGTGGAGAGTTTTATCAAGTGGAAATTGCTAATCTATAAGAGGTAAATTAGTTATGAGTATAATCTTTGTTCTAAATCTTTGTTTTATCATATGGGAAATGATTTTTATCCAAACAAATATATAGTAAGTTTAATCATATGTAGTTAGTCAGATTAATGATCATCAAGCTCATTGTAAAATCTCGTTATCTGATGTTCTTGCTAAAATACCATTATCACATGTGTAGATCCATATTTTATTGATGTTGTTACATGATGATGATCTGAGTTATTGTTAATTTAAGATTTTATAAAGGGTCTCAAACAATCTCATGATTTTTATAAATTATATAAATGGTCAAATATATTTTTAAGTAAGCATTTATGCAAATCGTTTTATGAGAGATCCTGTCTGAAAATTTGGTAAGCTTTGAGAGGCCATAAGTCACTCAATTCTTAACGAAATTGAGTGATTCATTTTCTGGAATTTATTTTTATGTGTTATCTTTCAAATCCAAGTGGTGGAGCTCGATTTCAGTAAGGTTTCGATACCCTTAAGTCAACACAAAATCAGTGCACAACCAGTTACGTTTCTGAACATGCTAGATAGTTTAAATTATTTGACCATGCTAAGTGTCACACCCTCATATTTTCACCCGCAGGGTTTATACCGCGAGGCGTGTGACAAACCAGGATCCGAGTCATTAGTCATACCAAACCATGCAAAAACAGTTTTAAAGGAAGGCGGAAGCGTAAGCAAAAGTAATAACAATGTTACGCAAAACACGCGCTCAACCGAAATAAAAATAAACCAATGAGATTTTAAAAGTGTGTTGTAGACCCACTGCAATCCATGCATCCTAACCGTGCTTCGGACCTAGAAACCTGTGACAGACATGCTATGTGGGTCAGCGCAAAGGTTGGTGAGTTCATGAGTACACAATGTAAAATAAATGTTTGTAACAATGTTTGTACCAATGTTTGAACCAGTGTAATCATAATTGTACTTGTAGCTAGCTAGGCCATTTTGCTACTATGTGGTTCGCAACCGAAGCATGACTGTTTGTGTTTGTAATGCCTTTCCACCATCGTCTAACACGGACGATGATGATACTGTCTAGGCTAATGTTACACCCGTTCGACATCCAGTCGAGTTAGAGCGACTAACGCGGGTGGGGTTTGTCAAACCCAGTAGTACTACTCAATATAACCTTGCTTTCTCATAAACTAACGGTCCGAAAATGTAAGGACTTCAAATATGTGTTATGTTCGTACATACGTGATCAGCTATACAATTATATTACTAGAAATGTTTGTAGCGTGCTTTTCTCTCTCAAGGAGATACTTAGAAAGAAAAATGTTAGAGAACTCACCTGAGGGAGCTCAGCAAGAGTTTAAAATCAAACGTGTAAAGATGACCTCCTAAGAATCACCTAAATGAGAGTGCGTGTGAGATAACACTGCATGAACACTTAGACTGACTCAATCGATCCTGACGATGCGTTGGCGACACATTAACAATTGTGTTGTTTAACTCCATCTTCCATTTATGGAAGGTTTCTATTTTATGAAATTTTTCACAAATAGTATATTTCCATGTATAGCAAGTTATCAAATAAAACATGTAAAAACATGTTACACGTATTCTAGCATGCACCTAAGTCATGTTATTCGCCCAACCGCGTAGTCCTAAATTTACCAATTAATCCAATTAACATACGCAATGCATATATATATATATATAGGGAGAGGATCATTTGAGAACCATTTTGATTTGAGAACTAAAAAGAACTAATTTGAGCCACAAGTTTATTTACATGTATCCCCCCTCCCATGAATTGTAGTGGTCCCCCCTGAATTTTGTGGTTGAGATTTAATTCTCAAAAGTTCTCAAAAGAAAAAGTTCTCATTTGAACCTAACCCTATATATATATATCTCTACTACCTTATAATGCATATTCTATCCAAATGGTTGAAAATTAAGATGTACAACTTATTTATGCATAAGTTACAAGTGAAAATTAAGAGGTACAATCTTTAAGGCTACATGTACAAGTGGGAAAATGCAGACAAACCCTAAAAGAGGGAAGCATGTTGTACAATAGAGGGAAGCATGTTGTACAAGTTGTGGAAGCAAGACTCTTTAAATTGGCAATCAAAGCCGGCCGGGTTTATATACCCGAATCCATGACCCGCGTACCTTCTCCCAAATAAACCCGATGGAGCTTTCAATACCTGTGACCCGAGAATCAGAACGCACACCAGTGCTTTTCAGAAGAGCCATGCTTTCACACAGATGCGTAAACCTATTTCCAGTAAGGGTTCAGAGATCTTTCATTGCTAAGCTTTCACACAAACGCTAATCCGAGCAAGATGGTGAAGAAAACACAAATCCGACGGCTACTCTCATTTGGACACCTAATCGACGATGCAGAATCGTTCTCTGGTTTGCTTCACGCAGATTGCTCTTTGATTCCGTTGACGAGGATTGAGCTTTTTGTTGATGTGTATAAAGTCACACCAGAATCGTTCATCTAATTTGCCACATCCATCGACTTTTAATTTCTGGTAATTTGATTTGAGTTTCAATATTTATTTGTTTTTGGGGTTAAATTGAAGACCTAAATTTTTATTAGTTTATAAATTGAATGTGTAGATGTGGATTCAAGAAGAAATATCATGTTTTGTTTGAAGAATCAGAAGAAGAAATCAGGTTTCTTATGAATTCTTTTTGAAATCAGGATTGGGGTTAAAGAAGTTTTGTTTTAATATCTGCTACTGCTACTGTTATAAGAGTTATACTAATAGTAATTGTGTGTTCATTGGTGTTAAGGAAGTCTTTGAAGTTCATCTCAAGTTCATATCAAGTTCATATCAAGTTCAGGTGAGTTCATAAATATGTATTCATGCTATTTTTTTAAATAGAATAAAGTTGAGTAGGGTCTGTGGAGAAAGAGGTCTTGTATAAAAGTTGATTCATGTGAGTAGTAGAAATTTTACATCAACAAATCAGTATGTACTACACATAAAAATTTTTGGCCACTAACAAAATTGTATTCATGTGTGTATAAAGTTGATTCATGTGAGTAGTAGAAATGTATTCATGGTATTTCCTACTGCCCCGGAGCACAAACATTTATAGCAAGTTAAGAAGTATGAACAACTAATTAGTTATGTTTCCATCTAATTTGCTATGGAAACTTAATATTTTTAAAAACTAACATAGGTTCAACAAAATTTGACAAAATGTATAGCCCATTCCTAATATACAGAAGCTAATATAGAAAGTCAAAATAAGGTCTTTTTTGCTTAATTTGGAGCTAATTTCATGACAGGCTGAACCTATTCGCAAATTTTTGCTGCACTTCTTCTTACCAGCATTGGCATGCTAACTGTTCTCTTTTTAAGTGTAGGATTATATTGTTGGGTCTGATAATAATAAGTCACAAATTAAAGAAAGATCATACTACATGTACATCATATGAGTCTTCGGTTTGGGAATTATTTTCTTTTCCCTGCTGGGTCATGGTTTATAGTTTTCATGCTCTCTACTGTGAATGTGTTATGTTTTTGAGGATTTGCTGCCTTGATTGTTTAGTTAGCACATTGTGAAACAAATTTACTTATGGAGGGACATTTTGTAATTTGGCATATTTTGTACTTTGGGTTAATTGGTATCTATTTATAGAGCAATATACTGGTTTTATTTAATATTATCATATATGTAGCCCTTTTTTGTATCCAGTTTTCTTTTATGGGTTAGCAGGTAACTGAAACATATATAAGGTAGAGGTGGTGGTTTTAACCCATTCACTGATGAATGGTTGTGAATGGGTCGATTCTGTATATGCTTTTATTATTTAACAGATTAGACATGAATTTCAATTTAAATACTGTTGGTGTTGTTGGAAGGACTCTAAGTAATTATCAATATCAATGTTGATATGGTTCTTATATGGTCACAGTTTGATTTCCATTTTTGTGTGATATCCTCATTTGTATTTTCCACTGATGTGGTTCTTGAATTTGTTAATCTGTGATATGAACTTCTTTTTTTTTTACTAATTCTTGCAGTTCTTCTAGGTCTTTAGTTGACTGTTAACTTCTTAAATTTTCTGTTGAAGTTGATGTTTGCATCTATAGTTAATGGATCTCTTTTGACCATACGCCCATATGTATAATTAAAATACCAAAATGTGTACATCTTTTTGGTGGCTTAATTGCAGAATCCATGTACACAGGAATAGTATTCTGCAAAATATTGTGTGGTGTTTTAATAAGAAGTTAATATTTATCCAATATTGTTAATTGGATGCTAAGATATAGGTGGAGAAAGCGGAAGCCAATGTTGGATAACAGTTTGTATACCCTGTTTGTATTGCACTTATATTTGATGTACAAAACTATTTTACTTGCTTTAGGTTGAGAAGTAAAGGATAGTATATTAGTGATAACAGTGTGATTTTCAGTGGTTTATGTCACTGCATATTTTGGTTACATTTTGACCGACTATTCATGGCATTATGCCTATAATATCATTTTTATTAATATATACAGGTTCAGGGACAACATAGTTCATCAACCTCAGCTGTTTTAAGCTTTGCTCTTCCACATGTGTGTCAGAATTTGAATTATTTGCAGAAGAACTTTCAAGTGATTTAGTTATCAAGGTAGGTCAGAGGCATTATATATCTTCTTCTTGTAATATACTTTTTTTCTTTCCTTTCAACATTGCTCACTTTTAGGGGTTACTGTTTGAATATATTATGTGCTCCATTTTAGTAAATCTTTATGTCCTTTCATAATGCATATTGTTTACATATCTTGATGTATATTGTTTACATAAAAAGTCAAAATTTATATCATTTAAAAAATGTAATGTATGTTGTTTACCTACTCTAATTTGGGAGATGATTTTTGCAGACACTTTGTTAAATGTTCATCATAAATGTTGGTCAGGGGTTTACGATGCTTTGGAACATGATTTAGTCATTTCATGAACCCAAAGTAAAATCCAAGATTCATGTAAGTTTGCAATACATTTTATTTTATATAAAAATATTAACATGATATCACCATGAGTTTCTATGTTGATATAAAAATATTAACCCAATATATCCAGTATAACATGAAATTGACAAATACCTACCGTCAGCTGATGCAATATAGAGGGCTGCAACTGCAATATCCCCTTTTTGTCCAAGTTTGAAAAGAGGCATCAGCTCATTAATCTTGCTTTGAGATGATTTGATTAAACTAAATGAACCAGATGGTGTCAACTACGCAGTTAGCCAGATTGTTCGAGTATGTTTGGAACCTGATGGTGCATACACTTGTATTAAACTGAGCAGCTCTTTTTACTTATTCCTTTTCATTTCTTTAATCTTAATTCCAATGTTTAATTTTGATTTTTTTTGTTGCTCCTGGTTAATTTGACATGTTTTTTCTATGTACACCTGCATACATGATAGGAGTCTTGAAGAGAATGATGAAGACTTGGAAGGGAATTATCGATATGCTATTGTAAAACTATAAGTTCATTTCATTTTATGATAGTATTACAACCAATGGGTTGCAATAAATAAGCTACTAAGTGTAAAAATTCTACCTGAGAATCTGAGGGAGAAATAAGATTTATTCATGAATATTTAATATTTTGAGTCATAAAGCTAATAAACCACGTATACTTTAGCAATTGCATTCTTTGGTGAGGCGGTTTACTTTCCTTCTTGATCATCTTGACCCGTTGTAATGCTTGCTCAGTCATCATTTGTGTCTTCCTTTTTGATGTTTCTTACCCGTTATGTTTGCAGAGTCATCATGTATGTCGTATGTTTGGTTTTACTTTTTATAAATCAATACAGTTATCACCAATTATGCTTGCTCAGTCAAATTCCAATTAATTATATTTTCAAACCTTTAACATACTGATATTAATATGTATGAAGCATTCAAGACACGATCACTAACGCAAATAGATAATATTAAGCCAATAGACCAAGCAATTATGACAATCTAACTCTAACATTATTCCAGCTACTTTTTATTAATTATAAGTATCGTGATGTGGATTTTATAACGTTAATTAGTGTCTCATATGAATGAGTTCAACAAATATATTTTATTAGTTGTATTACACAAACACGTTACATTTTTACGAAAGAAACTTTTTAGACATGATATGCAATTATGGATTATTAAGTTTTTATGTCAACATATTGGATTTTAATGTAGGTTACAAAATTGATTAAAAATTTAAAAATGTAACCTTTTTACAAACTAAAATTTCTTAGTATCAATTTTTATTAATTTCTCTTGATGAAAATTTGGACATTAGACTTGTTATACAAAGAGACATCGATGCTATTTATGATAAACTAACACGGCCATATAAATTAAATCGATGCTATTTATGAGAAAGGTAAAAAACGTACAACACAACATATCACGAGAGGATTGATATAGTAGGAGAAAACAAGTGTCGCGTTTGTTAATTGTCGCTGCCGCGGCATCGCGCGAGTTTCCTTTTTGGTAAATCTTGATTTTACTTCAATATTTGCTTTATCACATATATACAAACTTATTAATTTTTTTTTATATCTAACCGTTTAAAAACATGGGTTTTTAAACAACACGTTAAACTCAAGTACCGCGTTGGTTCTCATACAATATAACCGTGTTGCTTGTTGTCACCAATGAACACACAACCGCATTATAAGTTGACACCGGACAACATCGCGCTAAAAAAACGAATAGCGCGATGTAAATTGTCGCGCCGCCATATCAAAACAACAAATGACGAAAAACGCCCTATGAACTGCCGCCGCCGCAACGCGCGGGTATACCCCTAGTATATATATATATATATATATATATATATATATATATATATAGTGAAAAGTTCATTGTAGACACCCTCATAAGTGTAGACATGTAGACACCCTATTTCACCATTAGATCTCTTGATCTAGTGGTTGTGATAATTTCATTTTTTCCTTTTTTTCCTTTTTCTAATTGTTCAGAGCATTTCACATGTGAAAAGAGCTATTTCACATGTGAAAGTGTCTACAATGAACCTCACCCTATATATATATATATATATATATATATATATATATATATATCATACCCCTCATGTTAAGCATTCATAATAGTGAGTCATATAAGTTTCATACATTGGTTTCTAGTTTAAGCATGTTAGTCATAACATAACACTACCATGATTTACTATCACTAATACGGTTCCTGAAATTACCAAGTTTATAGCTTTACACACCAAGTTGGGTTCTCAAACTTAATTCATAGAATCTTACATGGGTCAAGCTCATCTTCCATAATAAGTTGCAACAAAAGCTTGGCTTAATATGACTAAGCACATTAATCTATTAACATGTTCCGGAAAAATTGAGTTGTTGCACACTGATTTTGTGATGGCCAAAAGGGGGTCGAAAACACGGTCAATTGGTGTACCACCACTTGGGCTTGAAAGCTAACACACTAAGGTTGATTCTGGAAAAAGAATCACTCAATTCCGGTAAGAATTGAGTGAGTTATGGTATCTCGAAGTTGACCAAAAAACCTGACAGCAAGCTGTCCAAAAACGTGATTCATTTAAGTTTGCATAAAAATTCGTTTGATCATTTAATTGAGTCATAGAGATCATGAAATTGTTATTAACCTCATTTAAACAACCATATCAATAACAACTCAGTTCGTAATTATTCAGTAAGATCATCATGCGATAACCTAACTATAACACATGAATGTTGAGCCCATAATAACACATTCTACATTTGGGTTTGAGTTTATGACCAAGCTCCTATCTGTTTTCAACATTTATTAATGCATAGAAATATTTAGATAGAGATTTATTAATAACAAGGAGCACGTGGTGAACTTCAAGATTTAATAGTTTGTAGGTTTCAAAAGGCCTCAAATGTTAGCATACAAATTCAAGTTCAAATGTCATGGATTGATTCACACATCATTGTACATCACAGCAACCCGTTGGTTCCCAAGATTCAAGCATTCCATTTTCGGATATTTAACTACATCGATCATGCGCATAGCAAGAATTGGCATTCATCTAGTAACCGATTTCAAACAAGAATACATGGAGAAATCGGGTTCTTAAAGTCGATAGAGTGTCGAACCGTCGATGGTCTACATACCTTTGATCCTAGAGTTAGAGAGAGAGTTCGAGAACGTGTTTGCTACTCATCGATCTTCGTTGCTTGTTCCAGTTACTCGCGGTCTTCGCTGCTCCGAAGGAAAGGGTCGAAGTTGAGAGGATGAGGGAGGAAGCTCTTTGCCGTAAAAAAAAAAGGGGAACTATGAGGGTGTTACGGCCTTTAGAAGGGTTAGGGGAGAAAAGAGGTTGAGGGATTTTAGGATAATTTAACCTCTTTGGTACTTGAACTTGCAGCTTATCCAAGATACCAACTTGAATACAATTTGAGATAATCCATATCCTTTGAAAATTTTGTAACTTATTTTGAGTCACAAGGGAACCGAATTATTATAATTATTAATTTTTTTTCACAACTTATTTAAATATTGATTTGTTTACAAATTTCATGCATACGTATTTTAGTAAGAACTCTACAATCTTTGAACCTATAATAACACCTAGGGATGCTCAAGGATCATGCTCATGAAAATCAATTTGCAACATCACATAAGAATCGCGTAATGTAAGTTGTTCCAATTAATGTTCGTTTGATTCGCGATTTATAAATTTGTCAACCAACGTTCAAGACTGACTCGAGTGTGAATGTTCGTAAACTAGGTGACACATCTAAAAGACCCTAATAGATGTATGAATGCACATAACTTTGAATTATTAAGAGTTCGTGTTCGTCAGGAATTACCTGAATTTGCCGGGTGTCACACTAAGTTAGCTATTGGGTTTTGAAATCTTAACAAAAGTTGATCATGATTCATGGAAGTTTCTGTGTATAAATTTTGAGAATTTACCTTGATGATTTGGGCTATGAAAATCAGTAATCTTTAGAGCCCTGTGGAAATACTAGAACATAGAAATGTTGCATGTTATGTCTAAGTTGGTTAAAATGGATAAGACTTGCATGAACTAGTAATATTCAATATTATACTTGTGTTGCATGCCAATTTTTTTATTAATGTGAAATCCATACACACCTAAAAGATCCTAAGTCTCTCGTGTCGATGAGAATGACAAGATCGTGCGAAGTTGTCGTGTCAACTTTGCACCGATGTGTCTGTTGGTTGAAGTATATTTTGTACGCTAGGACTATGCCATGATAGGTTGTATGAGTAATTTAATGTGCAATATGGGTTTTGTACATGATGTATGGTGAATTTTTCATGTTTATGAAACTTTATTAGGAACGTGCATGCAAAATGAAATGTACATACATGAACATGAACTTTGGATTGATTGAATATTTTGCATGATCATAAATAACGTATTTTCACATAATGAGCCACCAAAGAGTCATCAGGTCAAACTTGATCAAAGTTTTTGTCAACTAAGTTAACTTTTGTTAAAAAGTCAAATTAGATCAAAGATGGGTATTGTTTGGATACAAGGGTTCTAGGAAACCTTTGAGATGGTTTTACTTATAGACCGTTATGAACCTAGGTTGCATATCGGGTCTTCATTTCCTTAGCTGTTGGTTTAAGCTAATTGCGCACCCAAAGGTGAGTTTCACAACCCCTTTTTACCTATTTTAATCCTGTTGGGGGAAATTAACATGCAAACACTTGAACTATTAGATAATTATGTCACTTGAATGATAGTGGCACACTTATGATAAAGTCCTCACTTTTAGAGTTACTATCAATGTGACATCAGCGGGAACTTATTTAGTAGATCTACTGGGTTTGACAGCCCCACCCGGGTCAGTCGCGCTGACACGATCGGATATCGAATGGTTGTCAATATACTTCTTAGTCTTAACGAGTCACAATTGAACTTGTTGAGCTTCAGTAGCTGGATATCTAGTTTATCTAGTCAAACATGCACTGATTTCTTGAAAATAGCCTAGCTAGGTATTGATATATTGTCACACCCCCAGTTAACCACTAACGGAGTTTATACCGTTAAGGGGTGCGAGCAAACCAGGACCACAACCATTAGTTACAAATACTAAACGAATCAGAGTTAGTCCAAATACATTTCATGAAATAAAGTCTCAAGATACGCAGCGGAAAATATTGTCTTAGCACTAACCACGTGCTTTACAAAATTATTGTCTTAAGTTCCCAATTTGATTTAAACAAAAGTAAAAGGTCTTCATGTGCTATGCCAACCCGCTCCGGATACTCCTCAGCGATCTGCAAAAGTGAAAACCACACAAGTGTCAACCTAACGGTTGGTGAGTTCATGGTGGGCATGACATGCATTGGCCCGGTCTCATAATCGTATTCATCAACATATAAATAAGTAATAGATTTGCAAAACATTGCCAAGTGTTGAATTACCGAATATGCACTAGTTAAGGTAAAGTTAAAGCGGTCAACCGATATCGCGGGTAGCTAATCCGGTTTCCATGCACTAAGGAAGTTCGTACCAGGGCTGAAAGCTGACGTATCAGAGTTCGGCATTTGCCGATGGTGTGTGCCTCCAGTTGTGTTCCTCTTGGGATCCACAACTAAAACAGGCTGATATTGAACTCCGTTCGGCCTCCAACCGGTTGGCTACACATTTGTGTACCGCGGAGCAGGGTTTGTCAAACCCTCAGTAGATCTACCCAACATCCCCTCGCTTCTCAGTTCAACGGACTAAATTGTTGAGGACTTTTCAGTTTTAAGGCATCCTTAGAAATCATGTGATATCATTTGGTTTAGACTTTAACCTACACTAGTCATATTAAAAACGTTTATTCTGGATTTCATTTGAAATCCTAAAAAGAGTTTAAGTGTCAAAATGGTTGTTTCGGATTTCCTTTGAAATCCCAAGTGTTATCGAATTGTTGGTTGCGGATTTCATTTGAAATCCCAAGGATGGTCAGTTGCAAGTGCTTCCCATAAAACACTCCAACTTCCATAACAGATATCCCATTTGGCGATACCTCAAAATGTCAGCGTTGTTTTCCGTTTAGTATATTCGTTGTGACCCAAACGGGCTCACAATAAAAGGGTTTGTGAAACTCACCTTAGGTTGCTCAGCTACACTTGCTAATTAATCCAATTATTGCTTAACGAAGACCTATGAACACGTTTAGGTCTTAAGTATTAGTTTTGTGTCTAATCATTAACTTATCGTCACTATGGCCCATAACATAGCACGTTGGAACTATGACACGACATAACGACACACGACACCGATGGTTGATCATAAACAAGGGTTCACATATTACAGAAATCATAGCATGTTTCATCATAGCAAAATCATGTAAGTCATAGCATAGCATTCAAGTAAGTTGCACAAGTTTGGGTTTAGGTCTGGTCACAGTTTCGCTAGTCTAAATTCGCTAGGCAGTTTCGCTGTGTGCACGGGCAGCACTTTCGCTAGGCAATACCCGATGACACAGTTTCGCTAGGCTAGTTTCGCTCGAAACTGTTGGCACAGTTTTGCTAGCCTAGTTTCGCCCGAAACTGGTTTGAACTTTCGTTCAGGGAATTTCGCTCGGTAGTTTCGTTCGGACAGGTCTGGTTGGTTTACCCGGCGACACTACAGTTTCGCTACATAGTGTCGCTGGATGAAGATATACATAATTTCGCTACATAATTTTGACCAGAGAACACGCAGTGTCGCTGGTCGCGAAAAAACTCACAAATCAGCCTAAAAATCAACCTAACAGCTTCCATATTTCATGTAATTCAATATCTTACCAACATCAAACAACAAGTTTTAACACCTTAAACATGGGTTTTCATCATCAAATCACCAAAAACACATTTTAAACCTAAAATGACTAAAATGGCATAAATCTTCATTATGGATGGATTTTCAAACGTAAAGTTGCAGACTTTATAACAGATCTAGCATCCCTAAACATTATCTCAGAAGCATACACGATTTCATGAAGGTTTGGTCATGCTTTAAAGTAAAACACATAGAAAACACATAGAAAACACATAGAAAACACATAGAAATGGTTTATAGGACTCACGGTTTGATCAAGGATCGATGGATGATCTTCACCAACAGAAGTGATGGCTGATCTTGGTGTGCCTTGGGGCTGGTCCAGAGATTTCAGGAGAGTGTGGGTGTTTTTGGAGAAAAGGTGCAAGAAATGGGGCTTCTAGGGTTTTATGTCCTTATATAACAGGGGCTAGTTTCGCTGGCAGTTTCGCTGGCAGTTTCGCTGGCCAAGCGAAACTGGTTCTGTAAGTTCATGGTTTGGCTAGCCGGGCGACACTATAGTTTCACCCGGTAGTTTCGCTGGAAACCAACAGTGACCAATTTACATTTTTAAGCAAGATAAGCACGGTTCATGAATTGTCATGCTATTCATAATACTAAATCATGTATTTAAATCACATTGCACATAATAACTATAAATAAATTAACACATAACACATATGGGCGGGTTCGGTGATCAACCAAAGGTCGTGGACGTATTCGGCCTAGTTAAGCATTAGTTACTAAGTTAACACTTATAACGTAACTAACGGAATTGTCTAACGGAAGTTAACCTTGAAATTCTCGGATGTCACATATATTATCTGGATTTTAAATTGAACTTGAATTATTGTTGAACAGTCAACCTTGAACTTAAACTGGAACTGTCGGTGAATAGTTGTTTTACACTGAACTGGGACTGTTGTTGAACAGTCAATCTACATTAACTTGAACTATTTTTGAACTGTTAAACGTGTGAACTCACCAACCTTTGTGTTGACACTTTTTAGCATGTTATTTCTCAGGTTGCGGATGTTCGAGTATCACGAGTACGCTTGCATGAGACTTTGAAACACTTTTAGTGTCTTTGAACAAGCCACGTCACATTGGGTGATGATGTTTTACATAAATACTTTAATTGTGTTTACGCTACCGTATTTGTAAAACTCTGTAATTATATTTTAATGAAATATAAAACCTTTTTATTAATTATTGGTCGTTTGGTGTAACTAATAGACGGCGATCCTGGTTTGTCACGCTCCATGTGGTGGTATTCCGCGCGTGGATTTTTGGGGGTGTGACACGAACCATGGTCCTAACCAATGTTTCGGAACCAATGGACCAGGGGTTCGTTGGATGGTTTGCTGGGCAGAATGATGTTAACTATAAATAGGTTGAGTTGCTTAGAGAGAAACCAAGGTTTTTTAATTGATCCTTTGTGTGAATAAATAAAACAAACCTTATTTACATTCTCGTGCACTAGATTGATCGATTCTATTTGCAGTACGATCCTCCTAGTATCTTACAAGTGGTATCAGAGCAAATCCAGTTTGCTCTGCTGAATTGATTTGGTCATGTTCGGATTTCTAGTGAGAGAAAGTTGGGGTTTTATTGGTTTTTCGTTAATTTTTCTCAATTCCGAGTTTTTTCTGGTTTCAACTTTCATTTCAAATCATTCCTAGTGTGTTTTCCTTGAGTTCTGTAGCAAATCTTAGTTCAAAACATCCAAGTTCACAAAAATCAGTCGAAACAGTATTGGTTCGCCCGTTGAATGTTATGGTTCTCTAGGCAATGTTCTTATCGGTTTGATATTCAATATTCATATGTTGGTTCGCTAGTTTTTGGTTTGCCAGTACATCTTCAAGTTGGTTAGCTAGTATATATTCAAGACTGGTTCGGAGCGGTTACAGCTTACCATTGGTTTGGTCAGGACATTCGTACGCCGGTTTAATTGGTGCACTAGGTATTCGGTTAGTACAAGAGGTTTTTGGTTCACTGAAGATTGTTTATGGTTCATTCAAAGTCATTGGTTTAGTGTTTGACATTCGTTGAATTTTCTGATTCGCTGGTGTGATATTGATTCGTTTCTTTATAATTTGGTTCGCTGATCAGATTTTCGTTAAAATTCACGATGTCTGATTTTCAACCTTTTGCCGTTATCCAAAACGCGATACAAACCATGATGAATTTTGATAACGTAATCGGAACAAGTCATAAAGTTCCCAAGTGTTTAAAATTGGAAGATTATCATTGGAAAATAAGGTTTTCGGCTTATATCAGTACAAATGATATTGATCTATGGATTCCAATCGAAAAACTTTACACACGTCCAACTGATGATGGAGGAGAGTATAAAGAGATAAAGGATTTCACGTCTGGTGAAAGGAAGAGTTATGAACTCGAACAAAAGGCGTATGGTTATCTTACCATGGCTTTACCTACCGAATTGTTGCATTGATTTAGCACATGCAAAAAGAGTAAACAATTATGGGATACATTATCTACACGATGTGAAGGAAATGATTAGTACAAAAAGAGTAAACGCAAAGTGTTGAATAATGAATTTGACAATTTTCAACATTATGATAGAGAAAACATCACTGCTCTTGTATCAAGGCTCTCACATCAAATCAGTGAATTAAGAGTGGTTGGGATAGATAAAACTGAGGAGGAATTGAAAGAGAGGATACTGGAGGCATTACCAGATAAATGGACAAATTACGTGTTATTGATTACTCATGACAAAGAATTCTCGAAATTATCATTTCATGATTGAACAGGCAAACTGTATGCTCGAGAAATGGAAATGATGAATACAAACAAATCAACTTCTCAATTGCAAAATCCAGAATTATACCATGGTAAGAATAACGCAAGCATCAATGCTAACTCTAAATATTTTGGTGTTGATTCATCAAATCCAACTCCAACAGCATTTATTGTTAGACATGGTTTGGGAAATTTTGAAAGTTCAAATTCATCAAGAGGGTGTAGTTTTACCATTCCAAATCATTCAAGTCAAATTCATTTTCTGCAAACACAACTGATGAATTTTATCTTCATATTATGAACTTCTGAATGGAGGATTGCCAACAACTAATCTGATTGAAGAAGATTTGATCAGATAGATCCAGATAATCTTGAACATATGGATATCAAATTGGCAATTTGCAATGTTAGCCCAAAGAGTTAAAGGTACATGAAGAGAACAAGATTTAAAGGTTTAAATCCAGATGGCAAAGTTGGGTTCGACAAATCAAATGTAAAATGTTTCAAATGTTTCCATTTTGGACATATTGATCGTGAGTGTTCAAATTCAACAGGTGGTAAATCAAATTCAAATGGCAATGCTTCTACATCAACATATTAAACAAATAATTCAGATCCTAAGGCATTGGTATCTCAAGCTACCCAAGGATATGATTGGTCACAACAGTTTCCTGGTGAATCTTCATTTGCTTTTACCGCAATACATGGTTCTGCAAAAGATTCACTTAATGTTGAGATAGCTGATATGCAACATGCTTTTATGGCTTCAACTGCACAAAGTGATTCTGAATCTGAAACAAGTGGATATGAATCAGTTTGTGAGTTTTGTTCACAAAAGGATAAGAAGATTCAA
This sequence comes from Deinandra increscens subsp. villosa, assembly GCA_039602395.1. Classification (NCBI taxonomy): domain Eukaryota; kingdom Viridiplantae; phylum Streptophyta; class Magnoliopsida; order Asterales; family Asteraceae; genus Deinandra; species Deinandra increscens. The sequence continues at coordinate 44,401,143 of JBCNJP010000023.1, forward strand.
GATTTACTTAAGAAGGTTGAATTATTGAGTGACGACAGTCATAAGAAAGGTGCAGAGTTGGAAAGGTTGATTTAAGAATTGTCATCTCAAAAGGAGAAATTTACATATCTTCAAGTTGAAGTTGTTGCAAAAGAGTTGAAGTTTCAAAGTGATGAAAAGGAATTTGAACCGAAAATTGCAAATTTATCTGAAGTGACTGATGAGTTCACTAAAGAAGCTAAGAAATGGAAAGCTGAAGCAAAAGAAACTGAAGCTGATTTCAACGATCTTTTTGAGAAATCTAAGATTAAACTTGATGTGCTTAATAAGACTACTGATGAACTCGCCGCTAAAGCAGTATGTTATCGGAATGATAATTTGAAACTTTTGGAAGATAAAAAGGAGTTAGCTTGAGAAAATTGTGACATCCGTCTATTTTTCATATTTGTAACCCGACCCGTTTCAGTTATCCATGTAATCTCAATCTTTATTCAAGCAAAATCATGAAATTCTATTTTTTCCCTCGTTTCATTTTATATATTAAATATATATTTATATATGTGTTATGCACGTTAAGGTCATATCCGAGTCAACTCACGAAACCAATGGTGATAATCAATTGACAACTCAAACACTATATATTAATGGTGGTAAAATACTAAAAGATTGTAAAAAATAATATAGTTTTTATAAATATATCCATCGATTATTTTTTTATAAATAAACCATTTCAAATATTAAACCTATACGAAGATCTACCAATGATTACAAGATCTACCAAAGGATTACCAATGATTACAAGATCTACAAAGTGTTACCAAGGATTACCAAGTGTTACCAAGGATTACCAAGTGTTACCAAAGATTACCAAGTGTTACCAAGTGATACCAAGTGTTACCAAGGATTACCAAAGGCTAATATTTCATGTATAAATACGACATGCTTGAACCAAAAATAAACACACCAAAACTCATTTCTTACTCTAAAAAACGCTCACAAAAATATATCTATTTCTCCTTCCAATTCCACGACATAAAGAAATTATCTACCTTTTGAAGACTCACGAGTGGATTCAACATTCTCCTACTATATTCCTTCTCCTTGCTCGTCTTACGTGAGTAATCGTTCATTATTATTATGACGTTGTTTTGAACTAGTCGAGCCTCCGGGTTAACTACAATTTCTAAAGAAAAATACTAATCTTATATATTTTATACTCCTCAAATATAAACACCTCGTCTGTTAATCATTAATTAAATTTGCTATAGTAAGATTTATACTCATAGTTTTATTTTATTTGCATAAAACATTAATGAAATTTTGTTGTATTAAAACGTATCTCAAGTTTAGTTATTACGTCTCAAATTCAGTTATTACATTTACTTCAATTAAATTGAATATTATATCTAAAGGAACTCCGTTAAGTCTATTATCACTATAAACATTTGTAACTTTGCTAAAATGAATTTTATATAAACTAAGTTGAGACTTAGACTTATTGAAATCTAACTAGTAGTAAAATATATATTTCTTTCGTCATAAATATATATATTCGTTTCAGTTTAAATAACGGACACAACTTGAGACAAAAATATTATTTATCTAACTCATTCGAAATATAACTCATATTTGTGAGAACACATTTACTTGAATATTCAAATAGACTTGTATTTAATTTTCGTAGAATATATATACATATATCAAACACAAATAATTATCACCAACGGTTAAACGGGTTAACTCATGTAACTAGACTCGACTAGTCTAAATGGTTGACTTATATACTTGACCCATACGAGTAAACCTTAACGTGTCTTTATATAATTTAGGACACGGATAGGTCATCTTCATATCACTCGGACTATTCTCATATTTCACTTATTGATCAAGTGAGTACTCATAATCCCCTTTCATTTTCAAGTTTTGGGATGTAACATGTATTTGTTTTTTGTTATTGGAAAGGGGTTTCCCCGGTGATTCTATTCCAAAAACAATGAAGAACAAGTAGGAAGGAGAGTCCAACCTAGTTCATACATGGGACATGCCCCAGTATGTAAACAATAAAAACTAAACCAAAAGACCCAACAAAACAACCAAGAAACACCTAGTCTAATGAAAACTAGATCTTCACCGCTGAAAACGCCTGAAATCAACCACCATCATCAAACACATATGCCCCAGAGCAGCTCCAACGCCGGAGCCAAAAGAAGCTAAAGGCTAAACACTTCATAAGAAACCACGTTTAAGCATAGGGGTGCTTGCCCCTTTAGAAGTAGACGCTCCTTTAGAAGTAGACGCTGAATGAGATGTCATAAATTTGCCCATTTCATTATCATCTTCAATAACATCGTCCACCATACTCCCATAACGCCCATCATCCACAAAATCAGCATATTCATAACCCGAAGAATCGTAATACCCATAGCCATCTAAAGCCTCATAGGAAATATAACTCATATTTGTGAGAACACATTTACTTGAATATTCAAATAGACTTGTATTTAATTTTCGTAGAATATATATACATATATCAAACACAAATAATTATCACCAACGGTTAAACGGGTTAACTCATGTAACTAGACTCGACTAGTCTAAATGGTTGACTTATATACTTGATCCATACGAGTAAACCTTAACGTGTCTTTATATAATTTAGGACACGGATAGGTCATCTTCATATCACTCGGACTATTCTCATATTTCACTTATTGATCAAGTGAGTACTCATAATCCCCTTTCATTTTCAAGTTTTGGGATGTAACATGTATACATTATTCAAGCACACATCTTTCTTTTTCTTTTCAAACTATGCGATCTCATTCTCTGTCTATGTGTGATTTCTATGCTATATATTAAACTATGTTGTCACTATTCGAAGTCTATATTCTAGCATGATCATTAACAAACAAGCCTATGGTAACAATAATGGATTCCATTGGACTGACAACCCACCTGAATTTGACCGGTTTGGCATTCGGGTGATTGAAACCTAACTCAAGCTAAGCGTAACTTTCGAGTTACGGACACTAGTCATCAAGGTTTGATTATGCAATATTTGTTTATTCATACATGCATGAGTCTACATTTGACATATGAATCGCTTTCAAACTATTATATATATATATATATATATCTAAACTTATGTTTACTCACCAACTATTTTTAGTTGACACTCTCTATTTTTATACATGTTTCAGGACATGCAGTGTGAACTATACTTGATGCTACATCTAGGATGCTTTGGACCTAGATTAAATAAATCAAACTCTATCAGTATGTTATGTTATGTGTATTTGAATCTATTGTAAGACTTGGAATTTGGTAATGATTAAGTATTGAAACTTTAATTAGTGTCATGAGCATTTGGACAATCATCATGCCCCGACGTAAATTCCGCCGTCGGTTGGGGTGTGACAGATTGGTATCAGAGCCGTGGCTATAGGGAATTAGGTTATTAGAAATGGTGACCTAGACTATGGCTTTAGGTGTCCAAACATGAGTATCTCATGTCTTGCATGCTTATTACATATTACTATATGTCCATATATATGCTACTTATTCCCACCTTATTCGATTCAAGCTCCAACTCTTTTCATAACACACACATCCACACTATCACTTTATGCCACAATTGAACTTTCATTATTCTATTTACTTTTCAATTTTCAATCTCCTCAAAGTTTAAGTTCTAAGTGATGGACATGTAGTAACTGGAAGGGTGGATGCCGGTAACCGAGTTTTCTGTCTAAGAAAGGCGTTTCGTATAAACCCAAGTCAACCGCTGGGCCTGTGCGCCGATCTGGGAACTCTTAGCGAGAGTGTCTTACTTATTAGGCCAAAGCATGTCATACCAAACGTCACATGAACTAAAATAACTTTGATAAGTCAAGGTGATCAGTTTAATGATTACCATTCAATGCTTTGATTATCTCACAATTCAACGAGAATTTTTTTTTCGTTTCATATTTCATTCCAAATACAAACCCTACGTTATTCTTGTAATCTATACAGATCGATTTACAATGTTTTCAATCTAATTTTCATGATTTTCATACACCCCTCACGTGTTTAGTATCTATCAATCCTTTTGAATCCTTGGACTCACATTCTCTTTCACTTCAATTCAGCATGTCTATTCATTTCAACGGGCGCCATTCTGGAAATTCGGGACGCAAGATGGCTGCCCAAATAGCCAAGCAAATGGCTAAGGTCATCCCAGAAATGATGGTTCAAATCCAACAGAACCTCAATACTAATCAGGGAAACCAAAATGGTGCAAATACTTCCAAATGCACTTTCAAACACTTCAATGCCTGCAATCCGCCCAAGTTCAGTGGGTCTGCGGGTGCCACCAAACTACTTCAGTGGTTCGAAGGCATGGAAAACACCTTCATAAACAGTGACTGTCCCGAGGAATTGAAAGTTCGTCATGCCACCAGCGTCTTCCTCGAAAAGGCACTCTCATGGTGGAATGGCGAGAAGCGTACCCGAGGGACAGAGACTGCATTAGCCCTATCTTGGAACGAAGTGAAAGAACTAATGATTCGGAAGTTCTGCCCTCGCAGCGAACTTCGAGCGTTGGAAGAAGAGTTCTGGGCTCTCAGGCAAAACAGTGGGGAAAACCAGGCCTTCAATGACCGATTTGATGAACTTTCCATGTTGATCCCTCGTTTCGTCGAGACTCCCTCCCTAGCCATCGAAAGATACATTATTGGGTTACCCATGTTGTTTCAAGACACAATGTGGGGTAGTAAGCTCGAGACTCTGCAGGAGGTGAAACACTTGGCTGCGACACTGACTGATAATCATGTTAGGGCAGGGACTTTAACTAGGAAGGGTGAAAAGAAATCAACCGGCAAATCCTCGACCGATCAATCCAAAGATGTTAAGGCCGAGTCATCTGCTGTTAACAAGAAGAAGCGGAAAGCTAACAACCGCAACTATGCTATCATCACACCAGCCACACCCATAGCCCAAGTTGCCCCTACAACTCAACCCATCAAGAAGCCTTACACTGGACCCTTTCCCCAGTGTAACTCCTGCCAATACCATCACCCTGCGACTACCCCGTGTCGCCAGTGCCAAAATTGTGGTCGTATGGGCCATTCTATCAACGTTTGTAGACAACCCATTCGACCTCGAGCTCAACAACCCTTTGTTCGACCCGCTGCTCTCACCAATGCTCCACCACCACCCTATAGGCCTGCTTGCTTCCAATGTGGTGACCCAACACATTTCCGCAATGCATGTCCCATGTTGACCATTGTGAACAACGCTCAAGCCAACCCAATTAACCAGGGTGCATGTGGTCGTGCATTTAACATCAATGCTAACCAAGCTCAAGCCAACAATGAAGTGGTTAACGGTACGTTCCTTGTTAATAATCGTTATGCCTCGATTTTATTTGATACTGGTGCCGATAAGAGTTTTGTTTCTATTGAATTCGAACCCTTACTTGCTACCCCTCGAACCAAACTAGAGAAACCTTACACGGTTGAAGTGGCGGATGGAAAACCTATCACCATCGACTCTATTATTCCCAACTGCACACTTAACTTTAATGAGCACAATCTCTCCATCGACCTCATACCCATGCAACTAGGTAGCTTTGATATCATAGTAGGCATGGATTGGCTAACTCAAAATCATGCCGAAATCGCCTGTTTCGAGAAGGCTATTCGAATTCCTCGCATAGATGGTCAGGTTTTGGTTATCTACGGTGAAACACCATCTAAAGGACTCAAACTCATGTCTTGCACCAAAGCCCGAAAGTACCTACGCAAGAACTACGTGGCATTCTTGGCTCATATTATGGAGACAGATGCTAAGAAGAAGAAGATACAAGACATTCCCATCGTTCGGGATTTTCCTGAAGTCTTTCCTGAAGATGTATCCGGCCTTCCTCCTATTCGTCAAATTGATTTCCGCATTGATCTTGTTCCTGGAGCAACTCCTGTGGCTAAGTCTCCATATCGTCTCGCACCTTCTGAAATGCAAGAGTTGTCTAATCAACTCCAAGAGCTTTCTGAAAAAGGCTTTATTCGTCCAAGTTCCTCACCATGGGGAGCACCTGTTCTATTCGTAAAGAAGAAGGATGGATCATTTAGAATGTGCATCGACTATCGTGAGCTTAACAAACTTACCATCAAGAATCGATACCCTCTACCAAGAATCGACGATCTCTTTGATCAACTCCAAGGTGCCAGTTGTTTCTCAAAAATCGATCTACGTTCTGGATATCATCAACTTCGAGTTCATGATGATGATATTCCAAAGACTGCCTTTCGTACAAGGTATGGTCACTTCGAGTTCACGGTTATGCCTTTCGGCTTAACAAACGCACCTGCAGTATTCATGGATCTGATGAATCGCGTTTGCAAGCCCTATTTGGATAAATTTGTGATTGTCTTCATTGACGACATCTTAATTTACTCCAAATCAAAGTCTGATCACGAGCAACACCTACGTCTAATTTTGGAACTCTTAAAGCAAGAACAACTGTACGCTAAATTCTCGAAATGCGAATTTTGGCTTAAGGAAGTTCAATTTTTGGGACATATCGTCAATGACAAGGGTATCCATGTAGATCCTGCTAAGATCGAAGCCGTTAAAAATTGGAGTGTTCCTACTACTCCTACCGAAATTCGTTCTTTTCTTGGTCTAGCAGGCTACTACCGGCGTTTCATTTCTAATTTCTCCAGGATTGCCTTACCACTCACTGCCTTAACTCATAAAGGCAAACCCTTCGAATGGGGTGCTAAGCAAGAGCAAGCATTCCAGACACTTAAGCAAATGTTATGCGATGCTCCTATCCTAACTCTTCCCGATGGTAACGACGATTTTGTCGTCTATTGCGATGCATCCAACCAAGGTCTTGGTTGCGTCCTCATGCAACGAGGCAAGGTTATCGCTTATGCAATAAGGCAACTCAAAATCCACGAGAAGAACTACACGACGCACGATCTCGAGCTTGGTGCGGTCGTTTTTTCTTTGAAAATTTGGAGGCATTACCTATACGGTACAAAATGTGTGATTTTCACCGACCACAAGAGCCTCCAACACATCTTCGACCAAAAGGAACTCAACATGAGACAACGAAGATGGGTCGAACTATTAAACGACTACGACTGTGAAATTCGCTACCATCCTGGCAAAGCAAATGTTGTAGCCGACGCTCTTAGTCGAAAAGACCACGTCAAGCCTATTCTACTTCAAAGCATTCATATTCGAACCGATATTCAGATGCGTATCTTTGAGGCCCAACATGCCTTTGTCACCGAGGGTAACATGTATGAAGAAATGTCATGTGGTGCTGAACTTCAATTGGAAACCAAACCTAATGGTCTCCTATATTTCTTAAATCGTCTTTGGATTCCAAATCGCAGCGATCTTCGTACTTTCATCATGAGTGAAGCTCACAAGTCCCGCTATTCTATTCATCCCGGTGCAGACAAAATGTATCAGGATCTTCGTTATCACTATTGGTGGTCGGGCATGAAAAAGGACATTGCCATCTTCGTGGCTAAATGTCTCACTTGCTCCAAGGTCAAAGCCGAACATCAACGACCTTCTGGCTTGCTTGAGCAACCAGAGATTCCGGTGCGGAAGTGGGAAAACATAGCCATGGATTTCATCACTAAACTTCCACGCACTTCAGATGGTCACGATAGCATTTGGGTAATCATTGACCGGTTGACGAAATCAGCTCATTTCATTCCTATTCGAGAAAAGTATCGAGTTGGGAAACTATCTCGAATCTACATCAAAGAAATTGCTTGTCGTCACGGTGTGCCTTTGAGCATTATCTCCGATCGTGATCGTCGTTTTATCTCCCGTTTTTGGAAATCTCTTCAATCAGCTTTCGGTACTCGTCTAGACCTTAGCACTGCTTATCATCCTCAAACCGATGGTCAATCTGAACGAACTATCCAGACACTTGAGGATATGCTTAGGTCATGCGTTCTCGATTTCGGTGGCAATTGGGATTCACACTTACCTTTGATCGAGTTCTCTTATAATAACAGCTACCATACAAGTATCGGCATGGCACCTTTCGAGGCACTCTATGGTCGAAAGTGTCGCTCACCTATTTGTTGGAATGAGATTGGTGACGCCCAAATCACTGGTCCGGAGTTAATTCAAGAAACTACCGACAAAATAATTCAAATCTGTGATAATCTACTCGCCGCTAGAAGTCGTCAAAAGAGCTACGCTGATAAACGACGCAAACCCCTAGAATTCGAAGTCGGCGACTTAGTACTCCTTAAGGTATCCCCTTGGAAGGGAGTCGTCCGATTTGGAAAGAAAGGAAAGTTAGCACCTCGTTACGTTGGCCCATTCAAAATCCTTAAAAGGATTGGGAAAGTAGCTTACAAGCTCGAACTACCTTCGGAACTCAGCAATGTTCATCCAACCTTTCACGTGTCAAATCTTCGGAAATGCTTAGCCGATGAAAACCTCCATATTTCTCTAGACGAAGTGCACATCGATGAATCTATGCACTTTGTAGAGAAACCCGTGGAAATCATGGGCCACGAGGTAAAACAACTCAAGCGTAGTCGCATACCTATTGTCAAAGTACGTTGGGAATCTAAGCGTGGACCAGAATTCACTTGGGAACGCGAAGACCAAATGAAAACCAAGTATCCACACCTTTTTGCATCGTCCTCCTCGTAATCAATTTCGGGACGAAATTCTCTAAAGTAGGGGAGACTGTGACATCCGTCTATTTTTCATATTTGTAACCCGACCCGTTTCAGTTATCCATGTAATTTCAATCTTTATTTAAGCAAAATCATGAAATTCTATTTTTTCCCTCGTTTCATTTTATATATAATATATATATTTATATATGTGTTATGCACGTTAAGGTCATATCCGAGTCAACTCACGAAACCAATGGTGATAATCAATTGACAACTCAAACACTATATATTAATGGTGGTAAAATACTAAAAGATTGTAAAAAATAATATAGTTTTTATAAATATATCCATCGATTATTTTTTTATAAATAAACCATTTCAAATATTACAAGATCTACCAAAGGATTACGAAAGGATTACCAAGATCTACCAATGATTACAAGATCTACAAAGTGTTACCAAGGATTACCAAGTGTTACCAAGGATTACCAAGTGTTACCAAAGATTACCAAGTGTTACCAAGTGATACCAAGTGTTACCAAGGATTACCAAAGGCTAATATTTCATGTATAAATACGACATGCTTGAACCAAAAATAAACACACCAAAACTCATTTCTTACTCTAAAAAACGCTCACAAAAATATATCTATTTCTCCTTCCAATTCCACGACATAAAGAAATTATCTACCTTTTGAAGACTCACGAGTGGATTCAACATTCTCCTACTACATTCCTTCTCCTTGCTCGTCTTACGTGAGTAATCGTTCATTATTATTATGACGTTGTTTTGAACTAGTCGAGCCTCCGGGTTAACTACAATTTCTAAAGAAAAATACTAATCTTATATATTTTATACTCCTCAAATATAAACACCTCGTCTGTTAATCATAAATTAAATTTGCTATAGTAAGATTTATACTCATAGTTTTATTTTATTTGCATAAAACATTAATGAAATTTTGTTGTATTAAAACGTATCTCAAGTTTAGTTATTACGTCTCAAATTCAGTTATTACATTTACTTCAATTAAATTGAATATTATATCTAAAGGAACTCCGTTAAGTCTATTATCACTATAAACATTTGTAACTTTGCTAAAATGAATTTTATATAAACTAAGTTGAGACTTAGACTTATTGAAATCTAACTAGTAGTAAAATATATATTTCTTTCGTCATAAATATATATATTCGTTTCAGTTTAAATAACGGACACAACTTGAGACAAAAATTTTATTTATCTAACTCATTCGAAATATAACTCATATTTGTGAGAACACATTTACTTGAATATTCAAATAGACTTGTATTTAATTTTCGTAGAATATATATACATATATCAAACACAAATAATTATCACCAACGGTTAAACGGGTTAACTCATGTAACTAGACTCGACTAGTCTAAATGGTTGACTTATATACTTGACCCATACGAGTAAACCTTAACGTGTCTTTATATAATTTAGGACACGGATAGGTCATCTTCATATCACTCGGACTATTCTCATATTTCACTTATTGATCAAGTGAGTACTCATAATCCCCTTTCATTTTCAAGTTTTGGGATGTAACATGTATTTTTTTTTTGTTTTTGGAAAGGGGTTTCCCCGGTGATTCTATTCCAAAAACAATGAAGAACAAGTAGGAAGGAGAGTCCAACCTAGTTCATACATGGGACATGCCCCAGTATGTAAACAATAAAAACTAAACCAAAAGACCCAACAAAACAACCAAGAAACACCTAGTCTAATGAAAACTAGATCTTCACTGCTGAAAACGCCTGAAATCAACCACCATCATCAAACACATATGCCCCAGAGCAGCTCCAACGCCGGAGCCAAAAGAAGCTAAAGGCTAAACACTTCATAAGAAACCACGTTTAAGCATAGGGGTGCTTGCCCCTTTAGAAGTAGACGCTCCTTTAGAAGTAGACGCTGAATGAGATGTCATAAATTTGCCCATTTCATTATCATCTTCAATAACATCGTCCACCATACTCCCATAACACCCATCATCCACAAAATCAGCATATTCATAACCCGAAGAATCGTAATACCCATAGCCATCTAAAGCCTCATAGGAGTTTTTAGTAGAGATTGCAGGCTTAGACGGCTTAGCCGACGACTTGGGATCAGACGAAGGGGAGGACTTTTTACCATTTCCAGTGACCGGTCTGTACTCGAACTTAGGCTTCTGATTTTTTATATGGACCCCTTGTTTTTTCGCCTTTTTCTTGTGAGACACTTCAACAAAACCCTGATCATCAACCTTTTGAGGAGCCGAGGGGGAAGCCGTTCGAACCTGCTTAGGGCAATTAATCTTATGATGGCCAAAAACACAGCAGTGCGAACAGTGAGGAGGTTTCCACTCATACTCCACGGTGACACACTCTTTGACAAAAGAATCCCCATTCAGGTCCGGAATAGCAACCATAACAGTATCCAACAGGTCATGTTCAGCAGAAATAGATATGAGAGCTCGAGCATAGCTACTCCTACCCCAATTATCAACACACATTTCTGAAGAATACGAATCAAGCATAATCGGTACCCCCACTCGAGTAGCAATTAAGCTTAGCCCATCATCAGTGTAAGCCGCGATAGGAACATTGTGGAATTTAACCCACACCGCTACCTGTTTGATGTCATTTTTCTCTAATTTTGTAGTAGGATTCCAAACATTAAGGATAATAGGTTTGTTACGGATAATCCAAGGACCACCTTCTAACACGCCCATCATTCCCTTTTTGGTTGCAAACTTAAAAAAGAAAAATCCGTTCGCATTCATCATTAATTTTTGCAAACCATATTTACCCCATTTAGCCTTGACATAATAGTCGACTACCGAGTAAGCAATCCTCTCATCCAAGAAGTACCCAACAAGAGTAAACGCAAATTTATCTTGAACAATTTTGACCGAATCTTTAGGTATAACCACATCAGCATCATCAAGAATTGTTTCACTAACTAAGCATCTGAAATTGACCTGTTTGCATTGTTTACTGACCTGATTATGATCCTTCTCTTCCACGTAACTTCTATCATCATCACATGCAGACCCTTTAGTCCCAACAACAGTAGCAGCATAAGAAATGTGGTCACCATTCTTTTGCATGGGAACAACCAAGTTGACAGGAACCTTGTTTGCATCAACATTCTGGTCACCAGCATGTGAAGGGGTTTGACCAGCCCCATTGGCGTTACCAACAACATTAGCGTCGGCATGGATCGGAGGTTTACCGGCATTCAAAGCACCCTTAGAAACAGATGTCAACGGATTACCATCTACAATCACTTCCCCATCCCGGATTAACACCTGATCACCGTGAACAACCCCCACTTCACCAATCTTACCAGAATCCGTTCCAATGTTGTCTTGTGTTGCGGCTGACGGGATTTTTTCCGGTAACGACGGAACTACATTAGACCCGATTTGCAAACCTGATGTCTTTAGGATCCCACGACTATGTAGAATAGGGCCATCCATGTTTTTTAGATTAGAGAACTTACCAGGCTCCATAACGAGCAAACCCTAAACGTGACAGCGCTGAAAACAGACCAGGAAGGAAACCCTAATCGTGACGGCGCTGAAAGTAGACGAGGACCTCGTGACGGCGGCGCTGAAAAAAACCCTAGCAGACGAAGAGCTCGTGACAGCCGAATCGAATCAGGTTTGCAACCCTAAACAATATAAAGATGACGGACTAAAAACAAATCACAATTCAGACCCCAAATCACGAAACGATAATGGTTACTGAATTGCGTGATAGATGGACGATTTGATGATAATATGAGATGAAATCAGGAAGAACGGATCAACAAATCTGCTTTGGAACCCTAGAAAAAAATCGCCAATTTCACCCCTATTTTTTAGGAGAGAAACGCAGCCATTTTCCAACATGTATACATTATTCAAGCACACATCTTTCTTTTTCTTTTCAAACTATGCGATCTCATTCTCTGTCTATGTGTGATTTCTATGCTATATATTAAACTATGTTGTCACTATTCGAAGTCTATATTCTAGCATGATCATTAACAAACAAGCCTATGGTAACAATAATGGATTCCATTGGACTGACAACCCACCTGAATTTGACCGGTTTGGCATTCGGGTGATTGAAACCTAACTCAAGCTAAGCGTAACTTTCGAGTTACGGACACTAGTCATCAAGGTTTGATTATGCAATATTTGTTTATTCATACATGCATGAGTCTACATTTGACATATGAATCGCTTTCAAACTATTACATATATATATATATATATATATCTAAACTTATGTTTACTCACCAACTATTTTTAGTTGACACTCTCTATTTTTATACATGTTTCAGGACATGCAGTGTGAACTATACTTGATGCTACATCTAGGATGCTTTGGACCTAGATTAAATAAATCAAACTCTATCAGTATGTTATGTTATGTGTATTTGAATCTATTGTAAAAATTTGGTAATGATTAAGTATTGAAACTTTAATTAATGTCATGAGCATTTGGACAATCATCATGCCCCGACGTAAATTCCGCCGTCGGTTGGGGTGTGACAAAAATAAATTGTTGAATGAAAATATTGAAATTCATAAAAGAAATGAGGATACGCTGAAGAAAGAATTGTTTGATGAAATGGATAATCTGAGGTTGCAAAAATCTGAAACAACTCGTATTGCAAAGAAGTTGATAGCAACAGAGAAAGAGTTATCTGAAGCGCAACAAAAGATATCAGATCTAAAGATTAAAGTGATTGATGCAACTTGTCTGCTGAAAAATGTTACAAATTAACAATCTTTCACAAGTATTGCGAAGGATGAGATTTTGGAAAGAATGATTGACAAGACAGTTCCACCCCCTGCCATTATCAAGGAAGTTGTCAATATGGTGAAATACAAAGTTGAGAAATATGATTACTCAAAGTTCTCTGATTCAAAATCTGGAGGAAATAGTCTGAAGAAAAAGACGAACAAGAATAATGGAAAGAAAGCTGAAAAGAAATCTGATGTTCCCGTCATTACAAAGTTTGTGTCTAGTTCTTCATCTACTGAAGAAGAGAAAATAGCTATTCTAATTTATAAGATTATTCAACATACTGATATTGATGATACGTTTTTCTATGCTCAGAAGGATGCTTATTAAATGGAAGCTGAATTTTCTCGTCTGCAAAGAATGGGCATAAATCATCTGATTCAAAGGAGAAGATTTATGTAAAACAAGCAGTTTAGGATTTTAAAAGGAAGAAATTGTTAAACAAAGGCGTATACGGCATCTATAAATGAAAAATCTTGATATTAAAAAATTTCAAAAAGATGTTTTCAGAACTAAAAAAGTTCAACCAGAGAGATTCTACAAGCTTAAGGGTTCGGAACAAATATTTTTCTGATAAAGAATATCCACTTCATTGTGTCGATTCTAAGAAAATAACTGAAGTGTTTGTGAAGAATGATGATCCAAAGCACAAGAAGAAGCAATTTGTTAAGTTTTCTTCTGAAGGATCAAATTCTACTCCAAAAAGCCCAACATCAAAATGGGTTCATGATCATCGACATCAAGTATTTGATACTTGTTATGATCATTTTGGAGATGTAAATTTTTGTGAAGCTATTCAAGGTCTTAAACGGAAGAACATAAACAATTGTTTGTGCTACAATTATCGTCAAAAAGGGCATATGACACAAGATTGTCATGTCACTGCTGTTTCTACTCAAAGAAGAGAAAAGGTTCCATATGTTGGTAAATCTGCCAAACAAAGATTTATTGATGAAATGGCATAGTATTTGATGAACTTCAACCTACATTTTTCAAAAATCAATGATGGTTTACTCCTAAATTTCAAAAGGTTTCAATTGTATGTTGTTCGTCACAATCAACTGTGATTGATTCATCAAATACTAATTTACCAAAGCAACAATGAAAACCCAAAGTGGTTTCTAAACAAAACCAGGACATGGGTCGACCAGAAGCAATCCGCTTCGGGTCAATGAGCCAAAAATAATAAAACCGAGCCTGAAACCTTGACCCGTTACATAATCTTGATATTCCGAATGATTCGTGGCGATCTGTAAACCCAACCGATGCACAACGGTCCCGGGCCTCGAACCGGTGCCCCGTTTGAACCTATACGACCCATAACTGACAAAACGAACCCAATCACATTTTCTTTAAACATTTAGGCCCAATACAAAGTCCAAGCCCAATGGATTAATTTTTTATAATATTGGCCCACCAACTTTGCCTTAAATTTTATAAAAGGATCACAACTTTTATATATTTTATTATTATAAAATTTGTCATGAACTTGTATAATTTTTATACAATGATTAAATATAAAAGTGGTGGATTAGTTCACCTTAAATAATTATAAGTTTTATAAAACTTTACACTCCACAAACCTATTATATAAAACATGACAAGTTTATAAAATACATCACCTACCATCTAAGTTTTATAAAAATTGTGATGAGGACTTACACACATCACCCACCCTACTTACCTATCATCCTAAACTAGGCATCATCACGATGGCAAATAGTGCTAGTAGTCTTGGCCTATGGAGAGTCCACAACATTCACCAAACTTGTGTTACAAGAGTATATTACACTCAAGCTCTCACATACACTTACCAACTCAACTTAACTCACACTCTCTCCCTCTTCCTCACGACCGACTACCCTCCCCCCCCCCCCTTCTTTTTCTTTGTGAACAACAGCAACCTCCACCTTAGATCACCACCATCAACCACCTTCAACCACCACCGTATAACACAGCCACACTCCTCCATTCTTTTCTTTTTTGGTGAAGCAACTACAACCAAAACCACCACCGCCACCCTCCTCTCTTCTTTTCTGCGGACAACAACCACAACCCTACCACCATCAATAACCATCGCCATCTTATCCCTTCTTCTTCCTTTTTCCGGCCAAACAAACCCCCATCACCTTTAACCACCACCACCCGCTACTTCCATTAACCACAGACCGCAACCCCTCCTCACCTATTTCTTTCTTTTTCTCGGCCAAACAACACACCACCACCTCCTCCATTCGCCGCCGCCACTACTGGACAGCCACACCACCACCACTGGACAGCCGCCGAGCTCCACCTTCTGCCACCGGAAGACTCTTGCTGCTGTCCCGCCGCCGGAGCTGCTGATGTTCGCTATGCTGCTGCTGTCGTTTCCCGTCGCAAGTGCTGCTGCCGGCTGCAGCGTCGCTGCTGTGGACAGCCGCAGACCACCGCGAACCACCACCTTTCTCCTCCTTTTTACTCAGTTTAAACTACTCACCGTTGTGAGTCTTTTTTTTAACCGTTTTCATTTACGTTCTTATATGTTGATAACGTCCCGAATGATTCCCTGAGTCTTGACAACTAAACCGTAAAAACCCGAGCTATTTTTCTATCACAAATGTGTAGTGTTTTTATTTAAAATAAAAACACAAGATTAAACTTACTAGTTAATGATTTAAATTGATCTTTTGATGATTTTATGTTAGTTGCATAGATGATTTAAGTTTAAATATGTTGTAGTTGTTAGAATTGTTATTTGCAATTTTAGTAATTAATCAACATGTTTATGGAATGACAATTACCATGGACTAAATATAGTGTTTAGTGACACATTTGGACTAGTTGGACATTAGGAAAATTATATAAAAAATAGACATAAAATGATAACATAACACCATTTAAATGAATTTTATGGTAAAATACTAAAGCTAGTAAATTTATATAAATTACTTGGATTTTAAAACCATAAATCTGACCATGAAACTTGATATATAAAATGGCCACATTTTATAAAATATAATTTCTAAAAATACAAGACTTAAAAGACTTGTTTAGATTTTATAAAAATAAAATGGATAAAAATATATAGATATATTTTATGTTAAAAAATGGTAAAAAGAACATATTTATATCACTTGACATAAAAAGTATTAATCTTGGATTTTATAAAAAATGTGGAAGATGTTTTATGTTGTAGAATTTTCTATAAAAAGTCTTTAATTCAAAAAATTAGCTTTATTTAATAAATAAAGTTATTTAAAAATGATTTTATAAAAATAAAATCAAAAGACTTATAGAAATTATGAAAAACATATTTTTTAGCATTTTTGATTAAAATAAAATAAATCAAAACATTTTAACCGGATCAAATGTTTTATTTTTAAACGTTTGAAAATGAATTGAAATCCTTAAACGTTTTAAAAACGTTTTATGACGTATCGAAACGTAAATAATTATTTTTGACAAATAATTATTCGTATGAGTTTAGAAACCCTGATTTGGCTAAAACTCATCATGATTGTTAATATTAATCATTTTAATAATAATTATAATTATATTAACTTAAAAACCCTAATTTTTTCGAACATGAGTTTAATATTAAAATATCCTTTAATATTTATTAAAATATCCTTTTATATTTAACCTACTTGTGTTTAATCATTGAATTCTTAACTTGTAATAATTTAATAAAATTATTTTGACAAGTTGAATTAATTATCTAGACAATAATTATGAACCTTAGTTATATATTATAACTTCACGCAATTAATTATTCGATCGATCGCGCGAACTTAAAAATAATAATAAATATTACTATTTAAAACAATATTCACGACTTGATTGAACTGGACTTCATGATACGTTATCGCATGCTCATTACTTGTATTCAATTTACATAAATCCCTTCATACGTGAACATTAGCATTTACTGATTTTAAACTGATTAACTAACGGGTTTTCAAACGCTAGAAACGGGATTATACGTCAAGACTTGACCGGTATCATTTGGGTAACGTCCGTTACTCAAATGATTATGTGGACCCTTATGCATATTGTCTTATGTTCTATTAGGACTTTACTTGCTAGTTGCCACTCGGTAATCCATCATCATTACTGAATCATGTGAGTTTCACGACCCCTTTTCTTTACAATTATTTCACTTATGGGGGAGAAATCATGAATTGATAAAATGATTTTTACTTAATGTTATGGTTTACCTGTTAGCAGTATGACTACATGTTCCATTCCGTATCCCAAACACCTGGTACTTTATCATTATAAACGTTAGTACAACTAAATCCCACTATGAATTGAATTCGATTAGTTCTACTCGAAATGATAACTAGTGAATAGATCTATTTGGGTTAACAACCCTGCCCGGTTTGGTAGCTCCAATCCTGACTTGGAATATTGTCAAGGGGTACACGTCACGTATACTGCGCTGTTCGGTATTCTTGGGATAGAGTGCCATGAGTGGGTAATCCGTTAGTATTCGAATTTGAGGTTCATGGGAGATCTTACAACCACGACAGTAAACCAACGTAACATTTAAGTATACCGTAAACTGTTTTACCAACATACTGTAAACTGTTTTTACAAACTTACCATAGAGTCATAAACCTGTTAATCTCACCAACTTTATGTTGACCTTTTAAACTCATGATTTCTCAGGTATTTAAGCTTATTATGGAAGACTTGGAAATGGGGCTTCATTGAAACTTTCAACCCCGCTTTACCGGAGTCGTAGTCCCGACCTATCTTAAATAATATGATTTATGATTTTAATATCAAACTAAGAGTTTTACTCAAATGTAAGACAATATCATTTCACCACAACTTTCTTTTGGGTAAAGGGTTACCCCGGTGATTCTATATATTAACAACACGCTCAAAAACAAGTAGAGTGCAGGAAACACCCTAGTTCGTAAAAGGGACAAACCCCCTTAAACGTCAACAAAGAAAAACAAACAAACATCAACAAACAAGGCAAACAACTAGTCTAATGACTAGTACAAACCAGGATATCTACGTTGTAATATCTCGAGCAATCATACAACCAGCGTCAATTCCCCAAGCAGCCATGCAGTCCATAACCCTATTATTCCTTTTCAACTTGAGACCCAATAACTTATATCTAATAGTATCAACAATGATGTTGCATAGAATATCAGGAGGCCTCGTTTGATTCTTGAATAACCGGCCATTTCGTTCTTGCCAAATGAAGTATGTAGTTGCTGACACGACCAACCTAGCAACAATAACTTTGATCGATTTGGAGGGTTTACCTGGACCCAAATCTGCAATCACATACGACCAGTAGGGAGGAGTATTCTGCATACCAGCACGATCTCTAATGCCTAGCCAAACAGCCCTCGAGTAAGCACAATCAAAGAAAAGGTGATCTCTAGAATCATAACTTCTAAGGCATAATGGACAAGCCAAAACATCATAGTTTTGACGACTGCTCCAATTGAGAATTCTGTCCTGAGTCAAAAGCTTCCCCTTAATAGCCAGCCACATAATGAAAGCATGACGGGGTATAGCATGAGGAAACCACACATGATTATTCCAAGACACAGTATCACTTCTGTTACGAATAGATTCCCAAACCCTGCTCGAAGAAAAATCAGTGACATCATTAGCACTTTTCCACCTGATCTGATCCAACCTATCATTACTGGGTCCAATATTTGAAAGCTCTGGCCATCTTTCAGTCCACTCAATAGGCAGCCCAGCTTCATAAATAGTAGCAACAGTAGATGAAAGGTTAAAACCCGCTTGGTGTATCATCCTAGGAGTGATATTTTTACATAAAGGCTCCTCTAAAGCCCACCAATCAAACCATGCAGACGTAAGTCTGCCATTCCCAATATCATTCCAAATGAAAGGCCTAATAGTATCACGAAGATTAAGAATTTTCCTCCAACTCCAAGAACACCTACTTCTGTTATTTACTGCCCAAAAGTGATGTTTCTGCAGCCTATAAGAATAAACCCAATCAACCAATAAAGATTTACGACGGGAAATGATACTCCAAATATGATTAGCCATTAGAGCTTTGTTCATTTCATTAATACGACGTATACCAAGACCCCCTTCACTTTTAGGCTTGCAAACAGCTTTCCAAGCCACTTTAGCTCCACCAGCTTGCATGGGACCTCGACACCACAGAAATTTCCTCAT
Organism: Deinandra increscens subsp. villosa; assembly: GCA_039602395.1. Taxonomy (NCBI): domain Eukaryota; kingdom Viridiplantae; phylum Streptophyta; class Magnoliopsida; order Asterales; family Asteraceae; genus Deinandra; species Deinandra increscens. The sequence goes on from JBCNJP010000023.1 coordinate 44,420,740, forward strand.
TTTAGCCTCCAAATGGTTAATAATACTAGTAGGGAGAATGAAAACAGAAGACCAGTACACATGCAGGGCTGAGAGAACAGATATGATCAGTTGAACCCGACCAGCAAAAGATAGAGATTTATTCATCCAACTGTTTATCTTCCCTTCCATCTTCTCAACCAGAATCATACAATCTTGATGCCTGAGTCTAGAGGAAATTAACGGAACACCCAGATATCTAACAGGAAGATGACCTTCATTGAATGTTGTCATATTTAAAATAGCACTCTTTGTATCACTAGGAACATTGCAGAAGAACACAGAACTCTTGCTAGCACTAGGAAACAAACCAGACATCTCTGAAAAAGCAGCCAGAGAACTAGTAATGCAAGACACAGAGTTAACATTACCCCTTGCAAACAGAAATAAATCATCGGCAAAGCATAGGTTAACAATACGCTGCTTAGAACAGTAATGATGAAACTGAAAACCTGCATTATTGTGGACCGTTTGCCGCAGATGTAAAGTAAGGATCTCTATTACTAAAGTGAACAAATAAGGGGAGAGAGGATCGCCTTGGCGAAGGCCTCTCTTTCCCTTAAAATAACCATGAGTGTCACCATTGATACATATAGAATATGAAGGAGATGTGACACAAACCATTAACCACTCAACCATAGTTTGATGAAATCCAAAACCCACCAGAATCTTACGAAGGAAACTCCAGTCGACAGTATCATAAGCCTTTTGGATGTCCACTTTAAAAGCACATCTAGGTGGTCCAATATGACGATGATAATTAAGCATAATTTCTTGAGTTAAAAGGATGTTGTTAGAGATTTTACGACCAGGAATGAAAGCTGATTGGTTTTCACTAACAATGGAATCTAGACCAGCTTTAATCCTATTTGATAGCACCTTACTAATACACTTGTAGAGAATGTTGCAGCAAGCTATCGGACGATAATCCACAACCGTATGAGGAGTATGAACTTTAGGAACTAACGCTATAAGAGTGTGATTCCATTCTTGTAACAGACGGCCAGTTAAAAAGAAATCTTTTATAGCATGGACAACATCATCCTTAATAATGGGCCAGGCTTTTTTAAAAAAACCCGCAGAGTATCCATCGGGCCCCGGAGCCTTATCATCACACATAGAAAACAAAGCACTCTTAATTTCAGTCTCCGTAACGGGCTGGATCATACCTTGGGCTATATTATGATCCAATTTGTTCACAAACAAATCAGGAGAATGGTCACGAACAGGATCATAAGCAAAGCCCAAGAAGCTTTCAAAGTGGCTAACAAAAGCCATACAGGCATTATTCCCTTCATGCACATTCCCATGCACATCAGTTATAGCATCAATCCTACTCCGATAATTTCTACACTTCAGCATATTATGAAAAAATGAGGTATTCGCATCACCAGTAGCCAGCCATTGAACCTTCGCCTTTTGTTTTAGAAACCTTTCTTCATCCAGGCTAGCCTCTTGAAAAGCAATCAAAGTAGAACTGTTAAGGTCACGTAGAGATATGTTCAAAGGATCCTTATCAATGGCCATCTGAACATCATCTAATTCTTTCCGAAGCTTAACCACCTTGTCATGCAAGTTACCATTCTGATAAAGGAGTTTACGAAACTGAGTTTTTAAAAGCTTAAGTTTCTTCACAACTTTAAATTGGTATACTCCGTTAACATCAATACTCCATCCAGCAGCCACAGTATCCATGAACCCTGGTTTATGCATCAAGAAATTCGCAAACCTGAATTGTTTAGGCTTGGATTTATTACTTTCTGGCATCTTCAAAACACATGGACTGTGATCCGATATCCTGTATGGTTGAAATATCGAATAAGCAGTAGGGAACAGGTCAACAAACTTCATATTGCACATAACACGATCAATTTTCTTTAAAATGCCAATACCAGTTTTGGGCTTTTGCGACCAAGTAAATTGCATGCCAGCACTACTAACATCAATAACCTCTAATTCATCTACACACTCTTTAAAATCTGCCATACCAGTATCAATTTTAGAGGAACCAGACGAGTGATCAGCAAGGTTAAGACTAGAGTTAAAGTCCCCCAGAATGACCCACGGCCTATCTTTAACAACACTTTTATGTATGAGAAGATTTCTCCACAGCTTCCTGCGTTTGATGTAATCATTATCAGCATAAACAATGGAGCACAACAAAACCTTCTGACTGTTTTTCAGACCAATTTGCACATGAACAACCTGATCCGTACAGTCCAGAACCATAACATCAACATCAATAGGGTTCCAACCAATGATAATTATGGTTCCTTTTGCACAGCAAACACCATTTGAAGTCCAATCCCAGTTACGAAACACACCTTTGCAAACATCAAACAACTTACCAACATCCAAGTGAGACTCAAGAATAGCACAGAAACTTAAATAATTGTCCTTTAACACGTGACGAACCTCTTTTTGTTTAAGTGAGCGGTTCAGCCCCCTTATATTCCAAGAGGCTATGCTACACATTGGAAACTAACAAATCAGGAGTGCTTGCCCCTTTGAAATCATTAGTTTCCATGAATTTAGCCGTCTCATTTTGCTCCTCGAGAACCTCTTCATCATTATCACTCTCTGATAAGAAAACATCAGATTGATTATCATTTGTATCTCCAACATCAGTTCCCTCATCATCAACCAGTTTAAGTGCATCAAACGAATTGCTTATCCCAACCCCTTTATCTACTTGCTGACCAGTGGTTGAAACCACCTTAGTAATTACAGTTTCAGCCTCTTTGTTTTCCTTTGTTTCAAATTTATTTATTTCAGCATTACGAACTTGTGACCCACTGTTTTTGTTGCCCTCTACACCTTTTGTGACTTGTCTATACTCATAACGAGTCTTAGCTTTTGGTAGAGGAATCCCACTCTTCTTGGCCACTTTCTTCTTGTTTACATTAATAAATCCTTCTTTATCTTCAACTATTTTTTCCTTCCCTTTATTGACTTCTTTCCGCTGCAACATGAATGGTATTATGTTTTAAATGACGTTTAAATTTAGTAGAAGTTGTTCTTATATCTGCGACTATGATTCCGTCTCGCTCACACCCAATCCGTTGACCGGGGTGTGACAGATTGGTATCGGAGCCGTGGTTATAGCGAACTAGGTTAAACAAATAAACAAAAACCAAACTTGGACTATAACCCGCTCCGAAGCTACCATTTGCACGCAAGACCAATTCCTTTCATATTCGTTATGCCTTATTATTACTACAACTGGTGCATTTATACCTTTTATCGAGATGCTATTATCTTGTTACTAACTATGTTCTCTCATGGAATATTATCGCAGAGATGACTTCCGAAGAGGTCATCTGCATATCTTATTCCTCTGGAAAAGACACAGTCGTGCCTAAGTGCACGCCTTCCTCTGAGGACCATGAGTTGTCCAGCCCAGAGCAGGACATTCTCACAGTCGGTACTGCCCGACAGTCCTCATTACCATCGAGTTTTCTGAGACCATTGTGACCCCGTCTCTCAGACGACTCCTCGAACCACCTGATACCCACCGCTGCCACTAGTGGTGCGACCACTGCTACTAGTGACATACCTGCGATGTCACGAGCAAGCCTTTGGGGTGATCGACGATGTGATCACTAGACTCCCCACCTGGGCCGATCTGGCAGCACTAGAGACCCGTCTAGCCGCCGTGGAGCATCACCAGGTTGCCACACTAGGTACTATGGAGTCACTGCACGCTCACCTGAGTGGTGTCAACATGGCCAACACCGATTTGCGGTTGGCCAATGAATCCCTCCAGACAAGAGTCGCTTAGCTAGAGGAATTCCCTGGGTGATTGTTTAGTTGCATGAACCTCACCGCTCAGATCACCACCACCTTAACTAAGCCCTCGAGACCGCCACTCTAGATAACTTGACTAAGAATATAGACTTTCCTTTATGTTAACATTAATAACCTTAAAGCGAAAGTGGACGATCGGGCGCGCAGTAAGAACGAATTAACCAAGGTGAGAAAACACTAGGCTACAATTTCACCAAATTGTGTTCGATGTTTTAACCTAACATTGTAAGCCCTCGTGAACATTCATAAAAGGACTTTATGAATTAAAAGCCTACACCTCTTACGGATTCCGTGAGTTGTTCACCCTGTCTGAGGGACCGGTTACACCGATACAACACCCCTATGCTCTAAATGCAACCTACACCACATTCTCAATTGTGGTAATGTCTACTGTAACAGCTACAAGGTTAAAAGACATGTAGCACGCGATTGCCCAAATCGCACTTTCTACGGTTGCAGGGAAATTGGCCATTACAAAAGGAATGCCCACATGCGAAGAATCAAGATGCGAACCATGCTAGAGGAAGAACTTTCATGATGAATGCCGGAGACGTCCACCGTGACCCCAACACGGTGACGGGTACGTTTCTGCTAGATAGCCATTATACCTCTATTTTATTCGGTACAGGTGCCTAGAAGCCTTGTGTCTACCAATTTTAGTCAATTACCTGAAATCGCCCCTGTTGCCTAAGACACTAATTTTGCAATTGAATTAGCAAATGGAGATTAGACAGAAACCAGAGTAATCTACCCAGACTACCCGCTGACCATTATTTCAGCATCGACTCAATGCCCGTTGATTTAGGAAGTTTAAATGTAGTCATTGAAATGGATTGGTTAGCAAAGAACCATGCAAAAATTGCGTGTCATGAGAAAATGGTTAGAGTGCCGTTAGCGGACGGCAACACTCTGAACGTGTAAGGCGAAAAGATTGGAGCCAAGCTAAATATCATATCTTGTATGAAGGCATAGAAATTCCTCCACAAGGGATGCCATGCCATTCTAGCTCATGTCACTAAGAAGAAATCGAACGAGAAACATATCGAAGACGTTCCTATTGTCTGCAAATACCTGAAAGTCTTTCCAGAAGACTTGCCAGGCTTACCCCCAACACGACAAGTAGATTTTCACATCGACCTAACACCCAGAGCCGCCCCATTGCCAGATCTCCTTACCGACTGGCACCGCCTAAAATGCAAGAGATATCTAGCCAACTGCAAGAGTTGCTAGATAAGGGCTTTATTCATCCAAGCCACTCCCCATGGGATGCTCCCATGTTGTTCATGAAAAAGAAAGATGAAACGTTTAGGATGTGTATCAACTACCGAGTGTTGAAAAAACTGACTATAAAGAACCGTTACCCGCTTCCAAGGATCGATGACTTATTTGATCAACTAGAAGGATCATGCTGCTATTCCAAGATTGATCTAAGGTCGGGGTACCACCAACTCCGAATTACAGATGATGATGTCTCAAAGATAGCGTTTAGAACACGCTATGGTCATTACGAGTTCCTCTTCATTCCATTTGGTTTAACTAACGCACCGGTTGTATTCATGGACTTAATGAATCGCGTGTGCAAACCATACTTGGATAAATCTGTTATCGCGTTCATCAAAGATATTCTTATCTAATCACGTAGTAAGAAGAACACGAGGAACACTTAAGACTCATCTTATAACTATTAAAGAATGAAGAGCTTTACGCGAAATTCTCCAAATGTGACTTTTGGATTCGCGAAGTACACTTTTTGGGTCATGTGATCAACAACCAAGATATTCATGTTGGTCCGTCTAAGATTGAAGCAATCAAGGATTGGAGTACACCCACGACCCCAACCAAGATTCGACAATTCTTAGGTCTCGCTGGCTATTACCGTCGATTCATTGAATTTTTTTTTCCAAGATAGCCCAGCCACTCACCAACCTGACCCAGAAAGATAAGAAGTATATCTGGGATGATAAATTTGAAACTGCTTTTCAGTTGTTGAAGGAAAAACCTTGCAACACCCCAATCCTGTCCTTACCTGACGGAATCTACGATTTCGTTGTATAATGTTATGCTTTGCATCAAGGCTTGGGTTGCGTACTGATGCAGCATGAGAAAGTCATCGCTCACGCCTCTCGACAACTGAAGATTCACGAAAAGAATTATACGACTCGACATAGAACTTGGAGTCGTTGTCTTTTCCCTTAAAATCTGGAAGCACACACTACCCCTATGGGACTCGGTGCGTCATATTCACCGATCACAAGAGCCTCCAGCATATCTTTATCCAGAAAGAGCTAACATGAGACAACTATGATGGTTAGACTGCTTAATGATTTCGAATGTGAGATTTGTTATCACCCGGGAAAGGCTAACGTTGTAGCCAATGCTTTAAGCAGGAAGGAATATGCCAAACCGCGTCGTGTTCAAGCACTAAGTATGACCATACGCTCGAATCTCACGTCACAAGTCCGTGACACTCAAATCAAAGCTCTTACGCCTGAAAATTTGGAGAATGAATGCCTGCGTGGCATGACAAACAACTGCTTGAAAAGCCTGATGGAACCATGAACTTTATGGATAGGCTTTGGGTACCTAGCTTTGAAGGTTTGAGAAAACTACTTTTTGTTGAAACCCATAAATCCAGATATTCCATTCACCCAGGATCGGACAAAATGTATCGCAGTCTACGAAAGCAATTCTGGTGGCCTAACATGAAAGCTAAGGTAGCCACTTACGTCGGTAAGTGCTTACATGTTCAAAGGTCAAAGCCGAATGCCAGAACCGGTCATTCCACGATGGAAATGGGATGAAATATCTATGAATTTTATCACCAAGCTGCCTAGAGCTAAATCTGGTTCACATTTTCTTTAAACATTTAGGCCCAATACAAAGTCCAAGCCCAATGGATTAATTTTTGATAATATTGGCCCACCAACTTTGCCTTAAATTTTATAAAACGATAATAACTTTTATATATTTTTCTAAAAAAAATTTGTCATGAACTTGTATAATTTTTATACAATGAATAAATATAAAAGTGGTGGATTAATTCACCTTAAATAATTATAAGTTTTATAAAACTTTACACTCCACAAAACTATTATATAAAATATGACAAGTTTATAAAATACATCACCTACCATCTAAGTTTTATAAAAATTGTGATGAGGACTTACACATATCACCCACCCTACTTACCTATCATCCTAAACTAGTCATCATCATTATGGCAAATAGTGCTAGTAGTCTTGGCCTATGGAGAGTCCACAACATTCACCAAACTTGTGTCACAAGAGTAGATTACACTCAAGCTCTCACATACACTTACCAACTCAACTCAACTCACACTCTCACACTCTCTCCCTCTTCCTCACGACCGGCTACCCTTCCCCCCCCCCCCCTTCTTTTTCTTTGTGAACCACAGAAACCTCCACCTTAGATCACCACCATCAACCACCTTCAACCACCCCCCGTAAAACACAGCCACACTCCTCCATTCTTTTTTTTTGGGTGAAGAAACAACAACCAAAACCACCACCGCCACCCTCCTCTCTTCTTTTCTGCCAACAACAACCACAGCCCCACCACCATCAACAACCATTGCCGTCTTATCCCTTCTCCTTCCTTTTTCCGGCCAATCAAACCCCCATCACCATTAACCACCGCCACCAGTTACTGCCATCACCACTACCACAGACCGCAGCCCCTCCACACCTTCTTCTTTCTTTTTCTCGGCCAAACAACACACCACCACCTCCTCCATTTGCCGCCACCACTGGACAGCCACACCACCGCCACTGGACAGCCGCCGAGCTCCACCTTCTGCCACCGGAAGACTGTTGTTGTTGTCCCGCCGCCAGAGCTGCTGCTCTCCGCCGGTACTGCTGCTGTCCACCGGAGCTGCTGCTGTTCGTTGTGTTGCTGATGTTTCCTGTCTCCACTGCCGAGTTACTGGTGTTGTGCCGTTGTGCTGCTGTCGTTTCCCGTCGCAAGTGCCGCTGCCGGCTGCAACGCCACTGCTGTGGATAGCCACAGACCACCGCGAACCACCACCTTTCTCCTCCTTTTTACTCGGTATAAACTCCTCACCGTTGTGAGTCTTTTTTTAACCGTTTTCATTTACGTTCTTATATGTTATTAACGTCCCGAATGATTCCCTGAGTCTTGACAACTAAACCGTAAAAACTCGAGCTATTTTTCTATCACATATGTGTAGTGTTTTTATTTAAAATAAAAACACAAGTTTAAACTTACTAATTAATGATTTAAATTGATCTTTTGATGATTTTATGATAATTGCATGGATGATTTAAGTTTTAATATGTTGTAGTTGTTAGAATTGTTATTTGCAATTTTAGTAATTAATCAACATGTTTATGGACTAATATATTACTAATGACAATTACCATGGACTAAATATAGTGTTTCGTGACACATTCTGACTAGTTGGACATTAGGAAGATTATATAAAAAATAGACATAAAATGATAACATAACACCATTTAAAAAGTATAAATCTTGGATTTTATACAAAAAGTGAAAATAAATTTATGTTGGAAATTTTTCTATAAAAAGTCTTTAATTCAAAACCTTAGGTTTATTTAATATATAAAGTTATTTAAAAATGATTTTATAAAAATAAAATCAAAAGACTTATAAAAATTATGAAAAACATATTTTTTAACATTTTTGATTATTTTAAATAAATCAAAATAATCAAAACGTTATAACTGGATCAAATATTTTATTTTTAAACGTTTGAAAATGAATTGAAATCCTTAAACGTTTTAAAAACGTTTTACGACGTATCGAAACTTAAATAATTATTTTTGACAAATAATTATTCGTATGAGTTTAAAAACCCTGATTTGGCTAAAACTCATCATGATTGTTAATATTAATTATTTAAATAATAATTATAATTATATTAACTTAAAAACACTAATTTTTCCGAACATGAGTTTAATATTAAAATATCCTTTAATATTTAACCTACTTGTTTTAATCATTTAATCCTTAACTTGTAATAATTTAAACAAATTATTTCAACAAGTTAAATATTTATCTAGACAATAATTATGAACCTTAGTTATATATTATAACTTCACGTGATTAATCGCGTGAACTTAAACTAATAATAAATATTATTTTTTAAAACAATATTCAAAACTTGATTGAACTGGACTTCATGATACGTTATCGCATGCTCATTACTTGTATTCAATTTACATAAATGCCTTCATACGTGAACATTAGCATTTACTGAAAAATCATTAACTAACGGGCTTTCGAACGCTACGAACGGGATTATATATCAAGACTTGACCAGTATCGTCTGGGTAACATTCGTTACTCAAATGATTATGTGGACCCTTATGCATATTGTCTTATGTTCTATTAGGACTTTACTTGCTAGTTTCCACTCGGTAATCCATCATCATCATTGAATCATGTGAGTTTCACAGCCCCTTTTCTTTACAACTGTTGTACACTTATGAGGGAGAAATCATGAACTGATAAAATGCTTTTTACTTAATGTTATGGTTTACCTGTTAGCCGTATGACTACATGTTCCATTCCGTATCCCAAACACCTGGTACTTTATCATTATAAACGTTAGTACAACTGAATCCCACTATTAATTAAATTCGATTAGTTCTGCTCGAAATGATAACTAGTGAATAGATCTATTTGGGTTACAACCCTGCCCGGTTTGGTAGCTCCAATCCTGACTTGGAACATTGTCAAGGGGTACACGTCACTTATACTGTGCTGTTCGGTATTCTTGGGATAGAGTGCCATGAGTGGGTAATCCATTAGTATTCGAATTTGAGGTTCATGGGAGATCTTACAACCACGACAGTAAACCAACGTAACATTTAAGTATACCGTAAACTGTTTTACCAACATACTGTAAACTATTTTTACAAACTTACCATAGATTCATAAACCTGTGAATCTCACCAACTTTATGTTGACCTTTTAAACTCATGATTTATCAGGTATCTAAGCTTATTATGGAAGACTTGGAAATTGGGCTTCACTGTAACTTTCGACCCTGCTTTACCAGAGTCGTAGTCCCGACCTATCTTAAATAAACTGATTTATGATTTCAATATCAAACTAAGAGTTTTATTCAAATGTAAGACAATATCAAAACTTTCCGCTGCAACATGAATGGTATTATGTTTTAAATGACGTTTGAATTTAGTACAAGTTGTTCTGTATATCTGCGACTATGATTTTGTCTCGCTCACACCCAATGCGTTGACTGGGGTGTGACAATTTGGTACAATGATCACCGAATAAACACTCTGAACCAAAACGCTTAAATGCTAGAGAATGAACTGCTATTTATGGACAATGATGTCACCGAATGACCAGCTGCCAAATGAGCTCATTCGGTACTTATTAGGCACTCATTCGGTGGCTTCCATTCTCCAACACAAATTACATGAACTAACTCAAAATCTCATAACTATAATTTGACTAGATACATCATATGACACACATACGCTTTGCATTAACAAACTCCCCCTTAACGTGTGATGTATCTATCCAACCCTTTGACTCTAATCTTTAACAGTTAATCTTCATTGTATAATTGATCTTCAACTCTGAAGCTTGTGATTAGTTACAGTAGAGCTTGCATGGCAAGATCAATACTTCAATTGACAAACCATTCTCCAAGATCCTTTTATCAGATTTAACAAACTCCTCCTTTCACCATGCTTGTGAGTCATGTCTTCACCCTACATCTTCAAAAAACAGAAGTGCGGTTTCCTTTTCCAAGAATAACTTTCTTCTTGGGCAAAAGTCTCCTTCGAAGTGCCAATATATTTTGAAAATAGATTTTTAAATCATTGTTAGAGCATAATCCTATGCCTCAGTGTGCCTCGTGTGTTGTATCTAATAAGAGCAAGTTTGTGAGTCTAGGGTTCAACTAACCGAGCCAAGAACCACTGGTTCGTGAGCAATGAACCATTGGTTTGTCGCTGCTTGGTTTTCTGAGCAGTCAACTATTATAAATAGTTGACCTGGTTAGTTGGCATAGCTAACTGAGCATTATGTGTCATTGGAAGTCTATTCTGTGTGGGTTTCTAGAGAGAGAGAAACAGAGAGTTTGTCTTGTACTCTTCAAGTGATTCAGTAAGATCAACTCTTATTTACCTTTCTTGTTCATTAGATTGATCAATTCATTAGTAGTAAGATCCATTCAGGTACTTACAAGTGGTATAAGAGCATTCCACCTTGCTCGATCTACTGGTCCAGAACTGGTCAATTCCGTAGTGAACGGAAAGTGGGTTTTCTTCTATTTTTTATCAAATCTAAGTGTTTTATGTTACAATTCTTGTTTCAGAACGTTCGTAGTGTGTTTTTCTTGCTTACTGCTGCAAATCTTGGTCCAATTTCCTCAAATTCATCAAATTTAAGATTTTTCATTTTGGTTTGCGGGTTAACAATTTTGGTTCGAGGGTTGAGTATTCTGGTTTGCCGCTTAAATATTCTTATTTGGTTTGCAGCTTCTTGGTTCATTCGTTGAATTTGTTCTATAGTTTGCTCAAGTAATCTTCAGCATCCAGTTCGCGACGGTTATTCTTCATTTGGTTCATAAAGCATTTTAGTTCATCCATAGGATTACGGTTTGCTGATCTCTTTGATTTGTTACTCTCGGTCCATTTGACTTTACTCGGTTCGTAGAGGGGGTATTCAGTTTGTTGGACATATGTTTATCAAAATTCAAGATGTCTGATATTAAAGCTTTTGCGGCTATGAAAAACACGATGCAAGCCATGTTCAATTATGATAACAAAATAGGAACAAGTCTGAAAGTTCCCAAGTTGTTGTAACTAGAAGATTATCATAATTGGAATCAAATATTTTCAGCTTATATTAGTACTAATGATATCGATCTACGCATTCCGATTTGAACATGGTTACAAGCGTCCAAACGACGCAAGAGGAGAATTGAAAGAGTTAAAAGATTTCACATCTGGTGAAAGAAAAAGTTATGAACTTGAAAAGAAAGCTTTATGGTTATCTTACCATGGCATTACCTAAAGAATTGTTGCATCAGTTCAGCACATGCACAAAATCTAAACCATTATGGGATGCTTTAGCTACAAGATGCGAAGAGAATGATTAGTACAAAAAGAGAAAACGAAAGGTCAGGAACAAAGAATTTGATAATTTTCAACATTATGAGAAGGAAAATATACTGCTCTAGTGTCACGGTTTTCACATCTGATAAGTGACCTGAAGATGGTTAATATAGAAAAGACCGAGGAGGAACTGAAAGAGAAATTGTTGGAAGCATTACCTGAAAAATGGGAGAATTACATGTTATTGCTTACTCATGATAAAGAAAACTCAACATTATCATTTCCTACTTTGACAAGCAAACTCCAAGCGAGGGAAATGGAAATGTTAAATGCTCATAAATCAACTGCTCAATTACAAAATCCAGAGTTATGTCATGGTTAGAATTAAGCAAGTATCAATGCAAAGTCTAAACCACTTGGTTTTAGTTTATCCCCTTCAACAACATTTCATGATAGAAATGTTTCTAGAAATATTGAAGATTCTGGTTATACTAAAGGTTGAAGTTTTACTATTCCAAATCAATTAAATCAAACTACATTTGCTACCAAGACAACAGATGAACATCTATGTGACACCCCACCCCCGTTTGACTGGGGATCAGGACGAGCCAATATTGATACGTTTAACTATCAAACATGAATACTCTATTGAATTTGAAATTGTTTATTACATTGAAGGAAATATAAATAAATTTAAAGACAAAAATAAACTAATGCGGAAGCTAAAGGTCTTCTAGTTTCTCCACGCGCGCGAGCTTGACTAAAGTTGATTCTTCTATCCAAGTCTTCAAGCTAGGTACCTGATACATGCTCAAAAACATTTGTATCAACTATAAAGTTGAGTGAGGTCACGAGTTTAATTGGAAACGATAGTTGTAAAAATGTAGTTGTTGCGTAGGTTTTAAGGAAAATAGTTTTATTAGAGCATTTGCCCAAAAGGATAGTTTGTTAAAAGAGTTTGTCAAAAGTATGATTTATAGTGGGTTTAGCAAAAATGAGTTTATCGTATGTGTTAAAGATATGTTCTTCGTTGTGATGGCCCGTCGACCATGGGATGCTATGGAACCGTTGTTGTATAAGTTCCACAATCAACCATACTCTACCCGTCGTGGTCCTTACCCGATTGTTATGTGCGCGCGACCACTCGCCAATAGAGTCTTCCAGATCATATATAATTATGGACCCAACCATGGGGTCTCGCTGTGCCAAAAGTAGTATGCCGCGTCGTGAGGGAGTCCTGAAATAACTGGGCACGAGGACGTGGGGGAATTATCCCCAAATAGCGCTACCCATATTACCCGTGGTTCCTTAAACTAAGGAATTAAGATTGTGTACATGCGTGTCCAGTGGGGCAAATCAACTAAACCGAATGATTTATGCGTGATCAAATAATAGAGCATTCAACGAAATACACAATAGTGTCCATTGTTTAAATACGATACAAGATATTTACCAAAATATAATTGAATGAAAAAGGGAGCATGTACCACCCCAAAAACATATAAAATGGGGAGAGGAGCTTCGGAAACTCACATAAGCATATTCATCCTTTGCCTTGCCCTAAATAAGTATCGTACACCTATTTTTTAAGTTATTAACCATTATCATTACTTCCTTATGTTATTGACCAATGGCTTTGTGTTTCCATACTCGGTGTAGTTTGTGTATTAGTTTTAAGATTAGTATTTTATGATTTGGGTTTACTTAGAGTTTTAGGGATGAACCCGTGGGTCAAGTAGTTTCCGTTGGGCCAAAGGCCCAACAGTTAGGTTTCGGGTATTGGGTCGAAGGCCCAATTCATAGTGACTTACATTTGGGCTTTTAGCTCTTGGGTTTAGGATCAAATCATTGGGCCATAGGCCCAAACGGGTTTAGGGTTAGTTTGCACGCTTTCGGGTTTATTCCAACAAGTGTTTTAAAATGTGTAAGATAGTTTTTATAAAATATACCCGATTTTTCTAACTAAACCCGAGGGTTTAATCTTGATCCGACCACAGTGGGCTTATGGTCCAACGCATTCGGTTGGTTAATTGAAATTCAAACAGTGGTTTAGGTTCTCATGTTTTAGTTCACAAATGGTTTATTGAATTGTTTAGTTTGATAAAAATGGATTTGACCCAACTAGAGGGTCCGACCTAAGGGGTTTCGAAAGGGGACAGTGGGTCGTGAGGCCCAAAACACTTTTATTAAGCAGTGGGTCGAAGCTATTAGTTTTAAAATAAACATTGGGTCGAAGCCTAATATATAGAAATACTGGGCCTTAAGGCCCCCAAATGGTTTTATTATCCGGTTTGTGAGTTTTAAGGAATTGACCTAATTAATTGGGTTAACCCGATTTGTCTTAGTTGTTTAGTTGCGTTGTGAACCCAACCAGTATGCATGCAACATAAAGAAGATGTGGTTCAACCCGTGTCTATGACCCGACTCGTATGCATATTTGGTTACATCTACCCATTCATGTTATTGGGCTTGGTTGGCCCAATCGACTATTATGTGGAGTATTCGGTTAGGCTCCCCATAGTACGTCGTTATTAAGGCTATCTTAAAGGGGTGAGTATGTGATTTCAAAAGTAAGATTCCCATGTTAAGAGGCTTGACCTACCTACTTTTTACGAGAAAATGAGTGAAAAGGGAGAGAGAGATCAATAAACGAAAAGAGATAGGTAACTGTTAATGTGATGCCAAGTCAAATGTTCACGAAGAAATGAGAAGAAAGAGGAGGTTGAGAAGAGATCAGATGTCAAAGTCCGTAGTTGTAATGATAGAAGAGAAGGAATGTGGAAAAGAAAATAAAATTGTTGCTGTGACACCTGCCAAATTCCCAGGTCAATCTCGTTAGCTATCCTATTAGTTCAGTTAAGAAACTCCTTTACCCTTTTACGTGTCACTTTAGTGTCATGTACTTTTACGTTACCGAGTCTGTCCTCGACTGTAGGTTGATCAATCATGTGAATGTTAGATAAATAATCATGACATAAATAACTTATTTTAATTGATTAAGTGACATTAGGTGTTATTTGTAATTACCGTTACTTGTAAAGTACGATTGTGTGCGTACATGATAATTAGAAATTCCGACTACATGTTATATCTTAAAACAAATTTAGAACACTTGGTAACATTTGTCCTACCATTTATCAAAGTTTTAGTTTTGGACACCTTGTATCCTTCCTTGGGACTACATGTGAAATTTCCTAAACTAATCAGCCCTAATATCTCCTCCCCCCTAAAAAATGTGGACCTCAGCCCCCTCCATCCCTCTTACGTACAACATTTCCCTCACCTCCTCACTCTTCCTGTTTTCGATCCCCAAAGAGCACAAAGAATCATTATCCTTTCAATTCTTGTCAAGTGATTGAAGAAGGCCAATCAAGTTTGGAAAGAACCCTCCCTCCATCTATTTCATGTTTTATTTAAGGTAAGATAATAATCCAATTAGGGTTCTAAAATATTATTGGTGATAATAGCATGATTATGTGTTGATGATTCCTATGACATGTTTAATCTTGCTAGAAACCCTAATTGACATCGATTGTTGTTAATAGTATGTTGTTTGAACTATTTGATTGATTTGGATGCACAATGAATCTGTAAAATTTATGTGTGATGTTACTTTGATCATAAGAAGTCGAATTTATATTAGAATGGTGGTCCAAATCATTGTTAATCATCAATTGGTAAATCCCTTTTTTTTACAGAATCTGTCAGAATTTTTAGGCATTTTGCACATATCATAACTCGGTCAATTTTGGTCCAATGAACGTGATTTATTTTTCATATGAATATTGACTGTCTTATCTTTCTTTTGGCTACTCATACACGTTCTAATTCTATTGGTTGGTCACTGAAATTTCTGTCACAAGTTAAGTGTGCAAATCTATCCTATTTTAGATTTAATGACTTTGTGTGATTGTATGAACATGATGCAAGTGTGCTATGGGTGTGACTTGCAAATGAAAAATGTTTGGGTTATAGGGAAATTGTGATCTGGAAAGTTTGGTGGTACAAATCTAGGTTTTGAATAAGTTATGGGTCGTTATAAACATCATCCACAGTTTTACTTAACAGCAGTGATCTGGAATTTTTGTAACTTCTAAGTGTCATATGTCACATCCCCAAATAACCACTAACGGAGTTTATACCGTTAAGGGGTGCGAGCAAACCAGGACCACAACCATTAGTTACAAATACTAAACGAATCAGAGTAAAGTCCAAAACATTCATTTCAAAACAGTTTCAAAAGTTACGCAGCGGAATAAAGGCATAAGTATCTTAGCACTAACCACGTGCTTTACAAATCTTTGTTTCAAATTCAAATTCCCAAATTTAGTTTAATAAAAGTAAATATCTTCTTGTGCCATGCCAACCTCCAGTGGATACTCTTCAACGATCTGCAAAAGTGAAAACCACACAAGTGTCAACCTAACGGTTGGTGAGTTCACAGTGGGCATGTCATGCATTGGCCCGGTCTCATAATCGTATTCGTGTCAACATATACATACGTAATATTTGTTTGTGAAAAGCAATGCTCAGTTATATACGTCAATTCATAAACATTTGTTATTCAGTAAAGTTATTGTCCGTAACAAAGTTATCAGGTATGTACTAGTCTTGTATAATTAAAGTGCTCAACCGATATCGCGGGTAGCTAATCCGTTGTTTCCATGCACTAAGGAAGTTCGTACCAAAGCTGACGATTAAGTATAGTAGAGGCAGAGCCTTCAGCCATTTTGTTTTGCGGACATTCGTCATCGCGGCTTTGCCTCCCCCGTGCCCTCTCGGGATCACGGTCAGATAGGCTGATATTGTACCTCCGTGCACCTCCAGTGTCACGAGGCGGAGTTTGTCAAACTCCAGTAGATCTACCCAACATCCCCTCGCTTTACAATTAATGGCACAATTAAGTTGAGGACTTTTTCAGTTAAAAAGGCAATCCTTAGAAATCATGTGATATCATGTGGTTTAGACTTTAACCTACACTAGCCATATTAAAACGGTTTTCGTTTCAGAAATAGTTTGTTAAGTTTCACAAGTGTTTCCCATAAAACACTTCAAGTTCATCAAGTAGATGCATAGCATTCTAAGTTTTCAGTTTTGTCAAGTAGTGCATAGCACTCGTAAAGTTGTCAGCATTGTTTTCCATTAAGTTATTCAGTGTGTCCCAAACGGGCTCACAGTAAATGGGTTAGTGACACTCACCTTGGGTTGCACTGCTACACTTGTTATATAATCCAAGTTTTTCTTAACGAAGACCTATGAACACGTTTAGGTCTTAAGTATTAGTTTTTGTGTCTAATCTTTTACTTAACGTCACTATGGCCCATAACATAGCACGTTGAAACTATGACTCGACATAACGACACACGACACCGATGGTTGATCATAAACAAGGGTTCATATACATCAGAAATCAAAGCATGTATCATCATAGCATAATCATGTAAGTCATGGCATAACATTCAAGCAAATTGCACAAGTTTAGATTCTGGTCTCAGTTTCGCTAGCAGTTTCGCTAGGCAGTTTCGCTGTGTGCACGGGCAGCACTTTCGCTAGGCAATACCCGATGACACAGTTTCGCTAGGCTAGTTTCGCTCGAAACTGTTGGCACAGTTTCGCTAGCCTAGTTTCGCCCGAAACTGGTTTGAACTTTCGTTCAGGGAATTTCGCTCGGTAGTTTCGTCCGAACAGGTCTGGTTGGTTTACCCGACGACACTACAGTTTCGCTCCATAGTGTCGCTGGTTGAAGATATGCATAATTTCGCTGGACAGTTTCGCCCAGAGAACATGACAGTTTCGCTAGTCGCGAAAAACACATAAATCAGCCTAAAAATCAATCTAACAGCTTCCATATTACATGTAATTCATTATCTAGCATACATAACCATTTACCAACATAAATCAGTAAGCTTTAACACCTTAAACATGCATTTTCATCATCAAATCACCAAAATACATTTAAAACCCTAAAGTGACCTAAATATCATAAATCTCTATCATGGTTGGATTTCAAACGTAAAGTTGCAAACTTTATGATAGATCTAGCATTCCTAAGCATTTCTATAGAAGATCTAACGATAACACAGAGATTTAGGCATGCTTTATGAAGAAACACATAGAAAAGCACAAAAATGGTGGTTTTGGGACTCACGGTTGATCTAGGATCGATGGATGATCTTCACAACTCGGAATGATAGCTGATCCTTGGTGGTTCTCGGCTGGAATCAGCTGGTCCAGAAGTTTCAGGAGAGTGTGTGTGTTTTTGTGTGAAATGAGGCAAATAGGAGAGCTAGGGTTTATTAAGATTATTATATCAGAGGCTAGTTTCGCTGGCAGTTTCGCTGGCCTGGCGAAACTGGCTCTGATCACGAGTGAGCCAATAGACTGCCGGGCGACATTATAGTTTCGCCCGGTAGTTTCGCTGGTTACCCAAAAGTGGTCAGTTTCACATTTTAAGCAAGATAAACACGATTCATAAATTGTCATGTTATTCATAGTACTTAATCATGTATTTAAATCACATTGCATATAATGACAATAAATAGTTAAACACATAACACATATGGACGGGTTCGGTGATCAACCAAAGGACGTGGACGTATTCGGCCTAGTTAAGCATTAGGTACTAAGTTAACACTTATAACGTAACTAACGGAGTTGTCTAACGGAAGTAAACCTTGAAATTCTCGGATGTCACATCATCCCCTTGTAATTGGAATTTTCGTCCCGAAAATTATTCTTGCGTCGTAGCGTTTGCAGCCTCGGCTGTCGTCGCTGGGGAAAGAAAGCAAAAGTTTTAGGGTTGCCACATCCTCCTCCTGTTAAAGGAATTTTGGTCCCCAAAATTAAATCATACCTTGAGTTTCCGCGGACGTTTGCTCAAACAAGTGAGGATACTTTTTCTTCATTTGATCCGTTCCCAAGTGTATTCAGGTCCACGCTTTGAGTTCCATCGAACTTTGACGATCGGAATCTTGCTACGTTTGAGGGTTTTCTCCTCACGTCCCATGATTTCTACCGGTTGCTCGATAAATCTCAGATGTTCGTCGATTTTCAATTCCTCCAAAGGGATTATTTCAGTGTTGTCAGCCAGACATTTCTTCAGGTTAGAGACGTGAAACACGTTGTGAACTCCATCGAGTTCGGCAGGGAGTTGTAAACGGTAGGCCACCGGGCCTACTTCCCCAATGATTTCAAACGGTCCGATGTAGCGAGGATTTAGCTTTCCACGCTTTCCGAAGCGTATCACACCTTTCCAGGGAGATACCTTCAATAGTACCTTGTCGCCTACCTCGAACTTCAAAGGTTTACGGCGTTTGTCGGCATAGCTCTTTTGTCTGTCACGTGCTGCGGCTATCCGCTTTCTGATTTGAATAATCCGTTCAGTTGTATCATGAATGAGTTCCGGTCCGGTGAGTCCTTTCTCACCCGTTTCAGCCCAACACACGGGCGATCTACACTTTCTGCCATAAAGAGCTTCAAAAGGTGCTGCACCGATACTTGAATGATAACTGTTGTTGTAGGAGAACTCCACCAACGGAAGATGAGCTTCCCAGTCTTTACCGAAGTCGAGCACGCAAGCTCGGAGCATGTCTTCTAAAGTCTGAATAGTTCTTTCCGTCTGACCATCGGTCTGCGGGTGATAAGCTGTGCTCATATCAAGTCTGGTTCCTAGTGATTCTTGCATAGATTGCCATAATCGGGAAGTGAATCGGGGATCTCTGTCAGAGATAATAGTCTTTGGCACCCCATGACGTGCCACAATTCGGTCGATATATAGTTTTGTCAACTTATCCATATTGTCACTTTCCCTCATTGGAATGAAATGTGCAGATTTGGTTAGTCGATCAATGATAACCCAAATCGCATCCGGTCGATTCGATCGATGAGGTAATCCCGTTACAAAATCCATTGAGATATCCTCCCATTTCCATTCTGGGATCTTTGGTTGCTGTAATAGCCCAGAAGGCTTTTGGTATTCAATCTTCACTCTTGAGCATGTTAAACACTTAGCCACATATCGCGCGATGTCGGCTTTCATATTCGGCCACCAATACAAGTTCTTCAAATCTTGGTACATTTTATCCGATCCAGGGTGCACCGAATACCTTGATTTGTGAGACTCGTCCATCACGAGCTCACGGAGATTTCCAAGTAAAGGAACCCAAATTCTGTCATTATAATACCTGAGTCCGTCGGACCTAACTTCAGAGTTACCGTCTACACCACGCAGTGCTTCAGCTGCGAAGTTTTCTTCCTTTAGAGCTTCTTGTAGGGCATCGCGGATCCGATCCGGCAATCCCGTGTGAATGGTAAGTTGCAGCGCTCGTACCCGTCGAGGCTTTTCGTATTCTTTTCGACTTAGGGCGTCAGCCACCACATTGGCTTTTCCCGGATGATACTTAATTGGTAAGTCATAGTCATTTAGTAACTCGACCCATCGTCGTTGTCGCATGTTGAGATCCTTCTGATCAAAGATGTGCTGTAAGCTTTTGTGGTCGGTAAATATTGTGCACTTTGTTCCGTAGAGATAATGTCTCCAAATCTTGAGTGCATGAACAACGGCTCCCATTTCCAAATCATGCGTTGTATAATTCTTCTCAGTGTCCTTCAGTTTCCAGGACCCATAGGCAATCACTCTGTCCCGTTGCATCAACACACAACCGAGTCCTTGGATTGATGCATCACAGTAAACCACAAAGTCGTCAATTCCATCAGGTAACGCGAGGATTGGAGCTGAACATAACATATCTTTAAGAGTTTGAAACGCACGTTCTTCTTTTTCACCCCATCTGTATTGCACTCCTTTGTGCGTTAAAGCCGTTAAGGGTTGAGCCAACTGCGAGAAACCCTTGATGAACCTTCGGTAATATCCGGCAAGTCCCAAAAATTATCGGATTTCGGTCGGCGCTCTTGGGGTAGGCCAATTCTTGATAGCTTCCACTTTAGCTGGGTCTACATGAATTCCATTCTGATCAACTATGTGTCCAAGAAACTGGACTTCGCGAATCCAAAAATCGCATTTCGAAAACTTGGCGTAAAGCTGTTCCTTGCGGAGCAATTCCAAGATAAGTCGCAGGTGCTCCTCGTGTTCCTCCTTTGTCTTGGAGTAGATCAAAATATCATCAATGAAAACTATCACAAACTTATCGAGGTACGGCTTGCACACTCGATTCATCAGATCCATAAATACGGCCGGTGCATTGGTTAGCCCAAACGGCATAACCAGGAATTCGTAGTGACCATACCGAGTTCTGAAAGCAGTCTTGGGGACATCCTCATCTCGAACGCGAAGCTGATGATATCCAGACCGTAGATCAATCTTTGAGAAGTAGCTTGAACCTTGTAGCTGGTCGAAGAGATCGTCAATTCGAGGAAGTGGATACCGATTCTTGATCGTAACTTTATTAAGCTCTCGGTAGTCAATACACATTCGGAACGTTCCATCCTTCTTCTTAACAAACAATACCGGAGCTCCCCACGGAGACGAACTGGGACGGATAAATCCTTTGTCGAGTAGCTCTTGAAGTTGTGCAGAGAGTTCGTTGAGTTCGCTCACAGCCAAACGATACGGAGCGCGTGCAATCGGAGCGGCTCCAGGAGTTAAGTCGATTCCAAACTCAACTTGTCGAAATGGAGGCAAGCCAGGCAGATCTTCAGGAAATACATCGTGGAAGTCGCGGACTATCGGGTAGTCGTCGATTCTACGCTCGGGAAGTGTCGAATCGGTGACGTTTGCAAGAATCGCGAAGTGACCTTTGCGAAGGCACTTTTGAGCTTTGAGAAACGAAATAATACCAGTTACTGTTCCACCTTTTTCACCTTGGACCGTTAACACTTTACCTCCTTCGAGTGGGATACGAACCACTTTTTCTCTACATAAGATTTCAGCTCGATTCTCAGATAACCAATCCATTCCTACCATCTAACGTCAAAACTACCAATCGGGAAAGGCATAAGGTCGATTCCTAATGTATGGCCAGCTAGTTCTAACTTACAGTCCTTAACTATCTGAGTTGTATCATGGAGTTTACCATTTGCTAGTTCTACCACATATTTAGCGTCTAAGGCAACCGGTTTAGCATTAATCAACTTAGCAAATTTAGTGGAAATAAAACTTTTCTCAGCACCAGAATCAAACAATACAGTAGCAAAGAAACCATTCAATATGAATTTACCGTTAATCACGTTGGCATCGTTGCGAGCTTCACCTTGACCCATAACGAAGGCTCTTCCCCTGCCATTTCCATTCCCGTTGCCATTACCTCCGCCATTACCATTTCCACCATTGTTTCCCTGATTACCATTCCCCTGTCTTCTCAACTGCGGGCAGTCCCTCTTTATGTGGCCTTGAGCACCACATTCATAGCAGTTCCCATTACCATTTCCTCTGGGAGCTTCATTGTTGTTACGGTTCTGACCATTGTTGTTTCCATTGCCCCGGCTGTTTCCATAGTTGTTGTTGTGCCTTTGGCGGTTCTGTTGCTCAGGAAGAATTGCCCGACAGTCTTTTGCTTCATGGCTCCTCTTGCCACATCTTTCGCAGTTCAAAGTTTTTCTGCAGGTACCGGTGTGATGCTTCCCACACTTGTTGCACCTGGGCAGGTTACCCTTGTAGTTACCTTGACCATTCCCGCCCTGGTGATTGTTAACACTGTTGTTTCCAGACCTCTTGCTCTGACCCTGGGAGTTAAAGGATCTCCCCGTGTTGTTTCCAACACTCTGATTGTTCATTGAATTTTCAGGAGCTTCTCCATCAGCTTTTCTTTTGCCACTCAAGGCAGTCTTCTCAGAAACTCTTGCAGGAAGTGTACCCCTCTCAACCTCCTGATCAGTTAACTTGTGAGCCAGACGGATGGCTTGTTGCACAGTTATTGGGTTGCTGGCAGTCACCAAACTCTTGATTTGGGGCACGAGACCCTCTAGATAACGCTCAATGCGCTTGAATTCAGCATCAACCATGGACGGACACAGTACCGCGTACTCGTGGTAACGCGCAGTGTACTCTTCGACTTCAGACCCAGACATCTTGGAGTTCAGAAATTCTCCTTCTAGTTTCTTGACTTGGTCCCGAGGGCAATACTCCTCCATGATCAGTTCCTTAAATGCTTCCCATTCCATGTTGTTAGCCGCATTTACCCCGACCATTTGAATTTCAGCGTTCCACCAGGAGAGAGCAGCTCCTTCGAATGTACCAATCGCAAATTTCACCTTGTTCTCAGCCGGGCAGTTACACATGGAGAAGACCTTCTCAAACTTCTCGATCCACCTGAGGAGTCCTACCACTCCTTCCTCGCCGGAAAACGTCATCGGCTTGCAGTCCATGAAAGTCTTAAATGTGCAGTGATGAATGTTTCCTGATGCAATTAATAGTTTGGGTTTCAAATTTAAACAGGTCAAAATATATATATCGCCTTGTGCCTTAACCGGCATAACAATTACCATGCGCGGCAATTGTAGCTTGCACGGCGGCCACGACGGCTTGCACATGCTCGTTGATCATTGCTTGCAGTTGTGCAGGCGTCAGGTTGATGTTATTCCTTCCCGCTCTTCCAGACATTTTCTGGATTGTGAAAGTAGACAGTGTTCAGTAACAATTATATTCTATACATATCCCATAATATGTATATTAGTAATTTCCCGTTATCCCTCTATTAGTCCAGAAAAATTTTTGTGCACAATCGAGGCGTCGTCGGAGAACGTCGTAAGTCGTGAGTACTATCGTCGAAAGTCGGCTTCCCCATAAAAGTCACCGTCGGTGTAGTCATCGTAGCAGAAATCAGGACGTCGCGTGTAGCATCGTTTCGTTGTCGCTTTCCCCAGAGTAGTGCGTGTATTATCGTTCGCATTTCGTATTTGTGTGTGAAATCTTCCTAAGGCTTTTCCGTTAGACTACTTAGACACGGTCTCTATATATATTTACATATATATATATTTATCTACATATGGAGTATTTACTTACACAACAGAGCGAGTATCCCAGGTTGGCACGTAAAAATTTTGTCTTTGGGAATTTGTTTGTTCGTTTGTAACTAAGGTTTCAAGTTGCAGTTTCCAAATCGTTTTTCAAAAATGATTCCAGTTCTCTGCAACTTATGGCTCTGATACCAATCTGTCACATCCCCAAATAACCACTAACGGAGTTTATACCGTTAAGGGGTGCGAGCAAACCAGGACCACAACCATTAGTTACAAATACTAAACGAATCAGAGTAAAGTCCAAAACATTCATTTCAAAACAGTTTCAAAAGTTACGCAGCGGAATAAAGGCATAAGTATCTTAGCACTAACCACGTGCTTTACAAATCTTTGTTTCAAATTCAAATTCCCAAATTTAGTTTAATAAAAGTAAATATCTTCTTGTGCCATGCCAACCTCCAGTGGATACTCTTCAACGATCTGCAAAAGTGAAAACCACACAAGTGTCAACCTAACGGTTGGTGAGTTCACAGTGGGCATGTCATGCATTGGCCCGGTCTCATAATCGTATTCGTGTCAACATATACATACGTAATATTTGTTTGTGAAAAGTAATGCTCAGTTATATACGTCAATTCATAAACATTTGTTATTCAGTAAAGTTATTGTCCGTAACAAAGTTATCAGGTATGTACTAGTCTTGTATAATTAAAGTGCTCAACCGATATCGCGGGTAGCTAATCCGTTGTTTCCATGCACTAAGGAAGTTCGTACCAAAGCTGACGATTAAGTATAGTAGAGGCAGAGCCTTCAGCCATTTTGTTTTGCGGACATTCGTCATCGCGGCTTTGCCTCCCCCGTGCCCTCTCGGGATCACGGTCAGATAGGCTGATATTGTACCTCCGTGCACCTCCAGTGTCACGAGGCGGAGTTTGTCAAACTCCAGTAGATCTACCCAACATCCCCTCGCTTTACAATTAATGGCACAATTAAGTTGAGGACTTTTTCAGTTAAAAAGGCAATCCTTAGAAATCATGTGATATCATGTGGTTTAGACTTTAACCTACACTAGCCATATTAAAACGGTTTTCGTTTCAGAAATAGTTTGTTAAGTTTCACAAGTGTTTCCCATAAAACACTTCAAGTTCATCAAGTAGATGCATAGCATTCTAAGTTTTCAGTTTCGTCAAGTAGTGCATAGCACTCGTAAAGTTGTCAGCATTGTTTTCCATTAAGTTATTCAGTGTGTCCCAAACGGGCTCACAGTAAATGGGTTAGTGACACTCACCTTGGGTTGCACTGCTACACTTGTTATATAATCCAAGTTTTGCTTAACGAAGACCTATGAACACGTTTAGGTCTTAAGTATTAGTTTTTGTGTCTAATCTTTTACTTAACGTCACTATGGCCCATAACATAGCACGTTGAAACTATGACTCGACATAACGACACACGACACCGATGGTTGATCATAAACAAGGGTTCATATACATCAGAAATCAAAGCATGTATCATCATAGCATAATCATGTAAGTCATGGCATAACATTCAAGCAAATTGCACAAGTTTGGATTCTGGTCTCAGTTTCGCTAGGCAGTTTCGCTGTGTGCACGGGCAGCACTTTCGCTAGGCAATACCCGATGACACAGTTTCGCTAGGCTAGTTTCGCTCGAAACTGTTGGCACAGTTTCGCTAGCCTAGTTTCGCCCGAAACTGGTTTGAACTTTCGTTCAGGGAATTTCGCTCGGTAGTTTCGTCCGAACAGGTCTGGTTGGTTTACCCGGCGACACTACAGTTTCGCTCCATAGTGTCGCTGGTTGAAGATATGCATAATTTCGCTGGACAGTTTCGCCCAGAGAACATGACAGTTTCGCTAGTCGCGAAAAACACATAAATCAGCCTAAAAATCAATCTAACAGCTTCCATATTACATGTAATTCATTATCTAGCATACATAACCATTTACCAACATAAATCAGTAAGCTTTAACACCTTAAACATGCATTTTCATCATCAAATCACCAAAATACATTTAAAACCCTAAAGTGACCTAAATATCATAAATCTCTATCATGGTTGGATTTCAAACGTAAAGTTGCAAACTTTATGATAGATCTAGCATTCCTAAGCATTTCTACAGAAGATCTAACGATAACACAGAGATTTAGGCATGCTTTATGAAGAAACACATAGAAAAGCACAAAAATGGTGGTTTTGGGACTCACGGTTGATCTAGGATCGATGGATGATCTTCACAACTCGGAATGATAGCTGATCCTTGGTGGTTCTCGGCTGGAATCAGCTGGTCCAGAAGTTTCAGGAGAGTGTGTGTGTTTTTGTGTGAAATGAGGCAAATAGGAGAGCTAGGGTTTATTAAGATTATTTATATCAGAGGCTAGTTTCGCTGGCAGTTTCGCTGGCCTGGCGAAACTGGCTCTGATCACGAGTGAGCCAATAGACTGCCGGGCGACATTATAGTTTCGCCCGGTAGTGTCCCTGGTTACCCAAAAGTGGTCAGTTTCACATTTTAAGCAAGATAAACACGATTCATAAATTGTCATGTTATTCATAGTACTTAATCATGTATTTAAATCACATTGCATATAATGACAATAAATAGTTAAACACATAACACATATGGACGGGTTCGGTGATCAACCAAAGGACGTGGACGTATTCGGCCTAGTTAAGCATTATTTACTAAGTTAACACTTATAACGTAACTAACGGAGTTGTCTAACGGAAGTAAACCTTGAAATTCTCGGATGTCACATCATCCCCTTGTAATTGGAATTTTCGTCCCGAAAATTATTCTTGCGTCGTAGCGTTTGCAGCCTCGGCTGTCGTCGCTGGGGAAAGAAAGCAAAAGTTTTAGGGTTGCCACATCATAACTCAATCAATTTTAATCTAAATTGAGTGATTCTTTTTTAATAATGAAATCTAGTGTCTTAGCTTTATATTGGATATAATTAGGTGCCCTGAGTCATCTGTTTCGACACTAAACCTGGGGTAGCAAGATCAGTGTGCAAACACAACCTTTCCAGGACTTACAACTCTGTATGACGATTTTGGGCATGCTACTATGTGACTTAATTTTTATGTTCTACAAGAAATATGTTTGGATTGTATTAGTGTACACACCTGCAAAATTTGATAACTTAATTTTGGGTTTAGACTAGGTTACGGGCTGGTCTTCGGATATGAATTTATGTGATTGGTCGTGTAGTAACTGCTAGGGTGCAATGTGCTTTGTATATGAACCTTTGTGCTCAAACATGCTTCGGACCTGTTGTGAAACCTATTTAAATGAAAACCCATGTACTATACAAAGTCCTAAGTCTCTCACCACAGTGGGAAAGACAAGACTGTCCAAAGGCGCCCCGTCGGCTTTGCACCGTATGAGCGTCGTTGGTCGTTTTTGCTAACCCTGTTGATATGTAATCTTTATATATGAAAGTTGCGGATGTATTAGCATATCATAGGGCATAAGTGTGTGCATGGTGGCATAGTCCTTGTTGTGAGCCATGAAATGCCATGAAATTGTTTGATAACTAAACCTGCATGACCGCATGTAAATATCTTAATTGACTAAACTAACGTTGTGCCTGTAAATGATCAACCATCATGTCCTCGGGTCAGTATGTCGGGTTTACATTTCTACTTGCTATGTGTTAAGTCATAGGCAAACTCATAAATAATTAGTCCTAGCGACAATCTCTAATCGGTTAGCACATATCCGTCATATTAGGTCGTGCGTAACCAAAACACATTTGGTCCAAGTGCAACTTGTAGCAGCGCTCCCTATGGTGAGTTTCACAACCCCATTACGCTACATTCAGTTTAGGATGGTGGTACGCAAACTGTTTTCTCGTTACATCTAGTTTAGGATGATAACACTCTATTATTTATGTTACACCCAGTTTAGGGTGATAACAACTACTATTTGTTTGTTAAAGTAATAATACACTTTATATCACATGTTCACTTAAATGCTTACCCACTTAAAGCCCTTACTAATCGGACCGTTAATAGTTGAATAGCGAGGTGATTTTGAGTAGTACTACTGGGGTCTGTAAACCCACTTAGCGGACACGAGATGCACCACCCGACTGGCGTTCGGATTGAGAACAATGTCAGCCTACACGTACCGTGATCGGGTAGACACGGGGAAGGCAAAACGCATAGGTAAATCCCGCGTGCATTAGTGAGCTTCGGTTGCGAACATTTTAGTGACATGAACTTAGGCTAGCTACCTACGTTATGGATTTTACTTTTAACTTACACCACTAAGTATGATTAAATTATGTATTCGTATACATCTAGTATATTGTATGTATATACTGCTTATGTGAACTCACCAGCATTGGCTGACACTTGCTCTTATGCATACTTTTCAGGTCGCTAAGAGCTATCGGGTTTGGACATGAACTTTGGCTTAAAACATTTTCTACTTTTATTTTTGGGAATTTTAGTTTAAATATTTTATTTAATAAATCGTAAATAATTTTTTTTATGACTGGGCGCCTTGTTTTGCGCAAACACTTTAACTGCTTCTGCTAAGTTTTAAACTCTGAACTAAATACTTCCGGTTTGGAATGTATTTACACTTTCTACCCTTAACTTTTTTTAATTGTAACTAATGACTCGGGTCCTGGTCAGGATCACATCCACACGCTAAACCTCCGTTAGTGGAAAATTTGGGGGGTGTGACAGTTGCAGCGAAAATCCTAAGAAATTTTATCTAGGTTTAGCTTCCATCCCAACACATAATATGTTGGTCTTGTAGTCTCTTGTCTTTCGGGTGTGAGCATGCATGTAAAAGTCATTGTTCTTCCGTGTTAGTCCTTCAAGTGCTGAGTAGATTGTCTTCGAGATGTAGCGCGTCGCAAGAAGAACACAGAGAGAACGAAAAAAGTTATAATTGTAGGCTTGCTCAGATGAGAGAGTGTACAAGCTCCTACTAAGTCGAGGGTTTTAGACACGAAAACATCAAAGAAAATGTCATTCTTTTCTTGTAAGAGGCGAGAGACTATTTTATGAAGGTAAGTCTATTACACAAAAGTCGAAACTCAAAATAAAGGTTGAAAGGAAAATAGTTTAAGTGGTGTGATTCCTAAGGTGACAATCTACAAAAGAAGAAATCTCAAAGTGGAAAAGTTATAACTTCACCGTCGTCATCTAAAAGTTGAAGCTATTGTAGTCGTCTGTCGTTCATCCGCGTCATTTGTCGAAAAATAGAAGAGGAGTGGTGAAAAACTGAAGAGTGTATGTATAAATCAAAAGCAAATTGTGTTCCTAAAGGACATTAAATGCTAAACTTTTTCTTTCTTACGATTGAATTCTACATGCACTTAGTGTCTAAGGAGACAATAAATTAATAGTTTGTATAGGTATTTTCTTATTTGGTAGGATTTTGTTGTTTAGGTTGGATATCCATAGGATAAACGTCCATATTTGTATGTGTACCTTTAGGTATTCTGGTGGGTGAGTAGTGAATTTGTGTATAATTGTGTGAAAGAAGCATCAAACTTAGTATTTATGGGGCAACATGTAGGATGTGAGAGGTTAGAATCATACTCACAAGTGTATGTACATGTGATTTGTTGAGTATTTTGTGTGTTTATTGATTGTGATACAGCTCAATGGTGCGTGATAAGTAGTGTGCTATACAAGAATCGTTACCATTTAAGTGTCGCATGTAGGACTTTATCCTCGGAAGACTTTCTAGAATCCATGTGTAGCGGTAAATTTTTGATTGCTGTACACACTTACTCTATTGGTTTTCCTTAATAAATCCATGTTGCGTTGTATCTTAGTTGTTCTTAAAACATGTATGTTGTGTAACTTAGTTGGTCATTGTGTTGTTGGTTAGGTGTACCAGCATTTAATCGCCTAAGACTAATGGCAAGGCAACTAAACTAAGGCGTAAGGAATTATAACTAGAGGCAAAAGTATTTATACTAAGGCATGAAGTAGTTACGCTAAGGCAAAAATAGTTACGCTAAGGTACATGTTCAAATTTTAAGTAGGCAAACAAAAGTTTACAGTTTCCAAATAACTGAGGAGTTGCACAGTACGATAAAACTTTGAAAAAAATAGTTTGTTTGTATTGCACAAAGCACGAGCATGTATGGTCCTAAGGGTACTTGGATACTAGAGGTAACATCTTACCTAAGGTGCATAAGTTTATTTACCTAGTGTTTCTAAAAATAGAGGTGATTAAACATGATTGACCACTTTAAAGTTTTAATGTTTGACGTATTTGAGAAGATGTAAACAATGTTGGTTGTAAAAAGTGGTAAAGAGGGGTTTCTGTAAAGAGTGTTTTTGTTAAAAAATTTAGTATTTGTAAGAGTGTTGGAACTTTAAGTGATTTCCAAATGGTGGTTCAAGATGCCATTCGATGAAGTTTTACCAAAATATCGAGGTTTCAAGTGATTTGTCAGGATTGGAAAGGCCAGACAAGATTGTCGTTGTGGTTGCAAAGAGAGTGGAAAATGAATGGTTAAGTCATAGGTTCATTTTAAGTAATTATAGAAAAAATTGGCCTTCAAAATGTCAATTATTTGAGCATTTTTCAAAAAGGGTTTACTCAAAACATTGTTTTGGTTGAGGTAAGACATAGTTATCAAACTATGTTCCAAAAAATGACATTGTAAAGAAGTTTACAAATTTTTTCTAATAATAACTTGTTTAATGTTTGTAAACGCATCTTAGAAGAGGCGTTAACGTTTTGAAAAATAGGGTTTTGAAGGGTGTATCAAAGATTTTAAAAATTGCTCAAAGAATCGTTTTAGGTTAAATTTGCCACAAATATGAGGTTTATAATTTTGTGCTTTTGAAAGGATTTGAATCCATTTGTTTGAAGATATTGATCGTTTTTGGCAAATAAAGTGCATTCAATC
This sequence comes from Deinandra increscens subsp. villosa, assembly GCA_039602395.1. Taxonomy (NCBI): domain Eukaryota; kingdom Viridiplantae; phylum Streptophyta; class Magnoliopsida; order Asterales; family Asteraceae; genus Deinandra; species Deinandra increscens. Next base: position 44,451,479 of record JBCNJP010000023.1, read on the forward strand.
GTTTGACCTCTTGTTATCGTGTTTTGGAAAATGTATCATAACTTTTCCTATAAGTTTGTTTAGAACACCACTTTTGTTACAACTTTCCAAAAATATATCTTTTCCTCGATTTATGTTTTTAAGAAGGATTCTTCAAAATTGGCGTTTGAGAGTAAACTTGTAACCTAAGAGCCTTGATTCTTAAACAATCGCTTGGGGGATTTTCCTATGCTCGGCGCAGCGCGTAACTTGGAGAAGGATTTGGGGTTCATAAGTTGATTTGAGAGTTCCTATGTATTCACTTTGTTTCCACTACTAGAAACATGGCCTTTCTTGATGCGCGAATAATGACGCACGGAGATTTAACGACGCGCAAAAATGTGTGACATAAAAAACTATCAAGAAATGTAAAATTCTAAGGGCAAATTCTAATGGTAGATGACGCGCATTTTACGCGTCATAAAATAAAAACAAACACGGTGTACGGTTTAAAATTTTACGCATCATCTAAAAGTTGTCATTTTATATTTTTTTCCCGCTAATTTTTTTCTCCAAAATTCATTCCCCGATTGTAACTTTTTCATTCCGCCCTAAAACTACAGACGCATCTCCCACAACCCTAATCCCTCTACCACAACCGCAACCACCCAACTCACTTCACAAAGCGTTATAGAAAAGTAAAGAAAGACAAGCAGTTGAAACCGCGATTGAGTCAGTTGCAGGTGAATTAGAGATCGAGAGAAAAATTAAACGAAGATCCGAGAGTTTGAATAAGAAACTCGGGCAAGAATTAGCAGAAGCGAAGGCTTATTTGCTAAAGTGTTGAAAGAACTCGAGAGTGAGAAGCGTGCTCGTGAGATTAGCCCTTGATATCGGTCAAGATCGGGCTGAAACAGAAGAACTGGAATATGAATCAGTTATTGCTTGGCGAACCCTCTTAGAGTCGTCCTATTCACCTTTGAGAAGGCGGTGTTCTCTGGTTCACACCAATTCTCTTCATCAGCTCTCTACAATCTTTGTTTCACGATGTAATCAGTATTATATTTACTCCATCTGCTTGTTTCTTACACACATTTGCTTATTTTTGTGACCTAATTTTTCTAATTTCTGTATGCTTACTAATTACTAAGATTAATTAGGTGTTCTTAGTGCTCAACTGCTGGTGTTTAATTTATTGACTTTCGGGAGCAATAGCTTTCCTTTTTCATGTTTTTAAGGTATGGACCTTTATTAACACTCTCTCTATTCTTCAGTTAACTATGCTTCTCATGTAGTTTTCACCTAGCTCATATCACAATTACTTTTTTCATTGTACCTGTGATGTGTGTCGATTAGAATTTTTTTGCTTATGATATATATTTATTAAGAAGTCATTAAATTTAGCATATGGGATTTTACATTTGTTGATTTCTTTTGATCTATTGTTCTGTTTTGCCTATGCACTTCTGTTTTGACGATTTCATATATGTGTTGTGTGTGTTTGATTTTCCTCATATTGTATCTGCTTGCAGGTTTTATTTGCCATGTTATTCAAAGTTGTCTAATTTTTTTTTATGAATAGTTATGTTTTGCTGTAATATGATGCATACCGGGTGTTTGTTGTAATGCCTTATTTCAGGGATTCTTAACAGTTATGTTTTGCTGTAATATTATGCACATCGTGTGTTTGTTGTAATGTCTTCTTTCAAGGAATCTGTCTTGTTTTTTATTTTTTGCCCTTTTTTGTTTCCCATTTATGTTTATATGTTTCTTTTACCATGCTAGACTCGAATCATTTTGATAACGAAAACAAACATAAACGATGTAAATGAACGTAACTTTCTGTTGTAGTCTTTATTTGTTATCTTTTCATGTAGTCTTGTATCTTATTTAGCCGGGAGTTGGTGAAAGAGCGTGTGCGGGTGGATCGCGCTCTAACCGAATCATTTTGATAACGAAAACAAACATAAACGATGTAAACAAACGTAACATTCTATTAAATCGGACATACCAGATATCAACACAAAAGTTACAGAGCTCTCAAAGTTTCACTCTCAAAAACACCCACTTAACAAAAGCTCCTATGAAATTCTACACACAAAAATGTATTTATACTAAACACTATGTCACGAACTGGGCTGTTCCAGTTCGTGGCACTTATGTAGAATCTTCATTTCTTCATATGTTTTCTTCGTTCTGAACCAACATCTGTCATTCTATGTTCCAACAAACTCCCCCTTGGCACATGTTGGTCAGGTTTTCATCTTCACACATCAGCTTCCATCTCAATCCATGTCTTTTCATGATTTCTTCCAGCATAAATGTTGAACGCGAAGCATATATGGACCACATTTTGAAATTATAGAGCCTACTCCATAAAATATAGATGGAACAATATCCGGCTATGATACAATTCATCAATATCATCCTCAACAGGTTAATCAGCCACATCGGGTTAAAAATCCGGACCACTTTGTTGTCTTCTTCTACTACAATCACCATGAAATTGGGTGAGCGGTGGATCGTCTACTCGATCGTATCTAAATCTATGTTAACTGAACACGAGGAGTAAATACAAAGGCTTTTGTATTATAACCACAGAGAAAACACACACTGATATCACACAGTAAATCTCACAAGAAGTTCTAATCTATATACAAGACAAGTTATTTATAGTTGACATTAAAGCGCAAACACACGATTAGCCGAACTGCCAGTTTGGACAAGTTTGTGTGCATCTGAACTGGCAGTTCGTCTTCAGTTCGAATTAGCACAATCTTGTAACTCTTTGTCTTGTTCTTG